>JAVJAQ010001017.1:0-185853 GCA_032362365.1 Zygogramma bicolorata
GATTGCTCTAGTGCTGAATTTGAAAGTTACATTTTTTCAACTTCTGCTCATAGTGTCAAACAAATTATTCTCTGCTTTTGTCGATAAATTTCCACTATTAAAAGCTGTAGGTTACCCTTGCGGGAAAAGTTTCCTATAAAATATCTGAGTTGCCACAATTACGCCAAACAAAATACGTATTTGATTGGTCGACAACTGTTGGTGTGTCAAATTTTCGATGAAAATTTCACTATATTTTTCAGTCTATTTTTCTATCATTAAGATACTTCACCAATTGGTTTTTTGCGATCGTGAGTTATGCAGAATCTTCATTGTTATATTTGTAAGTGGGTGGATTAGCGAAATTTGATAAAGTTGTTGATCCATTCATGGAATCGCCATTACCTAGACATACATAAACGTCTGGGTTATGGCTTCTGAGCAAACGATTTTCACTTGCTGAAACATTACTCAATATATACTTTCAGTCCCAAATACTTCATAGATATCCACAATGTGTTGACACACATTTTTCTTTTCAACAACAAACATATATTACACGTAACCTGTTGATATCTATAGAGGAATGATATCCGGCTAAATCGAACAAATTATGCCTATTTTTAGATATCACTTCCAGAACTATTCAAGTATTCATTAAAAAAAAAAGGGGAGCCTTCCACTATAATGATCTCGATACAAAAATGGCCCTGAATCGCTTTCTGTCATTCAAGTAGACAATTTGGGAGACTTCAGTCGCACTGGTATATACTATGAGATATACTAGTTCTATGATAAACTCTCTTTTATGAGAAAACATTTTGGGAATCTGAACGCTGTATAGCTGAGCAATTAACTGATTCGAATACATTTCATTTGAATCGTACGAGGTATTGAAACCAAAATATTAGAAAGTCTTCATTTTGTATGAGCCTCATTTCTTTTGTAACAGCCTTAAAAAAATCGGTCTTCAATCTTCCAAGTCATTATTCTTGAAGTTAATAAGCAATGGAAGTATACGAATAAATATATTCCTCACAGGACAGATTTTCGTTACCACAATAATTATAATTCATTCCCCAAGAAAAACTTTACTAGAAAGTTTGATGGAAATACAGTTTTCTTGTTTAATCATCCACAATGAAAACACACACTTTCGAAACGAAATGTTTTATATTTTTCAGTTTCTGATATTCACAGTGTCGTTTTTTCTAAAAAGACAGAAATTTTCCCACCTTCGACAGGTCTATTTCTGTGTGCCTAACAGAACCACTGAGAAATATATTTCTAAATGAATACTTATTCATTTATCATCTTCCTTGGGTTGTACGATGATTCGCGAACATTGTGTGAACCTAATTAAAATCAACTTCTCAATGGACTAGAAGACAAAAGTAGTTCAATACTGGGTTATTGGTATACCTAGAATCCATGTTAATGAGCTTTCAGTGCAACACCCACAAGACATGTATTTCCTTTGGAAAAATATTTGGGGATTTGAGAACTCGAAAGTTGAAAAAGAATAGAGCATCACCATTTGTTGAGAATACTAATGCAGATGGTATTTAACAGGCAAAATTCCAACTGCTAGATAAAAAAAGACTCAAACTGTAACGAGAATGTAATTGATTGAGGCGCAAACGAAATTTGTCTCCAAATGCACCTGCAGAAAAATTTGGGTAGTATTTCAATTTGTTTTCCGAAAACTCACCTGGAAAAACCGGTATAAGTACCGACAGTCGCTAATAAAGTAACTATCACTTTGTGAAAAGTCACCTTAAATCGGCATCTACCCGTCAATTTCATTATCGATTTTGCTATATAATCTTGAACGAAATAGCACTGAGGTAGTGGCTGCTTGATAATTCATCGAACGTATCAGCGTTTCATCATAAGATGATCATGGGTTTGTTAAGTGGATATTAGGCGCGTTTAAGATTATTTTTTGAGATAATGATTCTTGATTGCATGGCAACGCAACAGTAATTGAATTTTTGCGGTTTATACGATGTTTTGCGAACAAGGGAGGTCCCGAAATTTAGGTTTGAGAGCTGGGGTCACGCTATTTCTCGAAGTTTTTTGGCAAATTTGGGGTCACTTATATTGATGGAATATTTCGGTTATAAAACCATTGTAATGGAATATGTGGATGAAAACGAAAATTGAACAATAGCTGATTGAATCAAACCTGAAAACCATAAAATTGTCTTCTCATTTTTATACGTACATTGAAATAATCAATTTTTAACAGACTAACGCTCAACTTTTGTTCTGCAATTTCGAGATGAGAACATATCAAACATGACAAACTGACAATTTCGCATATCGGGCATCAGATCATTGGAAAAAAATTTATACTATCATTTAATGCTGCAAAATTTTGCTTTCATCCTCAAATTGTGTACTGATGGTAATGAAAACTCCCAACCTGAATTATAAACAGCTCTATAAAAACATAATCTGCTTTTCAAGAACATGCATCAAGATGAAGTATGGATATATTAAGTAATCCTTCAGGCGATTACCTTTATTGCCGATAACGCTTATGCTAATCCCAAAACAGACATGAAATGAGTGATGATATTTATCTTGGGATTGTCGATCTACCTCGAACTTATCTGTGAAAAACTCAAGCACTTGCTAGGTATTACAGTTATTCGATAGGATTGAATCACTCCAATAAAATCTGTATTATCTAGGAGTTTATGCGACTCGATAGACACACTTAGGGCCAGTTTTTCAATACAAGGATAAATGAGTTATCTGTCAGATAGATGGAAGGAGAGAGGAGGTGCGCGTGGATAATATTTGACAGTGACAAGGAAAAAAACTGATGGTTATTTCAATCTGACAGATATCTTGCATTGAAAAACCGGCCCTTAGTTGATCCTTGCTTGTAATATTCAGGTTGTTCATTCAACTGCTTTTTTCGCATATCTTCAATGAATTCCATCCAAGTTATGTACATTCACCGATGACTGTATTTCATTACTTGCTTTGGAAAAATAAATTAGGTTAACTTCAATATTGTGTCTCGGAGAAAAAATATCAACCTTCCATAAAACATTTTTTGTTGAATGGAATCTTCATTTACTGTATACGAGCTGATGAAGTTTCTATAGATCTTCGACCAGAAATGTAAAAAGGGAAAGGTTTTTATCAAGATTTTTCACTACCTTACTTCGAACAAAACAAGAAACCATCACAAATAAAATTGTCTTCGTGGAGTAAAGTGTTGAGTGGAAACCTACCAAGCTGAAGATAGTTCATGCCCCGCAGCATCCAGTGCCTTCTTCAGAAGTATTCGGTCATTGCAACTGAGTGAAGTTTTGAGGTTGAATGATATCAATAACAGATTATTAGTTTCAAATATAATGACTAAACAATGAGAGAAGGCACTAAAAGAGTAAAGTGGATTGTCACTTTCAGGGGCAATATATCATTTACAATATTGCACCAATACCAAAAATTCTTTTTTCGAATGATGAACCAATATCGCAGATTGTTAACATTTTTAATGTCGAATATAATATTTGAAATGTGAGGCCAATATTTCCGTCATATTGAACTAATATGGTCTAATGTAGGTATGCTACTTCGGGTTTTCCTATAGTAGGAATAAAAAATCCTCAACCGAAATCGTCCCGAAGTACTAACTAACCAAGAAGTTATTGGAGTCATCCTTTGCCCAAACAATCTATGCCTTTTGGGCCTACTCGTGAAATTCTTGTAAAAAAGAATAGAATTTGAACAAACTGTCTAACATCCCGCTACAGAATCACTACATTCATCACGTAGATAATCAAACTCAAATTTCTACATACATTTATGAGTAGGCAAATGCATTGCACAGGGTGCCAGACGAAAATTGCCCGCAAATATTTTTGATTAAAAAATGTTAATCAACTTCCTACAAAAAATTTCATTTGCTTCATAGTTGAATGATATATCATTCACATACAGCAATGCATGTAGAAAATTTAAAAAGCCATGGTTGCTGATGCCCACTCGGCCGCAACTACTCGGCAGCCAGGTGTAAACAGGTGATACTTTGTTATACTCTCGCGTTCATGACGTATTTTCATGTTTCCTATATCAAACTGAGGCTTAATTTTTTTTCAGTATGATGGTATACCGCCACAATGTGAAAAAGTGGCCGCAAGTGAGGGTTGCTAGCTGTTAAAAACGCTAGGTATTGAAGATAAACTAAAAGATAGTAATCGCATTCGATTCATTTTCTACCATGATGGAAATCTTTGAAACAGAAATGTTACGTATGATTTTTGTCAATTCGATGTGGCTCAATGCCACTGGGTCCGATTGCATTAAGTTCAGTGCGAAAAATAGTTGTTGGCTACTTTAAGATGGTTTCCTGAAACCAACGTGGTTTCAAGGAAGCTCAACTCCAAAACAAGTTGAAAATGTTTTATTCAATTCCAATTATAAAACTTCAGACGATGAAGAAGAGTCCGATAACTGCAATGATTATAGTGGCAGCACCGAAGATAGTGAAGGCAACGAGGAAGAGGACTTTGACTGTATAATAAGATAATTCAATATGAATTGTATTAATTATTTAATGAGATTTTTCAATGTTTTCTTTCCATTCCTTCATTTCATAAACAATGTTGTGTTTTTTTGCTTTTCAATAATATAAGATAATTGGAACTCCAATGGAATCGAATATTTTTTCAATATTTTTTGTAGAATTAACGAAACTATATCTTTCATTAATAATATCTTCTTAACTTTATCAATAAATATGATTTTCAATCTTGAAATGGATGTTTCGTTATTTTGTTCTCCAGTATAACAATTTCTATATATATAATTTAGTATCTGTAAAGTCGTATACTGTTTGCGCAGTGGATAAGCCTATAACTCCACGCATGTGCAATTGCTTTAAAACTAACACAGCTGGCACTCTCCTTCACTATTGCTTCAACACCCACGGCCACTTTTTCACAGGCAGCGTTTTATCATCATATTAAGAAAAAAATGAGCTCTAATTTTATAAAGAAAACATGAATTTACGTTATGAACGTAGAAGTATAACAACGTATTACCCGTTTACATCTGGCTGCCAATCTGGCTTGCGGCCGAGTGAGTATCACCAACTATGGCTTTTTGAATTTTCTACATGCATTGCTGTGATGTGAATGATATTTCATTCAACTACGAAGTAAATGACATTTTTTGTAGAAAGTTAATCAACATTATTTTAATTAAAAATATTTGCGGCACTTTTCGACTGGCACCCTGTTATCAATGTATTTGCCTCATCATCATAAATGTATATAGAAATTTTAGTTCGATCATCTACATAATGAACTTAGCAGCAGGATCTCGTACGATAGTGATCCTGTTCCTGGGTAGATTCGAGACTGATGCGAGAGAACCAACATCCCCATGGTCTGGATCATTGTTGACGACGTATTTGCTGTCATGGACGGAAGGAAAACCGAAATTATTAACATTCTTTTAGCACTAACCAGCAATTTCAAAAGGATCAAAAACATCTACGAAGTATTGAAAGAATAACACTTTCCATCTTCAGATGTATCGGTCATGAGAAACGAGAAAGTGGTATTGAATTTCAAGTCTATGGGTAAGACAACCAAGATAATGGAAGATATTGGTTGAGCTTGCAGCTGCGGTAGTGATTCCGCAGCAGAATATCGAACTCAAAGAAATGACCAGAAAGTGATATTTTCAGAGAACCGAATGTGAAACTCCAGCTCTCAAACCGCAAACGGGCATCGACAAACCCCATAGTAACTCCCGAGTCCGGAATCGTGGTGTGACAACTGCGGCAGACTCTGCGACCTGGTCAGCCCGCTCCTCCGTGGCCTTTCATCGCTCGAGAGTTCTTCGTCGGTCGTTGCCATTCCCTCCGGTCGGCCGAGAAGAAAAAGGAGGACTGGCCCGATCAAGACTCTTCAGTCTCATTCTTCACACGCATATATACGTCGGTGGCGCAGATGAAATCTCTCCCTGCCGGCGCTGCTGCTGAAATGGACAATAAATTTGAGATTGGGCGGAGTATTAGTACAGGCAACGAAAGACATGAACGGTGATAGCCCAGTCAATAGGGTTCCGGAGATAAATTTTTAGGTGGCTCAAGATTTTGTGTAGATTTTGGTTTCGATTATGAAAGTCTCTGAAGGAAAGCTAGCAAAAATTTGCTGAAATATCATTCGTTGATTCCGTACCAGGTAAGCCAAGCACGCAAATGAATATTTCAGGCGCTAACAAGAAATCCATTATCATACGTTGTGGAGTCCCACCGTTTAGTGGTAGTTGGTACTCTTGGCAATGGGAATCCCCTAAGTAGCTGAACATATATTTTGTTTCTCGTGGGAACTTAGGACAGTCAAACATGGCATTCTCTGAGCTTTCATTTCTCTGCACGAATTTTCTGTAGAGGCCTGAACACCTTCGACTTATGAAAGAATGTAAGCTCTCATGGCCGATGTTGATATTTCGCAAGTTTTTCGGGCTTGAGGACCGTGTACTGGAATGTTTAATTCCGATGCTTTCGACTACATCTGCGGCAGCCATCTTCAGCGGCGTGGTCGTAGTTCGACTCTTCTCCGCGAGTTTACTATGACTGAAGTTACATCTGGAGATGCTGACTTGTTTTTGTTTTGAGGTTGGACCCTGTTGGGCGTCGGTTTCTCTAGTTTTGTCGGACTTTGTCGTTAATGTATTTGGAATTGGATGCCAAATTTTGTTCAAACTTAATCCTTCTTCCTTTCTGTTGAAATTATCTTTGTGTTCATTTATCTCAATTACTTCCCGGTTCGAACGAGTGGAGTAATGTGTGGTCGTTGACAGAATTGAGGTCTTATCAAATTGGATGTTGTGGCTTTCTTAAAGAGCATGTTCCGCTACAGCCGATTCTTCACTTTGTCCCAATTGACAATTTCGTCTGTGCTCTCTGATTCGTGTCTTGAAGCTGCATTTGGTGGTTCCTACATATACTTTTCCACAGGAGCACGGAATCCTGTATACTCCAGCATTAGTTAGCGGGTCTCTTGGATCTTTTGCAGATCTCAAGTGTTCTTGTACCCCTCAGGTAAGGCAGAGTAGCGGTTTCCACCGGATATTAAAATGATATACAAACTCACGAGAAAAATACAGGAACTCCTGAGATCTGCAAAAGATCCAAGAGACCCGCTATCTGATGCTGGATTATACAGGATTCCGTGCTCCTGTGGAAAAGTATATGAAGGAACCACCAAACGCAGCTTCAAGAAACGAATCAGTGAGCACAGACGAAATTGTCGATTGGGGCAAACGGAAAAATCGGCTGTAGCGGAACATGCTCTTCTAGAAATCCACAACATCCAATTCGATAAGACCAACATTACTTCACTCGTTTATACCGGGAAGCAATAAAGATATATGAATGAACACAGAGATTATTTCAGAAGAAAGGAAGAAGGATTGTGTTCAAACAAAATTTGGCATCCAATTCTAAATACATCAACAACAACTTCCGACAAAACTAGAGAAACCGACGCCTAACAGAATAGGGCCCAACCTCATAAAAAAAACAAGTCAGCATCTCCAGATGTAACATCAGTCATAGTACACTCGCAGAGGAGAGTTCAACTACGACCACGCCGCTGAAGATGACTGCCGCAGATGTAGCCGAAAGCTCCGGAATTAAAAATTCCAGTACACGGTTCTTAAGCCCGAAAAACTTGCGAAATACCATCAGCTTCGATTGAAATCCTTCTACAAATAGGCCTTCCAACTAACTCCATACACCATACCTCGGGAGTAGAATTCTCAAAAATGAAATATCTGCCCCATTGTCCCTCTTGAACATGCGCGGACGCACAACTACTAACGCCAACTCGCTCCCAGCATTTTTTTTCTTGTTTTGAAGAGATGTTGTCGTTATGGGCAATGTCCTGTCAGAACACCTGTAGCTCTGTCTGAAAATTTTACTTAGGCATTGACTTTTTCGCTGTTTCTGTCTGTGAAGTCCTCAAAATTCAACAAAATCTCAATCATTTCAGATCTCTCGAGGCCAGTTTCTGGATCCAGATGTATTTTTTCATCACAACCGTTTTTCATTTGCGATGGGGGTATTCTCTTTAAAGAATCGCATACATTCAAAAGTTCAGATTCCCGCTGTTTGAGACGTTAATACATTTAATTGCTTGTTTCTGCATCAGGGCAGCTCGATAGTTCTTTTTTCTCCTGTGATTGCAGCATATTTGTTTCATTCGAGCAGATTTTGAAGCTGTTATGGTAGTATTCTGAGATGAGTGTCCCATTTGCCGATGTCTTCAGGTCGTTGGGGCGAAGATTGGGCCACGAGAGTTTTGGAGAGGCAGCCTTTCTGGCTGAAAATTCGAAAGCGCAATCATCTCCTGGTTTGGCAAGTCTCTTGGATCAGGTTATAGTGACAACACTATCACCACTTCTGGTCTTACAGTGCAGTCTTCATCATGTTATAACCGTTCAGCACTCTTTTGTACTGGAAGTGGTATTGGTCATAGCCATTTCTTCTATGCGCTGGTAGAAGAGAAGGAGATTTCCATCTACAGACAAAAAAAATCACATCGCTTGTACTGAAGAAGTTGTACATTGATTTGATTCATTGTCTGATGCCGTGGTTCCATTTTATGATTCCAAAGCCAAGGTTACACCAGCACCTTTTATTACAGTTATATATATGGAATGGGTGAGATATCTGTACTAGAGTGTATATTTGTATACCAAGGAGAAGTTCATGCAATTGTTCAGTGTTGCCGAGGTGAATCATGGATAGAACTGTGAATGTGACATTCGTTGAGTCTGTTGAACAATTCATGTACGTAATTTTTAGCTGATTTTTGCCAACTTTTCTTCAGATATTCTTCATTGAAAACCATATATTCAGTTGGTCTTCAAAACTTAAACGTTCTTGACTGTTACGCTGGTGATATGAATTGAGTTTGTAAACGACTACTCGAAAACGGACATTCGTACGCCGGTACTGCATTTGAGGGGTGTATGCTAGACTGAGAGATAATAGCTATATGAAAAAGCAAGTACACGACCAAATCTGAGAAGGTTTGATTGCTAAAGTGAACTTCAGAATCAGCAATTTGCCGGTACGGTCTTAGGTAAGCTGAAGCAGGCCCTCAAATTTTCTCAACTCTGGACACTACATATCACTTTCATCTTTTGGTTGTCTCTTTCAACGGAGGGTGGCGAAACCAAGAAAAAACAATTTGTGTTGTTTTTCAGTGGCCTTTTATGAAATGGGGTTTTTCAATCTGATGCAAGCTTGCATAAAACGACATTTGAATCAAGGTATTCGCTTCTCAAAGCAAACGTTCGAAAAGTTGACGGTGGACGTTTCTGGCAGCGGTGGCGATTGTACATTAGAAGTGGGTGATGGACAAGAAGAAGATTCAGACAAGTGTATGACATTGAATAGTTTCAAATAATTTCATTATATTTTCCCAGAATGTGGTGGGGCAATTGCACCCAATACTCCTCCCCAATCACTGCCAGGATTCTGTCGAGCCTGGCGTATATTCTCATCAGATTTGTCACCACTGGTTCAATCCACGATCATGACAGACATTTTTCCGGCTGACATGGTGCACAGATACTGATTTTCAAAGTAGGGTCTGTTGTTCGGATACACCAACCTTGTAACACTGTAGGTTTTTTTGGGCTTTGAAATAGCAAATGCACTACTGAGATATAAATGAGACCACAACAAATTTTGTCCTTTGATCGCGAAAAATTCTGCCTAGAGGAAACACAGAAAAAACCCAAAAATGTCCGTTTCCGAACGAATTTTTCCAAACGCGATACATAAAACCAGCCTTAGCCCGAGCATATACCATAATTCTCACCTCTTCTGAAAAAAATGAAACACATAATGAATAGTAACAAAATCAACGTTAGATATTCTTGTACTCGAAACCACCTCGTAAATCTCCCGATAAGTTTCAATGAATCGTTCACTTTCCACTTGTTCCCCGTTCTTTTCGTTCGTTACCTGTACTAATTGCCTTCATTCACTAGTTTTTTCACGCTGCACGTTGCACTCGCATTCATAAATCCGTCCGCTCCAAATAAGCACCACCGCCCTGAGCACTTCCATTCCGATTTAAATCTGTTGATTGAAAAAAAGTTGTTCTGCTCTGCACGCACATTATTCACTTGCCGACAGATTCGAACGGTACACGAGTCGCGACAAATTGTTTTTATGTTTTCCGCGGAACCGTGAAATCGGTGCCAGTTTTTGAGACCCATTGATGATTCTCTTTGGGGACATAATGTTCGACGGGACATCTCGTGCGGATATGATTCGTGATATATGAGTGTTTTTTCCTGAATTGTATCCACAAAAAAATTTTAGGGAAAATATTCGTTAAAAATTCAATCCTTCTACGGTAATATTTTTCTTCAAGCTCCTCCCAGTTGCGAAACAGCTATTTATTTAACCAGTCAAAAGTTTCATTATCTGTAACGGGCGCGATTCACTATAGTGTTGGATACGAGATCTCTTATACTTGAAGTAAATATATTTTTCCGCAAATAACTAGCAAATTTAGACAGTCTTGTGAAAATTTCTCAAAGAAAAAATCAAGACTTTCTCATTTTAGGGAAATGATATTTCCTTACTGTTTTTGGTGTTCTACATAGATGATTGAAAACCGCTTCCATAGTAACCCGTAAAACTTCATCACGAATTGCAAACCAACATTTATTTGTGAACGATATTATTCGCGATTTTTACAATTTGATATTTGTAGAATTTCGAACTATTTGCAGAAAATGGTATGTTTACCTCGGGAAAAGCCACATTCCTGTTCTCTGTGTCTTTACAGTCATCCAGGAATGTTTGGCTTTTTTACCTGGTAACAATATACCATTTTCACTCCTACTGATGGCCGCTATCAATTTATATCAAATGTTTTGTAAGTGAGTCAATACGTTAGAGCTGTCAGGATGGTGAGAGTATAGAAAGTACAGTTCGCGCTCGAGGTTAAGGCCAATTACGTACACTCGCGAATTACCGCACTCGGCTAACGCCTCACGCTCACAATTTTTCGCTCGTGCGTAATTGGCACACATCCCTCCTAATAAACTTATATTCGTTACCATTTGGAAAGTGTCACCTTTTATGTCAAAATCGGAATAAACTTAGTTATTCACAATGATCGTTTATATTCTACTTCCAGGTTGGTTAGAGGCACTCAGAAGGAGACAAGGTCGGGAAGAACTTTGCCTCCCTTAAGACACTTTTCCCTTTATTTCATTCGGAACACCATTTGGCTAATTCTGGTTACAAAAAACAAGGCAATCCTGCCGCAATATCACAGTTATCGCAAAGTATATCAGTAGGTACCAAACGTATATAAAAGATTTAGATAATCCCTCAAAGCCCCAATCCTCTTCCATAACAACAGCAGTTTCCAGAAATGACATGTTAACACTTCATCATACGCTTTCCCAAGTACAGCATCTGTAGTCAATCAGGGTCAGCTCATTTTTATTGGCAAAAATGGCGCTAAGATTTGTGAGATGACATTTACAGAGAATGGTAATCATGACATGTATTGGGAGCTTCATGGTATGTTGATTACCAATCTGAAGTCAAAACATGAATTTCACTTCAGATATCGAAAATAATACGAAGCTCATCGTCAAAAGGATTTTCTTTTTCAACCCGTAGTCATCTGTGAATAACCAAAAGCAGTGATTACTACATATTGATACGGTAGGGAAGAACAGTTATTGGTGAACATGGTTCTGGAATGAATGAATAATTAAAAATATTTACACTATTGAACCAAACGAAATAATTGGTGTGAAGGTGAAACCATTCAACACATATCGTTTACTCTAACACCAACTGATGTCGCTCACTTTATTGAAGTTAATCAGGATAATTAGAAGATTGGTAACCGTATATACTGAAATTTTGCAGGTTATTCCTAGGACGTTTCCGTAGGAAGTACTTCGAAACATCAGTCTGTAATGAATATCAATTTTAGGCTCAGAATCGATTTTTCCCCCCCTGATGTTGCTGATTTTTCCAGCAAAACGCACGTCGAGTGCGATGAATATCAGTTCAGTGTTAGGGTTTCATTAACTTAATGGAACTTAATGCTGAGAGAACCCAGGCTTGTCACTTCTCAATATCCAGATGGCAAGAGTAACTATTTCTACAAATGCAAGTAGCTCGATGCTAGGAATCACGATCAATAAAAATCTCTCATGGAAAAACCATGTGAAATCGATCACTTAAGGTGCTTCCCAGAATCTTGGATTTCTATTTCGTGTGAACTTCACTCCTCGTCAGCTTCCAATGATCTACAAGGCACAGGTCTTTGATTATAATTTCCATGTATGTTCTGGCGCACACTTTTCTGTTTCATATCAATGATCTGCTCGAGAAAACATCTTATTCAGTACATAGTTTTGCGGACGACAGTACTCTTCATACTAGTTTCTCTTCCGGGATCCCCATACCAGCTCGACAAACAAATATTCAAAGGAACATTCACGTCAATAAAATTAACGATGACTTGGTGAAAAGAATAGAATGGGGTAACATGAACTTGGTGGAATTTAATGCTAGGAAAACCCAGGCATGTCTCTCCTCAAGGAAAGCCGATCTATCATCATCTTGTATTCAGATGTCAGAACAAACTATTCCTACAAAGTCAAGTATCTCGATGCTAAAAATTACGATTAGTAATAATCTCTTATGGGAAAACTATCTGAAATCGATCGATAAAGGTGCTTCCCAGAAACTTGGTTTTTTATCTCGTGCGAAGGAATAGTTCACCTCTCTTCAGCTTCTACTGATCTACAAGGCTCAGATACGACCTGTCTTGGAACATAGTTCTCATGTGTGGAGTTCGGCAGCAAAACATTCTTTGAGGCTTCTCGACTCTATTCAGAGACAGGCAATCCGTCTTGCTGGTGATTCTTCGCTCACAGACTCGCTCACTTCATTGGAACATCGTAGAAGGGTCGGAGACTTGTCTTTCTTCTATGGATACTTTCACGGCCGGTGCTCTTCTGAATTATTATCGATCGTTCCTTCCTTCGCAATATCTACATGAATGACTCGACGAGTACAGAATTCCCACCCCTCTGTTATGAATTTGGAGACTTGTCGAACCTCTCTTACTCAGAGACCTTTTTTCAATTCAAAAATTCAATGTGAATGTCAATTCGTATCTCCTGTCTTTTGATTCACGCGGTGTTCTTTGAATATTACAGGGCTTTCCTTTCGTGTGAATCTGCATATAAAAAACTCATCACTAAAATATCCAATTGAAGTACTTGACTTTATTCACGGACAGAAAACCCGTCTTGTTGGCGATTCTTCGCTTTCGCACTCGCTCACTTCGTTGGAGAATCGTGAAAGGTTTTTCTTCAGATATTTCCACGGTCGGTGCTCTTCTGTATCGTCATCAATCGTTGCACCCTTGACAGTATGACCCGACGAGTACGGAATTCCCACACCTTTGTTTTGAGCTTGGAGACCTGCCGATCCTCTCTTGCTCGGGGATACTGTTTATCCTGAACTTTGGAACTTCTTACCGAAGGAGGTTTTTCTGAAGCTCAACAACCTTCAAAAATTCAAAGTTGACGTGTCTCCTGTCGCTTGATTCACGCGGTGTTCTCTGAACACAACAGTGCTTTCCTTTTGTGTGAATCTGTGTACAGAATTCAAAAATATATGAAAAAACCAAAAAGTGGAATGGAACGGAAATCTAAAGAACGAAAAAATATGAAAATATGTTGAAACGAAGTCTTATAAGTGCAGTGTGTATCCATTTTTTTTTTGTTGGTAGGGATGATACTAGCAATAGAGAATTCCTAAGATGAGTATACTCAAAGACTATCAACAATTTTATAATATCTTGGCCTTTTTCTGTTTTTTCATTTTCACCACATGTGAAAGTGTATTGGCATTAGAAAACTCTCGTAGATATTTTATATTTACACCCGTACCATATATACCGTGTGTCACAGACTCATGGTACACCCCCGTTTTCTTCTTTGTTTTTCTAGCTATATTTTTGAGATTCGGAACATCGAATAAGCTCACTGAACAGCATTTCTCGACATATCTGAAAGAAAAAAACAACTTCCAATTTTTCCGGAAATGACATCAACTTTCGATTCTTGAATGGGACACCCTGTATATTGTTACATGATCGGCTAGGGATGATCATGAGGAATCCAACGATACCAGGTTTGATGATGTTATCTCCAATGACTGCGGAGATATCGCCATTTATATTATCCATAAGCTCAATGAGTGGAAGAGAGAATTGGATTGACCCGCCAGTAAAGTTTCTCTCTCCTACTCGTTGCGCTTGTGGATAATATAAATGGCGATATCTCCGCAGTCATTGGAGATAACATCATCAAACCTGGTATCGTTGGATTCCTCATGATCATCCCTAGCCGATCATGTAACAATTGTAACAATATACAGGGTGTCCCATTCAAGAATCGAAAGTTGATGTCATTTCCGGAAAAATTGAAAGTTGTTTTTTTCTTTCAGATATGTCGAGAAATGCTGTTCAGTGAGCTCATTCGATGTTCCGAATCTCAAAAATATAGCTAGAAAAACAAAGGAGAAAACGGGGGTGTACCATGAGTCTGTGACACACGGTATATACAGAGTGGGAAGTTATCTCTTAGTTAACCCTGTATACGCAATATGCTAATGAGTTACCAATCGGTAGTTAATCCAAGATTTCCATGAAGAACTTCACTTTTCAAAAAAACTAGTTGCGACATTCTCGGATGATATACAGACACGAAAGATTTATGTATCTCACAAATAATTCCAAGAAGTACATAGACATAAAACCCGAAGATGTAAACAAGGCATCGACAAACATTCGGAATGTTTTCAAAGCCAAATTGCTCGTAACGGAGAAGTTTTCGTTGAGACAGGGAAAAGGGAAAGTTCAGTCCCATGCCGTATTAACTCTGTGATATATTCAAATTACCCACCGATAGAAATGTTTCCAGACAACTCTCATTCACATGTTTATTCGAATCAACAAGGTGATGAATGGGAAAATCACTGGATAATACAAGTTCCCAATTCCAAAAATGATCATTCCATCCCTAACTCGCTGACTGATTCGTTGTGATAGGCAATTAGTTGGTTGTCTGGATACCAAACCTAGTAGGTTGAATGCAAATACGGAACCGGTAGCACTGTGGGTTTTCCTGGGTTCCTCCAAAGTTTTAGTAGCGAATGAGCCACCATGAAAATGAGTAAAACGCCCCAGAGCACTTCGGCATCCAGGATGATTAGCCGCCCCTTGCCCACACGATGCTTTGCCGTCTGGGCGTAATCGTAGGAGTGTTTAACTGGGGATAATATGAATGAAATGAAAATAAAAACAAGTCAATAGTGTGACGTTGTGATGATCATTTTCAATTGGAGGTTCTTGGTTCCACTTGCTATCGACTGAAAACGTCTTAGCTAAAACCAAGCCAGTCTGGACAAACTTGTTTCGCTCGGAGACAACTATGCCTTGAACTCCTCTGTGTATAATTATGGGACTTTAATTATACATATTATAAGTGTATCAGTAGCAGGGTAAAAGAGTGAAAACTGCCATACGATCTGCTTCTACTTATCATCTCCCAAAAACTTGAATTATGTCAGTAATGTTTTTCTAGTTGCGAATTTTATCAAGAAATCTGCAACTGAGAGAAGCCAGAATAATATACAGGGTGATTCAAAAGTACTTTGACAAACTTCAGGAGGTGATTCCTCACAATATTCTAATATGAATTGTCCCAATGAATAAATGTCCTGAAACGCTTCGTTTCCAAGAACAGGATGTTGAAGTTTTATTTTCATTATCGTTTTTTTCAAATAACTTTTGAAATACTGAACTCAATCAAACGAAACTTGGTGATAGGTGGTTTATAAGGTGTCGAATTCGAACCTGATGTTCTCATTGCTCTTACTCGTAGGGGGCGCCATCTACACGTCTTTTTCTCTTTTAAAGATTCATAACTTTTTTGGGCGTACTTCTAGCACATTATTCAGTAAAAAAATCGATTCCTCTATTATATCTATCTATATATTTGGACTTGAAAACTTCAAGTCGATTATTTGATAATCGATGCATGTTGAAGTTATTACGAATATTTTGCATTTTTCACAAGAATGCTTTGGAAATAAATTTGACGTTTGTGAGTAGTTTTGGTAATTACATATTTTGTGACAGTTAGACGTTTTGTTGAAGTTTCCGTAAGGAGAAGTAGAAAACACTTATTTTGAAAAAATGGATTATTTAAACAATAATGCCCATTATCCGATATGCATTTCGTTCATGGCCTTGCGGATGGCACTGCCCGCGAAGCAAGACGTATTTACCAGGAGCGATTTCCTAATCGAGTACTGCCTTCAGCTCCAACATTTGCCAGTCTCCACCGTCGTTTGGCAGAAACAGGTAGCTTTAAGAGGGCAGCTGATATTATTGGGAGACCACGAGCAGTCCGAACCCCAGAATTGGAAGAAGCTGTTTTGAACGCTCTCGAGGAGAATTCAGAAACAAGAACAAGAGTGATTGCTGAATCTGTCAATTCTACTCAGTCCACAATAACTTCAACATGCATCGATTATCAAATAATCGACTTGAAGTTTTCAAGTCCAGATATGTAGATAGATAAAATAGGGGAATCGATTTTTTTACTGAAAAATGTGCTAGAAGTACGCCCAGAAAAGCTATGAATCTTTAAAAAAGAAAAAGACGTGTAGGTGGCGCCCCCTACGAGTAAGAGCAATAAGAACATCAGGTTCGAACTCGACACCTCAAAAACCTCCTATTACCAAGTTTCGTTTGATTAAGTTCAGTATTTCAAAAGGTATTTGAAAAGAACGAAAATAAAAATAAAACTTCAACATCCTGTATCTTGGAAATGAAGCATTTCTAGACATTTATTTATTTAGACAAGTCATATTGACATAATGTGAGGAATCACCTCCTGAAGTTTGTCAAAGTACTTTTGAATCACCCTGTATATCGGTACTTATATCAAATGCCACGGTCTAGATGTATAAAAATATTGATGCTATCACTTCCTCTTGTTATATCTTGTTCCAAAACATTCGACCAATGACCTCATTATTTTTTCAACCATCGCGTTGACATGGCGATGTCTTCCAATTGTGACAGGTGTCGAAATTCAAATGCCTGAAACAATGAACTGACAGCCATCACTGAAGAAACTGATTTATATTGGACATTCCAGATCACGTGATGTCTGGGGGCGAACATACACAAACTGATTAGTTTTTGTTTTTACTGGTTTTTGACATTTCACCGGCAAAACCAGTGCGAAATTCGTGTATTTACATCTTCAATTATTCAAATGCCGAATAAAATAGATAAAAATACTGAAGGCGCACCAGTACTATGAAAATCAGTAACTCTTTTGAAAAAAAAAACATATTGATTCATTTGACACGTGTCTGGAATGCCTTATTTGTTTTGTTTTTTGTTCGACACTTGAAGATTTCCAACTTAAGCACCATCTACCGACAAATGCGAAAGCGAAAGATTTTCCTATAGAATTAATGGTGGATTCATGCAGCAATCTTAGCTCGGAATTCGCAAGTCGTAAGAAATAAGTCGGAAGAACTTCAGTCAATGACTTTTGATAAGATCGTTCATCGGAATTCGCAAGGAAAGTTGACCAACTTTCAACTCTACGAATTACGAATTTTCGAAATAAGCATGCGTTATCCAGTTCGTGTTGTATTGTCAACTGTTCAAAAGTATGACCTCGCCAGACGTCAGAGCTACTGTGTCAAATCGACCAATGTCTCACGATTAGACAGTTCTTAAGATCGCTGCATGAATGGTGTATATTTTGATACGAATCAAGACTTACGATTTCTGAGTTCCGATTATCGACTTCCGATCTACGATTGCTGCATGAATCCACCATGAAGTGCCTAGTGACATTAGCCAAACGATATCGGATCAGTTGAAGCACCAGGGGAATTTCCACTTGCCAGGACAATTTCGACTCATTAGTCGAGTGCATAAAAATTACCGATAATTTTGCAAGAAAGCGTGATATCTAAAAATTGCAAGTTTATTTTCATATTTTGGCGACAGTGCCCGAGTCCGAAGGACGAGGGCTCTTTTACAAAATATGAAAACAACCGAATGCAATTTGTATAAGATATCACGCTTGAATGCAAAATTATCTGGTCATTTTTATGCACGAATGTAATTCATTGGAATATTTCACGAATAAAGAAATTCTCAAGGAAATGTTATTTTTTGTTTATAATTTCCTCTATAGACTGAATACTACTCACCTAAACGCTAAATGTTTTTCTATTTTTGGATTCTATCTGACATTTATTTGTGTTGTTTACTGACGTCTAGTGATACGGTCTCTAATGTGTTGTTATGGTGACTTGATACAATGCAATTACCGCTGTAAGTTTTCGATAATTGCATTGCTCTTATGGGACATTTTGTATATGAGGGACATATTCGATATAATATCGTTGTACTGTTTGAAAGTCATTATTTTGTTATGAAAGAATCTTTTCTCCATAGTTTTCTGCGTTTAAAATTAGAAAACATTTTTTTTTTGTATTGAACAAGTATACATAGTCAGCAACTTCTACTAAATAAATGTAAGTTATCAAATGTCAATGACATATATAGTCACTTATAATTACACGAGAGCTTTTTTTTGTCGAAGTAAACTTGACATTTCGATGAGAGTTTTGTTGCCTGGTAACTCAACGAAAAAAACCGCCTTTAAGAAAATTACGAGTCCGTAGGACGAGTAATTTTTTCTGGCAGTTTTTTTTGAGGTAATTTGTCGAAAGGCAACTAAACTCGGATCATAAATGTCTAGTTTTCTTCGACAAAAAAAAGCTCGAGTGTAATTCGGTACGACAATTTAATGAATACAGTTTAGTTCATTCAATTGAACGGAAAAGTACAATTGTTAAAAACACAATTCTTATATTTCATTTTCACAGATCAGGGGCCTGATTCTCAAACGTCGGCATTCATTGTCGCATGCGACAAAATCAGTGCGTCGCTTCGATTATTCTTGCATTGAAAAGAGATGGGGATATTTTGTCGCATGCGACAGAAGGTAATAGACATTTGAGAATCAGGCCCGATATACTCTTTTGACAACGCGAGTGAAAAATTGACAAACACGCCGTCAAAGATTTTTTTACAATTCTGGTTGCCATGCTTTCAAGAGTTAGGTTCCGTTTTGTTGCTGAAAAACTCAGGGCAAAGTACGGGAAGAATCCGGGCTGATTTTCTAGAATAAAAAAGAACTTGCTAATTCCCTGAAAAGCTGGAGTGGTTCAAATTCCCCTTCATGACAACTAGATAAAAGCTCGCCCAATCATGCGTTTCTGAACGGTTTTTCAAGAACCACGCGAAATATTCACTTTGAAATTATATCTATTAACAGTTTTGGAATTTCAGTCATTCGCTCCGATCATTCAGTACCCATAAAATGAGTCCAATTAGTTTTATCACATAATTGAAATGGCTTCTCGGCGATCGTTTAACGTCGAAACAACAACAAACATACTAAGAAATAACCGATTAGATCGATTAGAGATACTCGAAATACTTCCAGCGCTGTCTTGATGTTCCTTCTATTCAGCCAGCGGTATTGTAAACACAACAAGCACTTCCTGACAGTCAGTTTTCTCGAAACAATGGGCTTTATTGACAGCTCAATTGGTACGAGCATATCAGAATCTCGGCATTGTTATTGGTCATTATACAATAAAATGTCTGCTTGGAGATGCTTACCGAAGAAGTTAAAATTCCCATTTGATTCGATGAAATTATTTAGTCGTATGATTGTTCGCTCATAAAAAGTAATCGAACGTGATCTTGCCAAGTTCGTCTTGGAGATGGAAAGACATGGGCAAGGTGAAGCAGGACTGGATCAGGAGAAGTCGAAGATTCGTTGGTTCGAATGAAGAGTGAATATTTTGATTTTCTCAGGAACAGAAAGAGAAAAAACTGGAGTTCTCTGAGAATGAGGACGATTCTGAATACGACATTGTGAATTAACATATTAGACCAAGCAAAATAAAATATAAAAAAAATTGTTAACAGCACTTTGATGATGGAAAAATGGTTAAGTAGTCTATACTGAATGTAAAAAAAAATTAATGAATGAGCTGGAGGTTTGAAATAAAGATATGTGGGGGTGTAAATGGGTGGAGACGATGCAATGGCGTATACAAGGGGGGGTAAAATTACCCTCCCCCCCCCCCATTATCAGTCAGTCACATAACATATCACAAAATATATTAAAAAATATATGGATTGATATCTCCCTATATTTTTCAAAATATAATAAATGAATGAAAAATCAATCACGATTTTATTGCACCGTTACTCCCTGTAACCCTGTAAGATCGCAGAATCCAGTAATTAAATTCAAAATTATTATCAAAATTATGAAATATCTCAGAAGATTATATAGTCTCTGGTATTTCGGCAGAAATTGATGAACCTAAATTTGAATTCATTATTTAATTTTTCTGTTGCATTATCTTGTGTTCAATAAGTATATACTTTTCATTCTACTCATATTGATATGTAGTAAGATAAATACATAAACGAATATCATTATAACGGTTTATTTTTACTTACGTTGACAAGGCAAATGTTAGTTATCTCTGAAGTCTATTTTCTTCGAAGATTATTGTTTTCTCTACTTTTCAATTTTATTTATGAAAAAAATGACGATCAAACAAATCTGAAGTTTTTATTCCAGAGTTTTCTAAAAATTGAAGTCATTGTGAAAGGTAGGTTTGTAAATTGGCCAATATGCATTTCTGTTTTGATAAAATGGTGGAAACGCATAATTTTCTCAGTGATTACCCCCCCTATAAACTTGAGCTGTATACGCGCCTGAGACGATGACAAAATGGTTAAGGCTCTCGCGGCCGAGGTTTTTAGATTAAATACTTTTTTTCGGGTTTGAAGGCCGCCGTTCTTCGGAATTTCTTCCTAACGTTTTGCTAGCGCGAGTGGCCGATGGCTCGGAAATGAGTAAGCCTCTGAAGAAGCTGACCACTCGCGCTAGCGAAACGTTAGGAAGAAATTACTAAGAAAACCCGAAGAAAAGTAATTATATGGTGAAGACGATGTCGCAATTTCTGACGAGAGGTGACGTCTAAGAGAAAAGTTTTCAGTGGAAGAGTTGTAAATCTTGAAAAGATCTATTGCACTTAAATGGTTGTTTTTTGCACATAACCTCAAAATAATCAAGAGAAATGCGAAAAACTTTTTTTTTTGTTTTTTATTCTTTATTTCCACAAAAGTCACCATATTCGAAGATAAATCTGTAGCAAAACACTTTGCCACGTTTTCAATGATCAATAATGAACTTTCTCGCCAGAATTACTCAAATATTTCAAATTCATTTCCTCCTTCAGAGAATCATTGTGTATCGTTTTTCTGGGCTCAGTATCTTCCTTTTTATCTATAGTTCTTGATAATAAAGTGAAAAATGATAGTCTTCATTCAGAAACACGCTCTAAAATAGAAGAAACCATGAAAATGGCCCCCGCAATTGTAAATAAATATCGAAAATGTATAAGAATCTTCGAAAATTTCTAGAAACCAATTACACCATTCGATTCTACGATAGAGATATCAAAGAAACCATTTTTCTTCTTCCGAGTGGATAATTATTTTGCTTAAGGACATTGCTATGAGCAGTCAAATCGAATAATAGGAAATGCATAAAATTTAAAATTGTCTCAAATATTTTTTTCTCGGATCACATCATTATTGAAAGGCATTATTGTTGTTTAGTTATTATTCAAAGCCATAAAATATTACATAGGAGTGAAGGATTTGGGAGGGGAATTTGTACAGAATGAAGGAATATTTTACATCAAATCTCGATTTCAAATGAGCAGAGATCTGAGGAGTGAAAGCTGCAAGGTAATTATTATGTTATGTGATATATTTTAGTCTACAACATAAATTTGTGTCACAAATGCACACAGCAGTTTATTATGTTCCAAAACATAATCTATACCTATCCATACTTCTCAGGGCAACTCCACCAAAATTCCTATTTTACGTCTATATCGTAATAATGTATACATTATCTAATATTATTGAGCTCCACTCAGTATGACATGTTTTTTTTTCATTTTGTAAATATCAGATGAATATGAAATGATTTGATGTATATCATAAATTAATATGGGTTGGGTTACTTTTGTTCCAAATTTCATACTGCTAAATATCTTACACAAAGGTGTTAGAAAGATCGCATCGCTTGAAATACAAAAAAAACACTACTGTTTTTGCACTCCGGTACAATATATGTAGAAGGTTTGACTACTTCCATGATCTATGTAGCAATCAAAACTGATAATTTGTTTGAGTAAACAAACTAAAAAATACGGGATGTAATGTCATCCAACGGGCGCGCTACAGGGTGGTGTTTGACCGGCTCTTTGTTCGGTGTTTTACATTTCGCTTTCAACAATAGTTTGAATATATTCATGCTTATCTATATTTTTTCCCACCCTATAAAGATCGGAAAGATGAATTGATGACTTTTACATTGTTTTACTGGCTGCGACACAACGTCTGGTTTTGCAGACAACAGGGAAAAAACAACATTCAGTGAGCTACTTGAAACCGAAAAGGTGACTGAGTTACTGATACCTTTTTATGACTGCTACAGACCCGAAGATATTACCCGATATGGCTGTGAGTTAATTTCTTCAATTTCCAAGTATATTGATATGGTCAAATGCGACTTGGAGGAAGCAAAAGCCAATATACTAGATAGATGCAGAAGAATACTACTAATAAATTAGCCTAACGTAAATATGATTGTGTCTTTGCTGGTAATGAGGATATTGGAAACTTTTTTTTGATTACGCGTCTTGCTAAGACCTATGAGAATCTTGGAAAACATTCTGGATAACTTGAACATTCAGGGCGTAACTTCTAGTTGTTTATGAGCTGAACTCATAGAACACCATGTTTTTTTTTAATTCTATGCAGCATATACATGCTGAAAAGAATCACCCTGATGCTATATCGACACGCCGGATGTACGTTAGCAACTCGTTTTCAACATTTTTTAGCAGAAAAAACCATTAGTTTTTCAAAAAATGCATTTATTGTCAAACCATAACCAATTTGTTGTGATTTCATAGTGCAATGACAGTCGGAAGTGATGTATTTGCTGTATTGCCGCTTTCATTGTTATTGTTGAGGACTTAATGTATCAATTTGACTTTTGGACTTTTGGAGAGAGATGGATTTTTTGATTGAAAATGTTGAAAACGAGTGAATAAGAGAGTGAGTGCTGTTTGATCAGAAGGGCGAACTTCGTGTGTTCAAATAACAGAAATTTGATGTGAAAAATTGTGAAGTGTGAAGTTACAACAAAATGGACCTGTATCTCCGAAAATATACGAGACCGCCAAAAATTTCATTCGGATGTTTTGTAGAGGAGATTTACGTGGGTTCCACAAAAAACTCAAAATGAAAGGTGCTCACAGCGACCGAAGTATAACTAAAAATTCAAAATTGAGTCGATATCATGTCTTACGTGGCGTATAGACTGAAAAATCTAAAAGCCAGGGAGGGGCGCCCGCCCCCCCTTGCCCTTGAGAAACGGCGCCCTTGGCGAGTCGGGGGTCAAAATATTTTGCAAGCGAATTATCGAAGCAGTTTAGTGCAGAAGTTGTATTTTATAGTCAAGTTAATAAAAATAGTTAAGTGTTGTTCGGAGTATCATTTAGAGAACCGAATCCAAGAGTATCCTAACAGTGTTGTTGAAAGTGATATGTTGCTGATAATTGAAAATATTAATGGTTAATACTAGGAGTACACGATACGATACGATGGAGGACAATTTATTCGAAATCGAATTGCGGATTTTGAAAGGTGACGACAAGAGAAAAAACATGGAGAGAAAAAGCGACGGAGGAAGGCAACGGAAGAAAAAGGAAGTGAAAAAGAAGAACGACAAGAAGGACACCAGAATATTCTGAAAAGAAAAGACATCGAGAAGATGCACTTCAGAAAACTCCCGAATATTAGAAGAAAGTGAAACAAGAACAAAATGATGAATTATAACAAATAAAAACCATAGAAAATCAGACTTCCAGAATGTTGTAGGATATCAAGAAAGGCTCTTCGAGCATGTGTTAGATAAAACTGAAGTACGAATGGAAGAACTGAAAAAAAAAACTGAGAGGAGATTTGAAAGAAGAACCAAAAGAAGACGTGGTGAAAATCGCCAAGATCAATAACAAAGTGGATACAGTCCAAGAGGAGATGAGAAATAAAATGAGAGGTCTAGAAAAGCAGACAGTTCTTCTCGAGAACTGAGATCACCGAGACAGGGTTGCCAC
This sequence comes from Zygogramma bicolorata, assembly GCA_032362365.1. NCBI lineage: Eukaryota > Metazoa > Arthropoda > Insecta > Coleoptera > Chrysomelidae > Zygogramma > Zygogramma bicolorata. Next base: position 24,419 of record JAVJAQ010001017.1, read on the forward strand.
ATCAAATGTTTTCGTGAAACCACCGAATTTTAATGGACATTAGTCTATATATTAATACATATTAATCGACTGTGTTATTAATTTCTTGAAGATTCATGATTTTTTATCATCCGTGAAACACAGTCAAGAATATCTTCCCAAAAATTGATATGGACCGAAACGTGTTCAGGTCATAACCCTAGTGAAGCATATTCGGCAAATCTAAAATCCAGAAATCGTGTACATAAATGGTACGCTCACGCTTTACAACATTCATTACACAATTGTAATTGGATTTCTCACATTCCTGAAGACTGAAGACCTACCGCATGATCTTAATCTCCACCGAAAGACATTCCGTCAGCCTCACCGTTTAGTTCGTGATCGTCGAGTCAATGTCCTACTTCACGAAACGTTCAAAAAAAACCTTGCTCCACAGATAAATTAAGAATTATTGAGAAGTGTACCGCACGTTGGTTCCGTGTGGACCTCATGGACTGTATGAATTTGAACTGACCAAAAACAGTATTATTGATCATACCTTGACATACTTGGTGGTTTTTGTCCTTGGGTCACGAGGTCTGTCACAAATTACAATTCACTCGAAAACACAAAGTATTCCCTGTTAGATTTTCACCTATAATCCCCATGAGGTATGAATTTTGTTGAGTTGCTTGTTTTCGAAAAAAAATACGCTATCGGAAAATAATTGCGGAATCAATTGAAGTTAGCCTGAGATTTGGTGGGGTTTAAAGCCAAAGCTACCTGTAACTGAAATTCATAACTTTATGTTCATATAATAGAATAAATCGAAATTGTTTTGTAAAATAGGTAGATTGTTAACAAAATTAAAAGAGAAGTGACCGAAAGTGGCGCCAAATTCTGACACGATACGTACTTGCAACGACTACAATTAATTGAATCTTTATACTAGGATTCAAAACATTAAGTATGTGGAAAAAACAATTGTTTTTTTTTGTTTATGGATCTTCTGCTCAAAACACTCGTTTCCAGAGATTTCTCGTGAAGGAATTTCAACAACAAAGTTCACTTTTTCCACTCATTGATCTTTGCAGCTGATTTCTGGAAGAATCGGATTGTTGTCACAGCAACAAATCTTAATACAAGCAATTCACTGGCTCGAATTCACAGGAAATTTTCACTCATAATCTTCTTAGAGCATAAATTATGCTCTGAAATTTTCTCGAGTTGCTTTTTGTGTAAAATTTAGTACTGAGTAAAAAAGGCGAAATTATTTCCAGCTTGCGGTTCTTTTAGTTAGAAAAATTCATGTCATGATCATCTGAAACTGACATTGATAACCTCAGGTACAAATAATCTAATAAAAAAACATCGACAGTTCATAGAATTATTCAAAATTGTTTTGTGCACTATTTTTTCTACAAACACCATTGAAAATCCAAATTAACGCATACTCATTTAACATTAATCAATTGATAAAATAATAGTCTAGAGATTATCAGTTTTGAATCCCATTTCATCTAATCTATTCATGAAACAAGTTGCCAAGGTACTCAAAAACAGAATTTGTTGATTTCTCTTCGTTCTAACGTCAATAAATCATGAATTATTCTTTCTCGTTTCTTGGTTCCTTGATGGAAAGTGATCCTGAAAATGAATTTCTACCGCCGGAAATGGAAGAAGCTGCCGATAAAGCTGCTTTTGAATCATTGCCTAGTAAGTCAAAGCGACAGTATGAGTTTTCATACGATCTTCTCTTGAAATGGTGTGATCAGAAAAATGTCAGTGGCAAGGAGGTCAGTGAAAAAGTGTTTCTTGCATACTTTGAAGAAAAGTCCAAAATATGGAAATCGTCAAAGTTGTTTCCGACGTTCCTCAGCAAGTTTGTTGGCGGACTCTGGTACTACTCTTACTACAATTAAAAGATACGGTGGATGGAAGTCCAGTACAGTAGCAGAGGGTTATATAGAAGACTCGCTACAAATAAAACTGAACATTGCGGATCAAACTCTGTCCAAAACTTTGGCGAATAACATTGTTCTCTGCCCTGGTACAAGCTTCACCAAAATAAATTCTGTTTCATCTACCAATGAGACTGGCCATGGAGTTCCTTATCATAATTATACTTTCACTATATTTTCTCTACAAATGAATCACTTTTAGCATTAGTGCTGAAAATGATTTACTTTTAACACCAGTGTCATAAAATGGCATTTTAGACACTGACAGCATGCGTCAAAAATTATACTTTTACTGACTTTTGTAGAAAAACATACTTCTAGATACCTAGAACTGATTTTTCTGAATGAATGAGAAAACTACAGAATCCAACCCAGAGTATCTATTGTCACCAGCTAATCACCATGACATTGGTGGCATTGATTTATCAATAAAAATGATTCTTCAATTCACCAATCAGAAAAATAATATGTCAACATTTTGAATATTACTAGGGCCTAGAGAAAATTAATACAATCACTATTTCACAAGGCACTACATCTCTGTGCGATAAGAAACTGATTATAAAGTAAACAGCATATTTCCAATCTCATAAATAGACCAGAAATGTGAATTATCTTCATTGTAGAACTAGGAGGATAAAAGGCAATATCGTGCTCGGTTGGTACACCGATCACGTTCCGATCTTCTACATTTTTCTCAGTAAAATAACTAACATTTCGATATATATTTTCTAATGAGTACGAAGAGCGATGCTGTAATTGGAATTGTTAACGATACAATTTGAATAGAGCTTTTTCCTTCTCATTATTTCCAATTATTTTTGGTTGCCTTCTCCAGCCATCGTGGAAACAGATGGTTTGTATTCAAATTGAGTTTTTGCTGTGATTTAATGAAAAACCCGTGAAATGTTCCAGTTATGAATTAATTTGAAAAGTTTACGAGTGAATGAACACAAGGCGGTGAAATGCTTCGGAATTGTATTTTTTTTTCCTTCAAAAGAAAACTGAAAGCAGCAGATGTGGGAGTTCCATTCAGCAGTTTTTAAAAGTGAGTAGGAGAATAATTTGAGAATAATAATGGGACAAAATTTCTGCTCAAGAGCTACTTTGTTCTAGAAATCGAGAACTTGTAACGAAAATAAGCAGGAAATATTTTCAGGAACTATACAGATTTGGTAACATGCAACAATCAATACTCGTTCTTCCACTCTGAAATTCCCCATTTCCCATTTATCACTGGCAGGGTTACGTGATGAATATTCCAACTAATTCAATTAGCGGAGACAGATGATAAACTAACAATACTCTATGCTGAAGTTAAGATTGAAGTGAAAGTGTCTGCAGCAGAAATTTGTAGGTGTGCTTCATTAGTCATGTTCAAGAAGCGCATATTTCTTCCCTTTGTGGTGTAGAGTTTAATTACGCAAGTATGTACTTACAAATCATGAATTGAGAATATAATTCGAATCAACTCCCGTCGATGATCGCTACAAAATTGTATCATATGACTGACTTCTGGAAAGTGGACAAATTGAATATTTTTCAAACGTAGACAAAGGACTTCAGGTAGAGAAAATTCAATTTGAGAATAAAGGACCCTTATTCGTTGAGATATCAAAACTATTTTGACAAATACTGTTTGCTGATGGGAATTATTCTTTGATTTGCAAGTGCAGACAGCCATGTACACAGACTGAAATAATTTGCCTTTTTTTCTGAATGTTTGTTCTTTATACTAGTAGAAATAAATGATGTCTATGGTATTTTCAAAGCAAGCACCATAGACAACTAACCATTGCCTATTGCACCGAGTCAGAGTAAGAGGTCTGATTTGAATATAAGCCGGCGCTTCAGCCAACTTGGATCACTGATACTTGTATCGACTATTTCATCATTATTGTGACTAAATATATTATGAATTGTGCCAATTATTAGGATATTATTATTTCATGTCTATGACAATGGTGAACGTTTATAAAGAGTTCGATGGGAACAAATCGAATACGTAAACTATTATTTAGTTAATGAACATTACAATTAATATCGATCGATTTTGCTTCACAAGATGAGAAGAGCAACAAACTCAAACACTGCCTTTATCAGTGGATCGCATCATTCCTGACTTGTCCTATTATGTTATCAATTAATATAATTCATTAAAAATGAAAGTATCATCTGCAAACAGAAGAGAACTGCTAGTCAGTAGACAGAGATCATTTATCTTTTCACATTTACCGTAACCTGTAGCATTGAACACTCATATTACCCAACTGGTTCAGGTCAACATGAATTTAGGGAATGGGCGTATGTATTTAGATGAAAAACTTTTGAGTTACGCAATATATTACTGAATCATTTGAATACGAACAGTTCAATAAAAGTTCAAATGGGGTATGCAAATTAGTAAAGATATATTATTTATAAACTGATCGAAAGAGATTTAATGGGCGTTTGAACATGTCGGCAACTTGGTTTCGATTCTAAAATCGTTCTTAGAATCGCATAAATTTCAGTACCGACCATTTCCATAAATTAGCACAGTGATTATTAGAATTTAGTAGCTTGTTCAAGTGGCAGCGGAAGTGATATTTGAAGATTTAGGTGAGAAGGTTTGATTAGGATGTACTATTCACCAATTAATAGATGATGGAAACTGTTATTGAAATTCGCACTCTTTTATGTCGGAAATGAAGATAGTTTTGATTTTCGGGGAAACCGGTTTCATGCGGATCTGAATGTGGATCTTAGAGTTCCAGTGTGACTTTATATAGTTCATACAATTTAAAAAATGATACAAGTCATCGTGGGAGTTATTAAATTTTGAAGTACACCGTAGCCATATTGTCATATGATTATGGAGCTTTGATATAAATAAATACCGAACAATCTCTGTTAAGTATAGTAAGATGAAAAATCACCTATTGTGTTCACTGTGTTGTGAAATTCATTCCTAGTAAGAGTTTTTTTTTTTTCGTCATGGTCTGCACAACCAGATTGCAACTGGAAAAGTAGCTGAGTTTGTGCCAGGATAGATTGGATAAGCTGTACGTCTTCTTTCCTTCGTACTACAGATCTGCTGCAACACGATAAAAATCAATATCTCAAAGAAGATTATAAATTTAATTCAGTACGTTGTATTCAGTTCAGCTCTCATACAGCCGTTAAGGGAAAGCGACGTATTTTAACCTCCTGAACAAAAAAATCAAATGAAATATTCGGCGTTCGGGCCAATTTCTGTGTGAAAAATGAGATTCTCTAGTACACGTTTCTGCGGCAAAATAACACTCGAAATGACTCTTTCTTTTTCATCAGCACAATGTACACACTATCAATCATCCGTTTCACACATTTTTTCAATCTAAAACTCCAATTTTTTGAATGAAAACTGCGCTTTTCTTCAACAACAACAGAAACATATACCGGCACTGAATTATTAGTCAAGTGCCGGGATCTGTTGTTTTCCTGAATAAAAGGGGTATTTTTTTATAAAAAGTAGTGTTCTCGATTGAAAAAATGTGTGGAACGGATCATTGAGGGAGTGTGTTGATAAAAAAAAGGAGTCATTTCGAGCGTTATTTTGCCGCAAAAACGTGTACTAGAAAATCATTTTTCACCCAGAAATTGGCCCGTATCTTCGAAACTAATTAAGAGCGCCGAAAATTTCATTTGAACTTTTTGATTTCGTAAGTTTCCGCAAACCGTTTTTTTTATCTTCGTGTGCCGATACACGAAATTTAACCCATTATCACCCCGTTCTCTTCCGAAATAACTAATCGAAGATGTCACCAACTCTTGGCAGCGATAGTTTTCAACTCTTTTGGTTGTTTTTACAAGGAGACTGAGACTGATACTTTAAATGAAAGCATGGAAATACACAGTGTATGATCACAATTATCTAATTTGAAGTAGCAAATAGACGTGAAAACAGAACTGTCACTTTTGAATGACAATTGTCAATTGGTGAATAAGAGACCTCAAATAAATTGCAGCAAGATCGAGAGTGCTGCCAATCAAACGCCAAAGAATAACAGGCCTCAAACACAGAAAATCAGAACTACACAGAAGCGAAAGTACAGTCGGCACCTTTGAGGTTGAGGGGCAAATTTTAGTAATCTCGAAATCATATGTCGAGTGAAATCATGCTTCGCAATCTGAGAAAAGTTACTATGTTCATCAATAAAAAATGAAACTTGCTACATACACAAAACTAATTCAAAACAACATCGGTACTTCATGAAGGTATAAACGGTTGAATCTTTCGATGAATAATTCAAAGGGGCATTCCATAATTTTCTACAAGTTATCCAATCCTCATCAATGAATGAAATACCATTACCTTCTAGGTAAAGTAATCAACACAACTTAATTTTACAAGTGACAGTGACAAGTATCATTCATATTAAATGGTGGCTGCGATCAAGCAATGTGGCTCTTCTTCGCTTCTGTATGGTTCTGATTTCTGTGCCTAACATTTGAAATTCAATGTTAACGTTCCAGTGCATTTCCATCAATATTTTGGTACCACTGCGTTTACTCCATGTCGTTATCGATGACGTGAAACAGTTCTTAAATTGTATACTCTATTGGGATTTCAAATTAAGTTGCCATGGTGACGATTTTGGTACCAAAGTTGCCTATTCAAGGTCACTCGTTGTTTGTTTACTTTTTCTTATTTCGTTGCTATGAAGGTTGGGGTTAAATATGGATGAAGATGAAAGTATAATTTATTGTGTGATGAGGAATGAGAAAAACATATTTCAATTTTTGTTGATCCATGTACCTATCAGAAAAATTGCATTTCAGACAATATTCAGTATATTCACAATCTTGGCCGTGCGGTAAAAAGCCGTTGGAATTCGATTTCAAAAGGAATACACCACCAAATTCCAGTGAATTTATTCAAGTCTTGACTGGGCTTATAATCAGAAGATATTTTGAAAAATGTTGTGTTGGATATCATTGAATATTTTGTTAGAGAGCCTACCTATATATACTGCGGAAATCTAGATGTTTTCTCATACTGTAGCGAGACATTCTTCCACCTAGTTCTAAATGGAGACAATCTGTAGATGGTCTAGAAAAATGGTTGTGAAGTACTTCCAGTTGTTGGTTTTTGTATTAGACATGAATATGGAATGAATGAATGGACAATGTGATTTGGAAGCAGAGATCAATTACCCTAACATCAAACTGATCTTTTGCACTCGCTAAAGCATCTTCGGGATAAGTAAACTGTCGTTAGATTCAGTCTTTAGATTCAGTATCAGTTCTCATCTCTTAAAAATACTAGCTCTGTTAGCGAAACACGCTTCAAGTGCAAAAATATCAGTTTGGTGTTAGGGAAGTGTAACTTTTCATCAATAACTCTTGAATACCGTCCTTCTGTTATGGTAGGTTGGATAAGATATCTACTGTAAATAAAATTTCAAAAGTAGCTCTTTTTTGCACAATGAACCTGTATGAATTGTATCTGTATTTATCAAATACCTAAAGAAATAAATACACCCATTTCTATATTTATTGAAATTGAGGTAAGTTGATATACTTCTTGCTAATAGCCATAATGGTTTGCTTTCTAAAAAAATTATGAGGGGTATTTTACTTTCAAAATCAAGTGTACAGTATTCACTAGAAATCGAGGTTGAAATCTTGAATGAAATTCCTCATTCGATAATTTGCTGTACAAACTCATCTGAGTGAAATACCTCTCGAAAAATTATATCGAGTACTTTTATATATGAACATATAAATCCATAATCTAGTGATTTCATTATATAATTTGAATTTAATTCTCACATACACAGAACGTTAGATACTGGGAAAATCAGTTTCGACAAATTTGAAAATAAGTTAAGAATGAAAATTTGATTGATCGGAAATGAATAGCAAATCAACTATATACAAAAAAATTCTCAGGACATGCAATGTATTTCTCAATTGTTCAGGATATAATACTAAATGAAAGCATAGAGAAAGAGCAGTTTAATCAGGGATCAGTAGAGGGACGTCTTGAAATTGATTTTTTAATAAATAATAATATGACTAGGTATGCACTAGATGCTCTGTCACGTCACAAGTCTCCATAAAGAAAGGTTGGTGGGTAGTGCTCTTCAGATCTCTAGTTATGTGGAACCAACGGAGTGGTGAAAGGCTTCGATGATAACATAATTTGAGAGATTTGGTTCATGACTGTTTCAATCAATTACATATACATGTGGTTGTAACTGTCAGGGATATACCAAACCATAGCAGCAATACATTACATTATCTTTTGGGATCACTGGGGAGCTGCATCTCTTGGCACATGTCAATAGTTTTGATAACATATATCAAGAGATCGGCGAGCAGCTTCAAAGTGAATATTCAAGTAAATGATTGCTATTTTTTAAATGAGGTATCGCTGTCAGGACACTTTCTTGGTAGACATATCTCTAGGCTTGTTTGGACAATCAGAAGAGGCAGTTTGTTTCTAAAAAATTTGAAAACGTACGGCTCTTCTGAAGTATTTCCATCAATATAAATGAGTTTTCTGCACCACTTATGGATATTTTTGGATAAGATGTGATAAGATCGAAGATTATTTGATTATATGTAAGTAATCGTCGTAAACATAAACAAGAAACGTTTGATATCACTGACATATATTACGTCAATAATGCTGTATGAGCGTGGGCCATTGCACTTGGGCCTCATTTGGTCCATTGTATTTTCATTAAATAGATGAATTTATCAACCCTACCATTTTGTGGTGGATTGAACTTGAGCCAATAAGCATTTCTTCCATGAACAATAAACTATGAAGGCCCTTGAAGATCTACTAGATATCATATTTTTCTTGAAATTCTTAGGCAAAATTAGTTTGCAGTTGTATTTTTAATATCATAAACACTTTCACTCAAACACAAACTTCAACAATGTGCAATCCATACGAATATGTTAGGAATGAGGTTATGATACTTCATTTATTTATTCTTGTATCTATAGAACAATGGACTGTAATTGGAGTTTTCAGAGCGATTTTTTTGCCAATAGTGTTCAGTTGGTTCAACAATCCCAAAACGTTGGGAAAATAAAAAAAACTGAATAGGAACAGTACTATCAGAACTTATAGACGTTTTTAACGGAATGGAAGTTTCAACCTCTATATTAGAATCATAATGATATCAGAGCATGACCAAAATCTAGACATCAATAAACTTCCCATAAATAGCAAGTTGGGGTTGAAATTATCGCTGTTGTTCTGCATAGGAATCTGAATCAGAAATAGAACATTTGCAAATATAATTCAGTCGGCCCAGATCACTACTCCGAATGAAATCTATCATGTATAAATCTTCCTCCTATTTTTTCGTCTATATATCACGGTGATTCATTGAGTCTGTAATATTGGATTGAATTGGGTGAATCTATTATCGGAAACATTTTTGTGAATTGCTCGATGAGCTAGTTAATTGTGACCTGGAAGTGATCTGGAACTACAGAGTCTTGTTCAACGCATCTCTGTTGGGAAGATTTATGATTTTGGAAAGATACTGTTTTGCATGTCAAGCGAACACTGATTTATACCTACTTCGTTCACTTTCGAAAATGAATTTCAGAATACGTTATTTTAACCAGGCGTAGTTTCCCCAAAGTCAGCAACCCTCAGGAGTCCGCGAGAATAAGGATGAATAGGATCTTATTTTTCAATTCGCAATTTCTTACATGAAAAGGTATAAGCGGGCTTGAAAAAGAAAGTGTTATATTCAAAGCAGAAATCTTCAGAAACCCTATTATTGAGAAAATTTCCGTGATCCATAGCTAATTGAGAACAAAACCTCGAAATATCGTCATTTCATATCCAGTTCCATGAATAAAAATTCTCATGAATCAAAAAGTGGTATATATCGGTTTTTTCCAAGGAATCAATCAGTTTTGCTTTCTTATAATATTGCAGTTACGTATCTGGAAATATATACCAATTTTCTATACTATAAACATATCATATGTGAATTCTGAACCCCTTTCTTTACTATTTTCAGACGAGAGGAAGCCCATAAAATAAATTTCATGACATTCAGTTATTTACCTCCTCAACTAACAGTAAACCAATTCACGTAAAATATATCACTGATACACACCAAAAAAGCAGTTTATTTTTTTGACCTTTATATATATATAAATGATTATTAATACCCTCATTTCCAAAATATCCGAATGCAGTAGGAATTTGAGATATTATTTGACCTTTATTTTTAAGAGTTCCTCTGAAACATATCTCACTAGCGTGATTGAGCAAAATTGTAATTTTGACTGTTTCTTTGTCATACCCAGATATATTTCAAATCTGCTCACACTTCGCCATTGATTTCATGATATGATTCCGACCACCTTTCAACATTAATTTTCTGAGCACATCTGTATTTATCCTTTTTTTTTATTGGCATCGTTCATTTTATATTGAAAAATGTGATTCGGTTTGAATAGTCGCAAAAGTGTCACAACACTGTATATCAAAGAATCATTATTTCAATGGTAATATTTTCGTACATTAAAAGAATATAAGAGTTCAAAAATTATTTGTTGAAATCAATTTATCAGCACTGACGAACGAATCACCCACAATCAAAAAAAATCATAGAGACTAGGAGATTCATCATGCTAAAAATTATAAGTTTTATGAAATAGTGTATTGTTCCTTCAGTGACAAAACAATTTTTTGCGAGAGAGAAAAGTTCGCCAAATGAGGCCAAGTCTGAGTTTGATAGGTGAACCTATCAGGGTTAGTGAAATTTTAATGCAAACGACTCTCTATTTTTCTTGATGCTTTGTAGAAGTACCTATACTATCAATGCTGTGCGAATGAAGTTATGTATAATGAGTATCTTTTATGTGTTTCGACATATAGACATGGGAAAAAACTCCTTTTTTTATAACAGAATCAACCAACTATGAATGATAAAAACAAAAATGTATTATAGCCTGACTATGTGAAAAACGGTTATTGAAAGATTTCCATCATCTAATGGTGTTGAAGTTTGAGTCACTTCCGACAAATCTTGCAGGAAAATCTAGTTTGGAAAAGACAATATCTGTTTTTGACAAGGCATAATCAAAATGAACTATCAAACCAGATGTGAAAGCTCAATGTCCAAACTTCCGACCTAACTGAAGTCAGTCAATTTGTAAACAAATATTTTTGAAAGAGTGGCATGTAAAATTCATCCTGCCTTTCACTCCCTCAACTTGCAATTTCATCCTGTCAGTTGCCTGTTTTTTTTTCTCCTCTAGTGACAATGATATATTCTATCGAATATATCTCCTCGATGTGAATTTGATGAAAAATGCTCGTAAAAATGGGTGATTGTATTTTATTCAACGATCATGTAATGATTCTTATTAATACACTAGCATCAACCGGGATACGAAACAAGCCGAAGATGAGTTTCTTATGGTTAATGCGAAAGTATCAATAACCATAACATGAGAGTTGCATACGCTGTTTTTTCTTGACCCGATAAATAATGAAGAACTCTGAATATTCAATATGTATTGAACACAACAATAGTAATCAATCGTATTTCTTTGAAAAATTCTACAAAATTGTCATTGAAACGATACAACGAGCTACCTTACCGAAAATGAAAAGATACCGTTGATATAGTTTTTCGTACTTTTTTCTAGATTTCCGGAGTGAAATATTATGTACTTCATTTTCTGCTCTCTCCGATATGTGTGGAGGAGTCGGTGGTTATTCTTCTATATCGCTGATATCAGACATTTTAATGATATAATTATCGAAGTTCAGCTATATTCTATGAAAATTTAATGCCTACTGATTTTGATAAACGCCAAATGCACATCATGATTTACCGACTCAATAATGGGTTTCCATTGGTTGAAAAATCTGCTTCGTAATGAAAAATCTGTATCATAATGAATCTCATTGTGAAACGGATAATGGGTATATAAATGTGTTATTATATAACGGGTGTAGATAAAAGTGTTTGATGGACCATTTCCATCATATGCATCCTGATTAAACAGGATCAATGAATAATTATTATTATATCATTATCATTCATTTCCGTTGTAACATCCAGTCAGCTCTAATAGGAAATCAAATGTAGAAAGCTGAAGAAAGAAATTGACTTGACTTATTGCCTTGTTAGCTCATTAGATGCCATAATCGTTTCTCGACGTACAACAATGAAGTGATAAATTATTTATTGTTTCGACAGTAGACATTACTAGATCAAATAAATAGCGCTTTATTGGCTCAATTTGAATTTCAGAAAGTTTTCAGCCAAGCCATATGGCCTGTTTGTCTTCGACGACTACGATTTATTTTCTCATAAAAATGTTAATGGCAAGACATTGGCCATGTTTCTGAGAATATTGTCACGATATTACAAAACAGGAACTGTGCTCTGTATTTTGTACTTGATATGTAGGAGGACAGAGACATATTGATCATAATAACTGATGAAATGACACAGTTCCCATTCAAAACAAAATAAAAGTGCACCCACAAAAAAAAATTATCAATTACCTTCATTGGTTGGGGATGTTATGTTGTTCTCTGAGAAACCATGATAGACCTGCTTTCTTATATTGTTGATATTTGTATTGCGATAGAACTCAATGTCAATGAGTGAATCTTCCGAAAATTAGGTTCTCCGCGATTATTTTTCACGGTTCAATTCTCCTGAAGAACTCCATATAGAAATATTTTATCGTGTTTTACAATCTTCAGATGAAAATTTTATTTCAACATGTATGGGCTTTTTCCACTAGGAATGATATTTTGAAAAGTGAGACTTTGTCAATCCTTAGCACGCACAAGTTCATACTTCCTCAAGAGTTGAAATTCATAGTGAGACGTCAAATAATTAGACAAAAATTTAATCAAATCAGTGATTTTTCAGAACTAACGGTATAGTGAAAAAAGGCTTGAAAAGAAGGCAGACTAGCTCCGAAACGTCGACAAAGTACATGCATTATAATATATTTTTCAATTCAATTACCAAATTCATAAAAAATGCGAAACATAAGTAGCAAAATAGTCAGTCAATTTTGCAGTTCCCTATCGGGCCAAATATATTGTTACGAATTCTCCTAGCGACGGCCCTGTCGCTCGTAAACGCGAAATAATATGAGGGGTCGAAGAAAGAACGTCACCTTCCAGGAAATTTCGGCTCGCGTAGAAAATTTGATACACATCATCATTGAGTCATTTTATAGAGCAACGGCAATAACAATATCACCCGTCATTTGCTGGTACAAACAAAAAATTGAGTTTTCCAAATCAGAGAACGGAAAGATAAAAATATATATGTTTTCCAATCAACTGTTTCATAGATTGATGTTGATTGGTGAGTGAACTCCAAATAATTTTAATCGGACTCGGGATTCGAGATACGTCAAATATCTGAACGAAAAGTGAATGGTACTGATGTAAGGAAGTGTTATTTATGGCTGTGGCATGTTCACCTGCGATCTAGAACCACCTATAAATGATTATCAGACGTCACTTTGATGTGTTATGACGTGATACACATTCGTGACTTAGGCGTATGTATATTACCTGGCGTTCCGTTATTAAATGTTGAGTTATACTGTAGCAGTCAACAACCTTCGAAACTAGTTTTGCCGAAAGCGTTTGTGAAGTATATAGGCCCAACCGGATGTTATGTTTTATTGGTTTCATTTTCATGTGAATATCTTCGGCGATTTTGGATGAAACGAATAGGTGTGTGTGTGTGTCATATTCACAGGATGCTAGATAGTAACAAGATGCTCTGCCTTGAGTTTACGGTTTGTTTGGGTTTTTGATACCCAAGAAGAAAAGTTTCATCAACAAGTTTTTTTTTTCTGATGAAACCTCTGATTCTGAATGAATTTTTGATAATATTCCAGAAATAATCGCATTTTGATCTCTGCATGAAAATAACACAAAGAAAATGTTGCTTGAATTGAAAACCACAAAAAATACCTCAGCACTTTCTGTACTGAAGATATGAGGGGATAATAATGTTCGTTTGAGTGGTAGACCAAACCTGTACTGTAGTCCTAGTTTTGAACTCCTTCGAAATATCACTATTATTCCAGACAATATTACCCCTTTTTGAAATTGAAAAAAAATTTCAATGGTGGAGAATTTGAGTTTTCTTATGTTTTTATATCTTGACTTGTAACTGACTCCTTTTGATTATCATTTTTCGATTTTTTGCACCAAGCATGTAAATGTTAATGGTATCCAATGAACTCCATTTCAAGAAATCAGTAATAAAAATTTGAATTAAGTGGTTTTCCAACATGCGAAAACATTCAATTCATTCAACTCTATCATTGGAATGAACATCAACTATTCCAAAAATGAATTATTTGAAGACAGTTTAAATACTACTAACATGAATCTGCAGATATCTGCATTTTCAATAACGTTCTGTTCGTGTAGAACCAAGCAGAAATTACCTAGAAGAAATATTAGGCTCATAGGGTTGTATGATATGATGCTTTGAAGATGAACATGGATATCCAGTTGATATTTATAATGGTCAATTACTAGTCCGTATGGAAATGGATATAAAATGGACATGCACAGGATGCCAGACTGATAAATAAAAAGCCCATTGTATGTCCATTTGGACCACCGCATTTGGCCACCCGTGGGTCTATTGTCCTTCCTCATGTAGTTACACAAAAACAGAATCTTTTATGCTGTTCGAATAGTTCAGATCGTGTTTTATCGAATAAAAAAGTCCTAGCTTCGACTATCAAGAGGTTCGTCAACAGCCATCCGCACAGAGGGCGCATCGCCCTGTAGATTGTATTTGTTTGTGCGACGTTAGCTATCCCGAACAGGTCAGTCGATGGCCCTCCGTTCAGAAGGCGGACGATTTGCTTTGTCGATTGACTTGAACATGCGACCCGATCAAAAGCTACCGCCATTTCATTTTATTCTTGGGTGTATTTTCTCGTTGCTCCATTTCACTCTGTATGTTACCTTTGAATTCGTCTCCACCATGCCTACACATCTCTTTATTGTGGGTTGCTAAGAAAATGCGTTCAATAATCTGGAGGTCGATACTTCAACATTTGCACCTTTGAGATGATTTTGTCATGCATCTTGTTCATGATGATACAGGTCCAGTTTGGATGCATAATGTATCAAAATTATTCAGGATGTCCGAAAGAAGTTTCATCATCTTGCTTGTTCCCTTTATAAATCATATGAAGATTAGCAAATAGATGTTCAATGAACGTCGAAATCACTGACCTATGAATATCCCTGGGATATCCTACGTATTTCCTTCGTCCATCAAAAACGTTCAAATATTTATTTGACGTACGTTCTGGATATCCATAGAATGCTCACTGGATGTCTTTGTGTTTACTGGGAAGTTATATGACCAACAAACTACACACCATCCGTACTGATGGGTTTATTAAAAATTTGGAGACCGAAAGTCATCACATGAATCACGTGCGCTGGTTGTTCATTGTTTTCAGTTTTTTTTTCATGAAAATTCCTTTCTGAAAATAGGATAGTCTCGCCATATATTTTGGAATATCGAATATTTTCAAATTGGCTCTGCAACCCATCTTTCACAGACGCAATTAAGATTCTATGATAATGAAATAAGAACTGAGACGATAAAGTCGCGAATGAAAAAAGTTGGAATAGTCAAACAGTGATTTTCTTCCATGATAAACTTATCTGCTGTATCCATCGACTTTCTCGGTGAGAGGAGGAACTCAAAAATATCCAAGTTTGATAGAAAGAGTTCATATTCAAATCCATGCTCGAAACCCTATAACTACTGGATTTTTAAATAAGATCCGCACATATATATGAAAAATGGAATTTGTTTTTCGTAGAAGCATATTATGAACGCTTATGATATAACTGAAGAGGGAGTAGTGATTTATCATCAACTTTCCGGATTTATTTCACGAATAAGTCAAGATATCTTTTCTCTCTGCTCTTGTGATGCTATCAAACGAATCCTGGAAGTCGTCTCCATAATCTGTTATCTGTAGATCCTTGATGAAGGGTCGAAATGAATGAAGAACTAAACAAGAAATGCCGTTCGTAACAATCGTTTAACTCTTAAACTATTACAAAACAACATGAAACGCCGTTCATCTCAGCTTTATGGTGTTTATCTCGTCCTGAAATAACCTTTTTCTCCACTTGACCCAGTATTTGTATTCCTAATAAACAAAGCAACAAAACTCGGACACAAACAGGACACGTTTTCTTTCAAGACAAGATATTACTGAAGGAATGCGATGTGCTTTTGTAATGCTGCGGTGCAATTTTAGATATGCGATAATTCTGAGTTATGATCGCGCTAATCTTTATTGAGTACGTTGTGACTGTGAGGAACTGCATGCTTTGTTGCTTCGGAAAATGCATAACATAAACCGTGAAGAGAAATTGAGGATTGGATAAACTTGGAATTAGCAAAGTGAAATTTGAAACTTTTCGAAACAAAAATTAATCAATCAGTTTTCTCCCCCTGAAAATCGGAAAATGCTTACCTTGTCAGCAGAAACGCGCGTTACGTGCCAGTGATTTGACTTGGTTTCTGGCCAAAATTTTAAAAAATTATAACATAGCTTTTCAAAAAAGTGACGATAATTTCATAATCTTTTACTATTGAGTGGATTCAGGGGATGAAATCGTCGTCTTTTCAAATATTAATCCTGAGCTAAAAATGTTTGGAAGTATTTGATGCTGAAATAAAGGACAGAAAGGTGAAAGAATACATTGATTTCAGGTTTTGAGCTATTTTCATGAAAAAGGAGTAGTAACTATCAAATGGCCCATCAAACTTGAGCAAATACTACTTCACCGTGTGAAATTTTATATTCTTTAGTTAAACCATCTATTCGTTCCAGCGAAACCTCACCATCCTGATTTCTGTGAAAATCAATAAGAGTTTCAGAAACCGCTGGGTTGATCCAATGAGTTTGATAAGGAAGAAGTAGTATAAGTAACTATAGTACTTCGAGAGCAGAGGCAGAGGCAAGTCGACATTTCTTGCACTATTTTGTGGAGGTTGGGCATTCATTTACGTTCTATACTATACAACCAATTACCATGACTGAATTTCCTTGTATTAAACTCAACAAAAGGCTATCACATTGATGTACTACTACTACTACTTCATCAAAGATCGTGAGCTATAACGCTATGTTGTAATAGCGGCTGTTAGGTTCGTTATTTGTACATAACACGTAGTCTTCATGTGGAGCAGAAATCCGCAGGATACCAGTCAAGGTCGCTGGATTTATCCGCATCAAGATCACGAGGATCCTGAAATATCAGAACAATCAAATCATAATTAACCGTGAATCAATCAACTAAATACCGATTTGATAAATGTACTTTGGATTTTATTATGCGAAAAACAAAAATTCAAAATTTCCAATAAAGAAGATTGAGAATATTCACAAACACTCCCTGTTTATAGCTACCATTTTCAAACCATCGAAAAACCTTGAAAGATGGTCTCGAATCAACAAAAGACCCTAGAGATGCGCTCATTGCACCAGGAGTATACATAATACATATGTCTACATCAGAACTACATAAAGGAGTATCAAAACACGTTTATCGGAACACAAAATGAATTGCTATTGTTACACAGATGAATCGCCAGTTGTAGAACACGCCCTCCCAGGGGACTGTTTCAAGAAAGTACAAGTCTTGCAGCTACACGAGAAAAACAATGCAGGTACAGGTTAAATACGAGTAAAAAACAATTATTTATCATCTTGATTTTTTGTGTTTCTCTTGTAGCTACAAGACTTGTATGTTCATGAAACAGGCCCTTGAAGGTATTGAGGACATTGCCTTCGAAGAAACGCAATTTCTGGATAAGACCAGAGGGGCCTGTTTCACAAAAGTACAAGTCTTGTAGCTACAAGAGAATGACAATGCAGATACAGGTAAAAAACGAGTAAAAAACAATTATTTATCATCGTGTTCCTTTGTGGTTCTCTTGTAGCTACAAGACTTGTACCTTCATGAAACAGGCCCCTGATGCTATTATTCGTAAATGAATACTGTCACTTCAAAATACACGAACTCCTCCATAAATTCAATATCAATGAGAGACAGCCACATATATGTTGGTCCGATGTGTAGTTAAATGTGCCGTTAAATGCAGATAAAATCTCGAATTCCACTCTCAATGAACACATCGCGAGAATATCTACTTCAATCCGAAACACCTTCGACAATGTCTACCCCACTTTGAGACGAGACTTCAGTTCTAGAAACATGTCGACGGCTAACAAACCCAAAAACCGTCCTCGATTAAATTCGAAGCTTCATTCAAACATTTTTATATTCATTGCGATTTAGTGACATATAATTTTTCGTTTGACGTGGGGGTTACGCTGTCTAGTGAAAACTGCAATTGATCGAAAAGAAAATCTTGCAATTTGGGCCGTGTTCCGTTTTCCTACATCAAGACCCTCAAATTCACATATTTCACATATAGGCGACTGTAGACGAAACGTTAATTCTTGCGCTTTGAGTGAACACGTCAACATTGAGGATCACAAGATGGATTTTGAACACCCAGAAATTCTGGATAGAGAAACAAATATAACCAAAAGAACATTTTTAGAAATGGCACATATTAATAACGAAGAACATTCTATGAACAAAAAAAGCAGATCTCAATAATTTAAGCCAAATTTATACATTTCTACTTGAATACGAGAAAGATAGAAGAAAATCACCTGGTATTCAGAATTTTCCCACATGACATTACATCAAAATTTGACACTTCAATATTCTTCAATGTTTGTTTGTTTTGTACCAATTTATATTTTATTCTCACGTTAGTAAGTGTTCCATATTTCTATGTTTACAAAATATCATCCAATGTATTCTTTTTAGTTGTCCTGACGAAGGTAATGAATTTACCGAAAGCTTGACTAATAACAAAGAGTCCTCTTTGTAACTGTCCACAAACTTGACTGCAACCTCACAAAATCAATCGAATTATATTATAGCCAGTCACTAATTCTTCTCCTATATATATATATATATATATATAAAATTTATAGGGGTTTCGAGTGGATAGATGATACAGAGGTTTTTTTATTGGGCTTTGCACTCAAATGAAAATAGCAACCGTAGACACGTGTTTCTGGGTCATTGCCCTTCTTCAGCACGGTGTAGCCAAGTGCAAGGATGGACAACACTTGGAGAAACATCACAAATGAACGGAGTCATCAACAGAAGCCAGCCGCACATTTGTGGTTTCGGTCAGAAGACCTTGTTATCACAAGGCATCAACTGACGTCACCACGGAGGCAGCTATAGCCACCTGCGTGACATCCATGCCCAGGAAAGACATTATAAAATTTATAGGGGTTTCGAGTGGATAGATGATACAGAGGTTTTTTTATTGGGCTTTGCACTCAAATGAAAATAGCAACCGTAGACACGTGTTTCTGGGTCATTGCCCTTCTTCAGCACGGTGTAGCCAAGTGCAAGGATGGACAACACTTGGAGAAACATCACAAATGAACGGAGTCATCAACAGAAGCCAGCCGCACATTTGTGGTTTCGGTCAGAAGACCTTGTTATCACAAGGCATCAACTGACGTCACCACGGAGGCAGCTATAGCCACCTGCGTGACATCCATGCCCAGGAAAAATTCATTTATATATATATATATATATATATATATATATATATATATATATATATATATATATATATATATATATATAAATGAATTTTGAGTTATAGACCCCTTCCCCTTGACCTGATCCTGGATCCGCCACTGACTGGTATATTGGTTTGTACAACAAGAGTGGATATGTTAGCCATATCCACGAGGACGAAGTTTGAGCACGCTGCCGAAGTGAGTGATCAAAACTCCGAGGACTATGTGCCCAATATTCATTCTAGTTATACAGACCAGGTGAATACTTCAGAACTCTCTTTCAAGTATCATATTGATGATCAATTTCAGATATATAGTATTTCATTGATATATATGAAAAACTCAAAGGAATGAAACTTTATTGAATTCAATATTTAATTCTTGTTGACAACATCCTCCGGAAATTCCAAAAATTGATAGTACCTGAAAAGTTCAATATTTGGAAAAAAAGAACAAAAAATCCGCTTTCGGTGAGACTCGAACCAACGACTATAAAGTGGACGTAAGCCTTAACCAACGAGGCCGTTTGGATTGTACAATTTGAGTCAATCATTGGTAGAGTGCCGTTAATAGATTCACCACTGAAATCACTAATTTTTGTGAACTGATCTTCCACACAAAATACTGAAATACTGATAATTACAATGCAATTGATGATTGATGACAGATTGACAGTAACGAATTCTCAGATATCGCAAAGGAAGCCGTGATTTTGAAGATGAAATGTTGTTAAACCTGAATATTGAGACTGATTTTTGATTTATTCGAAGATAATTCGCTAAAATCTTTAATATTCGAAAAATGTTCATAATATGGAAGACAGATTAGAATTGTGACGTTTATACAAGGTTCTCCCTATCAACCGAGTATTTCGTTCCCTGTGATTGGTGGAATTCATATCCTTGTGTGGATAAGAAATCATAACGATTCACTTGACTGGAATCGCCTACTTATTCGTTCAGTGACCTATAAAGAAATGAGCATAGTTAGGGGTGGGGATAGAAAAACAATATTTGGAAACGGAACAAGGCCTTGGTATGCAGCCCAAAGACTAAAGTCATAACATTCTCCTCGGAGACTGTCTCTTGCAAAATGAATACACGCTTCATTATAAATACAAATCTGAAATAATGAATTTTGAAGTCATGTTTGCAGTCCTTTTTTTATCTGTAAAATGAATCTCCTCTACTTCAAACGAATTTTTACCGCATTCGGACCCCAATATCATTCCCTTTTAATAGAATCACGTTCAACTTGCTCCCGACGTATTTTTCAACTCAGCGCAAACATCTCGTGCTATGATAGCTCCGCCAAAATATTAACCAACTTCCAATATCTTAACTTTGCAGACGATGGATTGTATGAACACCATTAATTTGCTCTGACAAGGGCAGTGCCTCCAGAAAATGTGTTCGTCGATGAGAATGCATTTATTGATTTCGAATTTTCGCCAGACAAATGATATTAGAAATGATGCGGGAAAATAACGGTTTGGCAATTAATAGCAAAGGAGTATCTTGGGGATGATTGTCAGTTCGTTTTCATTTTGTTTTAATTCTCTTTGCCGTCAACTGCTCGGAATTTCATTGAAAGTTTCAATATTTCATTTTTTGTGTCACAACATATTTCTTCAAACGTAAAAAAACAAGCTCTGAGAATGAAATATCATCCAGATTTTTCGCAAACTACTTTCATTTGTGTGAAAGTATTTCATAAATGGTATGTGTTTTATTCTTTTTCCGAGTGATAGGTATACAAATCAAGCAATAAAAGGTGAATTCCATGTGCTTCAGCACCAGTCGCGCCTCTAATAGGCTCTTATAGACTCTTTCTTCCTTTTTGTGAATGGTCTGAACGTCTTTAAATGATCCACACATATCGAAAGACTATGATACTTGAAAGAGAGTTTTGAAGTATTTAAATGGTCGAAGGAAAAATCATCTGTATAACTCGCGCCTACGGCATCGTGCTAAAACTTCGTCCTCATCGTGCGATATGGCCATCATTTGTTGTACAAACTACTATTTTGTACACCCGTACAATAATAATACACTCATATTCCCAAAATCCGTTTCATAATAAGATCCATTATGATACCTACAGTTTTTTCAAAACGATACAGATTTTCAATCCGTCCCATAATGAGATTTCCAATCAATTGGACATACAACTCAGTGGCGGAAAGATGGATCAAAAATTCGATTCAGAATAAAATCAGCATTTCTGATACATTACTGAACTCTATTGAGACTGGCAATAATGAAATGAATGTTAATATTCCTCCCAGATCAGTGGGACACACAATATAAATATAATATTTATAGTTCTTCATCATTTATTGGGTGTAGAAACAATAGCGTATGCAACTCTCATGTGATTGTTGATAATACACTCGCATAAACCATGAGAAGCTCACCCTAGGCTCGTTTCCAGGTTAATGCTCGTTTATATTAATAACCATCATCATTGCTTAATGTACTATTTTCTACACCTGTACTTCAATAATACACTCATATGCTCATGATCCGTTTCATAATGAGATCCATTATGATGAAGATTTCTCGTAACGATATAGATTTTCAATCAATTAGTAATCCAACTCAGTGGCGGAAGGTTACATCAAAAATTTGGTTCAGGATAAAATCATCATTTCACAACTCTGTTAAGACCAGTACCAACAATAATGAAATAAATGTAAATATTCCTTCCACTTTCAAACCAGTGGCACCTGGAATAGACTTCTCAAACTGTACAATGAATAATCCTTATATTTGAAAGAAATCCGACTATTCACATTTATAATGTTAAAAAATAGAGAATGTTTATAGTTTCCCCATATCCATGGTAATGTCTGAGGTGATACCATCAATTACAATTGTGTTGAATTTTTCAATGGAATACGAGTAATTGTTTTTTTAGTGTTTAATACAAATTATATTTATATTTCTTAATTATTCATTGAATGTGGAAAAATGGCGCATGCAACTTTCATGTAATAGTTATTACACGATCTTTACTACGTAGCCCCGTTGGTCCTTACAATATAATATCCCTAATGAAAATCACCATAATACATTTTCCCTAATTGGAACTGAAATCTAAGAATCAGACACAATACATTACGAAGTTATACCCCAACTTCACCGAACCGCAATGACAATACTTTCGGCAATGCAATTCTCTGAGATTTTATTCGAAAGTCGTTAGGAGCTTTCCTAGGAAAGAAACGAAAACTACATAGTGACATGGAATTAAGGAGGGACATTCCGCCAAAAACTGCAATGAAAACAAAAGGGACTCTCCGAATCTCGAACGATACTTTCAAATGAAGTTCTCAGTTATTACACAGTTCCCCAATCGCATAATCGATACGGTTTGGAGATGGGGATTCTGATAAGAGTGGATCGCAATCGATTTTGGTAACACAGCAACTTGAAGATAGCGGGATAGGAATAGCATTACAATTGAAGGTGTGGAGACAAGAGTGATGGATGTTCAGATCCTCCATACCTTTCTCTATTCTATTCTTCATGAACAGAGATATATCTAAGAAGCAAGATGCATTGAATGTCTGGTGCTCTGACTGATATAATAATAATAATATCTGTCTTCAATAATTATAAATAATGATAAATTTTCCATAAAGTGTATGAGATGGTTGGCGCCATTCAGCTTACGCTACTCTTCCATGTAACCAACAAAGCCCAGCAAGTAGTACATACAAATTCATGACACTGAATTCAACAATTAGGAAATGATTGATCTATAATCAAGAGCAAGTAAAGATAATCATCTACTATCTAAATAAAACTTTTGACTCGTTTGCGGAAAAGGAATATATTTGAATTTTTTTTATATCGGGAGGTATGGAGTTGAAGATCTTCACCGCATTGTACGTAAAGCTTCTCTCAAGAAGTGTTAGATTGTGTCTAGGAATACTGTACAGTCCTCTATGTCGAGTGGGGCATTGGTGAATTTGACTACGCTTTTCAATTTTCTCGGCAAAATATTCAGGGACACCATCCTTACTCAGTCTGTATACAAAGCTGGTCATATGCAGAACAAATCTTTCTTGCAAATTAAGCCAGTTAGTGGTTCTAAAGACCGCTTGCATATGGTCGTACTTACGCATACCGAATGAGTATCGTATACAGGCGTTTTGGATTTTCTGTAGTGTATTTTTATCTCTGTTCAACAGAGATGGCCAGTACACGATATCACAGTATGCCAGGTGGGAAAGAATCAATGAGTCGCATAAAAGTAGCTTCGTGTTTTTATCTAAGATGTCTTTATGCATGTAAAGCAATTTCAACTTCGAATATGATTTTTTGACCAGCGTTTCCTGGTTGAGTTTGATTGAAAAGTTCGGCAATTATTTCATTTCAGTTTTGCTGAGTTGAGTTTCAACCCATGGCACACGGATACGCGGGTAATACATTCAAGATCTTCATTGATTTGATTGCAGGCTAGGAATGTCTGTGACAAATTAAATGACAGGTAAATTTGCAAATCGTCAGCATAAAAATGTACAGCTTATCCAATCCATCTAGGCACAGAACTCATAACTTATATGCCCAGCAATCTCTGTGAAGTATACTAAGATGAAAAAACACCTATCAGATGTGTTCACTGTGGTGGTATTTATTCTTAGAAGGTGTTTTTTCTTTTGTCATGGTCTAAACTACCAGTGTGCAACTGGAAAAGCATCTGAGTTTGTGCCAAGATGGATTGGATAAGCTGTATGTTACAGTATTTCAGAAATGAGTGAAAATCAGCTGTGTAAACCATAAAGAGGAGGGGGCCCAGAATACTGCCTTGAGGCACGCCTTTTTCTATCACACGAAAGTCAGAGATATTCGTTCCTTGTAATACCCTTTGCCTTCGATTGGAAAAGTAACTGTTGAAAAACATAATAATCAGCTGCTCCAAAATATTTGAATTTTTTCATCAGTAAGGAATGACTAATAGTGTCGAAAGCTTTGCTATAGTCTGCTAGGAGTAAACACGTATTCTGATTATTGTCACAGGCCCTGAAGATGTCATCAGTTACTTTCAGAAGGGCAGACGTTGTGCTAATAGTTACTGTTTCTGTCGAAAACCAGATTGCATAGCAGGTAATATGCGATAGATATGCTTTCGTTTGGTCAATTCCTCTCGATCTAAGAAATCGTAGCGAGAGCTAACCAGTCAGTTGATACTTCAATTTGATTTATTTGAAACTTGAATGCGTTTGGTACTTCCCACGCTTTTATCGTTACTATTGCTATTGTTGAGTGAATTTTTCACTTCTATACTATATCCATCCAACAAAGAGAGTCACCCAAACAAAGATAGATGCACGATCAACGCATGATCGAAGCGTGATTAGAACATACATTCGCATTTATTCGGTAGAATGGACACGCCTCCTCACGCTGGCCACTTGAAATCAAATGCAATCGACTGGTGGAATTCGCGCTACAGTGTCGGAGTAGTCAGTTACGTTTTAGCGCTTGTGATGTGCACTTATATGTTATTTTGGAGTTTGAATTTGAAAAAATGTTAAGTACTGATATGGCTGAAGAAACTGCTAATATGTATCCCTACATTCCACCCCTGAAAGACCACCTTAAAAAAAATACAATTTTGGTCGTTCCTTAGTGTGACTCTGTACGAGCAGCCTTGTCTGAATTATCACGTGTAATGATATATTTGGCATTGTTTTTGGTGTGAATATTGCCGAATCTGATATATCTCTCCATAACAAAGAGTTACCGCAGGTAAATTCATTCTTAGTGTCAGAAAACATAGAGATTTAATCGTTTCAACAAATATTTCGAAAATAGAATATAGTTTTGGAAGTCACAGAAACGAAATTGACGTCAATTGATGATAGAATGCGAGAGAATTCTGACGATAATGAAAACAAACACCACACTTCACCTTGAATGACCTTTTCTCAACTTACTTGGGAAGTAAATATATTTGGGTGATTTACTGATTAATTTCCAGAATGTCCCAGTTTAACATATCTTTTTCAGCATTAGTGACAATGGTTGTCACGTGGTTGTATATAAAACATACAAATTGAGTTAGAAAGAGTTTTTTCTGTGTAACCTACTGACCGTCGTTGCCATAGAGGCAGGAGAGTAGCTGTTTCAGATAGACTTTTTCTTCATTTTTGTGAATGGTTCAAACGTCTTTGAATGATAATTACGTCCCTATCAACAGATAGTGTTTTCATTTTTCTTCAATTTCAGTTTTTTCATAGAAGTGGGGGAAGACAAAAAGCAAAAAAATAATTCAGAGAACATAGCTTATTCGCGAAATGCCTAATGAGGCCTACATGTTTCACTATCGAACGCACGAGCTATCAGTGATGTACATTAGCATGTAACCTGGAAAAATATCAATAAAAAAACTCTTCTAGTAACTATTTACCAACCAGCAAATATATTCACTCCCAAAACTCCATGCAGTGTACGAAATGTTTTTCACAAATTGTTCAGTCTAGTAATCCATGACATAAAAATTTGACTAATCGCGACAAATAAGGAAACAGCATTTGCATTTTGATTGACCACGGTAAAGCTCTCTCGAGTGCCATAGACAGCTTGTCTCTAATGTAAGTTTCTAGAAGACACCGATTTAGTAATAGTAATGCTCTGTTAGGAAGACGATATGTACTGAATACATAATACGCAAAGGTGCTTGGTGACAACTCTTGTAATGTCTGAAGCACCGATTGCGACAGTGAGTTAGGAGCACGTAACATAGGTTCCCAATATTTCGTTCCAGTTGAGTATTCATGAATGGTGCATATTCACTAGATTGTTTTTGTCTACTCTTTGCCATTTTTTTTCTAATAGGAATCACGGGTCTAGGTAAATTATTCGAATACAGTTTTTCGAAGAACAATTATCAGAATACAATTATTCGAAAAACAATTCTTCGAAGAGTAATTCTTCGAAGATAACAATTATTCGAAAGCAATCACTCGAATTCGAACCCAAATTTTAAATTGTGTATTAATAAAAATATCAAATGAATCGAAATGAACCAATACGGCGCCATCTGCCCCCCAGAAACTATCGTTTGTTTTCTGCAAACGAGTGTGTGATTGGTCAAAACTTGTGTTAGCCACCCAGACATCACGTGATCTGGAATGCCTAATGTGACTATCGTAACCTAAACCAACCTTACTAACCTATCAGCCCAAACGAATTTTAATTATAAACTTTCAAATGATGTTTGAAAAAATTTGCGACCTAATCTAACCCAACCTAACTAACCTAACCAAACCCCAACCAACCTACCCTAATCTTCCGAAAACTAACCTTGCCAACCTTAGCTGACTAATCAACTAACCTCAGTTCACCTGACCAAACCTAACTTAGCCTAAACCAACCTAAACTAACATAATTGGGAATTACAGATACTTGCCAACTTCTTGTCAAATGTCATATTGTCATAACTTCCAAAGGTATGGTTTCCGCACAAAAATTTCGATGGTTATGATGATTTTATAGTGTTCTGAATCATCTGTGCAAATTTCAAGAAAATCGGTGAGGTTACCGTATTCGCTACCTTCACCTCTTTCTATCTATTTTCAATTTATTAAACTAAAATAATTTTCGGATAATTTCAATTGTACTCTTCGAATAATTGTTATATTCGAACAATTGCATTCGAATAATTGTATTCGAATAATTGTTTTCGAATAATTGTTTTCGAAGAATTTACCTGCTACCAGGAATCACAACCTCAATATAAGTATGACAAATAGTTTTGTTGAAAGTCCGTTTTGACAAATAATCAACGAATAGAATAGTTTCAGGACTCCATATTACAAATTTTTAGTGAGAACGGAAATGTAATTTGGCGTTCCCAAAATGAAGGTCAACTTTTCAATAATCCAATTCGATTCGAAATTGATTTTCACACATCACACACAACACGAGCCTGTAGTGGAAAAATCAAGTCGGATATGGATTTGAAACGGCTTGAAATTATATATGGGGGAGAATAAAAAGCAGTAAAAACATACGTAAAAAAGTTTCTATAAATAGTTCGACTCGATAAAAAATGATGCATAGGGGATTTCTAGAGATCACATTGCAAATCGGATTAGAATAAAAAGTGGAAAATTGATAAATAGGAAAACCTTTTGGATACACTCGTGTATTTGGGATTCGTAATGAAACGAATTCTTTCAAAAATTCCACTGGGGAATTTCAAATTATTACAGAAAAACAGTTTTCAATGATGTTTTGATTAATAATTATCTGCTGCCAGAATAAGAGTGAATTGAATGAAGTAGATTCTTACGAACAATTTTGGAAAAATGAATGATATCATTGTGAGAGTATCAGAAGAATTGCTCAGAAATACTAAATTTCATTCTATTGCCTATCTGAACTTTCTGATCATATAATAATAATAATAATGGCTTTTATTGACAGGAATAATAAATTACAACCTATCAAAAGGCAGGATTCAATAGACAATCCAGACATCTATGAAGTCTGAACTGTTTCTTGTTCTTCCATCCAACCGTACATATTATATAACATACATATACCATACATAATAAATTGCTGTGTAAATTCAATTTATCGATAATTAAACAATAGCGAGGAAAATGACATATAACATTTGAAAAACACTTATATTAGATGAGGGAGGGAAAAAAAGATATTTAAACGACAATGTCATGCCATAAAATGAACAGATGAAATTTGAACAAATAATCAATATAACAAATTCCACAATACAAAATAAAGGATAAGGATAAGGAGGGTGCGGTTGAGCATCAAGTAGACCATAATAACGTATCATGATGAAAAATCAAGAAGTTATATCGTTTTGTTTTCCAGAAAATCCAACTTCAATTGTTTTTTTATAACTGAGTGCGACATGTTTTTGTAAGAATTCGGTAACCTGTTGTAGAGCCAATAGCAGTAGTAAGTGAACGAACCTTTATATCTAGTAGTATTATATTTAGGCGGGGAAAGCATATTTCTGAAACTCAAGTAGAGATTATGAACATCAGTTCGAGATGAAAGTTTTCTGTATAGATAAATAGGGCATCCTGTTGTTATGATTTTATTGAAAAGTAGACCGGCGTGTAGAGTGCGAAGTGCGACGCATATCCATATTTAACCAACCTAAATTCGTTACATGATGTGAAGTGTGTTGTCTCCTGGTTATTCCAGATATAAACCGGTCACAAGAATTTTGCAGCTTTTGGAGTCTAGTTTTATCAGATTTCAGTAGGTTTGGGCCATACACTATATCAGCATGATTCGAGTGCAAAAGGACTAATGTTTCACATAACATTTTCCTCAAATTAGTATTCAGTACTGCTCTGTTTGAGTAGATTATTTTGAGGCTGCTATATTCCCGTTTCAAAACTTGGCTCACGTGACCTGAGAACCTCAATGAGCTATCCAAATACAAACCCAAATTCTTGACTTCGTCTTTCAAAGCGAGGTTAACACCGTCGACGGCAATGTTAACATCACTTCTATATTTTTTACGAGCTAGAGTTCGGCCGAACAGTAGAACAGAAGGCTTAGTAGGATTTATGGTAGGGAAATATTTTTTTGATATTTCAAGGAGAGACACTATATCTTTATTAATTAGAATACAAGCATTGTTGATAGATGCTTTTGGAAATTTCATATAAATTTGTGTGTCATCAGCGTATGTGTGACTGTTGTATAATTCAGGCAGTTCGGGAACTGGGATGTATACAAGGTAAAGATGAGGGGACCTAATATAGATCCCTGTGGCACTCCATTTATCAGGTTCCTGAAATCAGATTTGTCACCATTCAGAATAACACACTGGGATCTGTGACAGAGATAATTTCTCAAGAGGCATATCGAATCATCAGAGAATCTGAAGTAATGTAAAAAGACTCAGAAACATCTCATGATTTATTTTGTCGAAAGCCTTCGAGTAATCGATAAGAACATGAATGCATAGAGAGTCATCATCCGCTGCTTTGTGAAGATCATCAACAACCTTCAATAAAGCGGTAGTGCAACTGTAGTCACGGCGAAATCCTGATTGACAGATAGGTAAAATATTGTTATCTTCGACATGTTTTTTCATTTGTTTATTGATGACTTTCTCAAACACTTTCGATAACGTACATAAAATACTTATCGTTCTC
Source organism: Zygogramma bicolorata (assembly GCA_032362365.1). Classification (NCBI taxonomy): domain Eukaryota; kingdom Metazoa; phylum Arthropoda; class Insecta; order Coleoptera; family Chrysomelidae; genus Zygogramma; species Zygogramma bicolorata. Next base: position 54,182 of record JAVJAQ010001017.1, read on the forward strand.
AAATCGCTATAATCCCGTGGGTCTGAAGTTTTAGCCAGCGGTATAACATGAGATGCTTTCCATGATGTTGGATACATACCACTCTCTATACAAAAGTTGAATATATGTGTGATATAAGGTAGTATGAAAGGACAACAGTATAGAACCATCCGTGGGCTTATGCCATCAGGACCAACAGCTTCTGATTTAATGGATAGTAAGAATTCATAAACTTCATTTTCAGTAGTTTCTCTAAGGTTGAAAATGTTTCTTGTATCATCTTGAATGTGTTCAGGTACAAATTTTACTGTATCGGGATCAGGCATGGAATCTCCACTTGATGTGGAAATAAAAAAATTGTTGATTTCGTAAACATTATTCATAACACCTGGCAGAATATCCTGCCGTTTATTCTTATTATTATGAGTATTTAGATCAGATAAATCTTTCCAGATTGCTTTTTTATTACCTTGTAAACGATACTCGATATATGCTTTTTTTTCCAAAACCACTGTACGGTTGATAAGATTTCGCAGATCTTTATAATACTGCCAGTGATGTTCGTTTTTAGTTCTCTCGAATCGTTGTAGAGAATGATTCCTCAACTTGAATATAAATTTTAAATTATCCGTTAACCACGGTGCCTTTTGCCTTGTGATTTTAACGGTTCGTATTGGAGCGTGTCTGTCAAATGTATCCAGAATATAGTCGTCTTCCTTGAGAAAAACTTGAGAATCAGCCAATATTCATTTTCAAAAGATAAGATAAACAACTAGGTGCATTATTTCAAGATTTCTCCAGAAACATACTGGCTGAATGATTTTTGGAAAGGTGAAAACATTGTAGAATACATTTCCTGGATTTTTTCTCTCCCGAAAATAAAAGTCATTCGTATTATTCTCATATCATCTGTTTATAGGACAGCCAGTCAATTCCACCCATTCAAGGTGTTGAAGTTACATATAGGGGCACATATACCGGTTTGCCGTGAAAACAATATGAATATTTTTACACGGTAGAGAAAACCGAGAGATAAAATTCACAATGTTTTCAAGTAGTTTATTGAACGCCTGCAAACCCAACTCATTATGTTGGCATGATGGCAAGAAGTCTCGCATAGAATTCATTGCTTTCAGACAATTAATTATTGATAAAAATTCAGAGATTGGCCAAGTTTTCAGGATATCAACATGAGTTATGAGTGGTATTGGTTCCATTGTCTATATTTGTATCTCTATTGAAACCTGTTGCATAGAAAAAAATCATAGGATTGTTGTATGCAATCAAATCCAAAGAAAAAGGTTGAAATGGATTTTTTGGTGGGGAAATGAAAATCGAATAAGAAGTAGTGAAATGAAAAAATTTAAAAGAGAAATATGACTTAATATGAACAAATGTTGAAATCAATTCTCAAGTTGATTTTACTCACGACTTTTCGATTGCTGGTATCCGCAATCATTTTTGCTGATCACTGAGTCTACAACAAATTTCTGTAGTGTTAATTATACCGTGTGATCCATTAGGTGTGGGAAAATTGGATTTTTTTTCCAATATTTGAACAATATGTATTCAAGTACCTCCAAATGTTAGATCATGATCAATGAACTTATTGAATGTACTTAGTATGGCTTCAAGTCAGTCACATATAGGGGGGATCAAAAAATATCAAATTCGACCAAGAATGAAGTATCTTCATTTAGAGGAATACTATAAAAATGTTATTCAGAAGAGTTGCATAAAATCGAAAGTTATATCGAAATACTTATGACATCCTATTTCGATTTCATTAATTTTTGGAAAGTTTTCTATTTCTTCTGTATGATATGATTCTTGAGTATTCTGATATTATACCTAATCGAAGTAGCCACAAGAAAATCATTTAGGCATGCTTTTTTCAAGTCGAAGCATATTTGTAAAATTCACTTATAATTTCACTTCTTCAGATAAACGCAAAGTTCAAGTTTGTTGCAATACAATAATTCAAAATGCACACTTAATGGACCACACTGTATAAACAATGAGAGTACGAACCAATACCACTCAGCAAGAAACATGGTCAACAACATTCAATCACACAACTTTTTTTTTATATGCAGATTCATACGAAAGGGAAGCCCTGTAATGTTCAAAGAACACCGCGTGAATCAAGATACAGGAAACACGAATTAACATTCACTTTGAATTTCTGAAAACCTCTTTTGGCAAGGAGTTCCCAAGCTCAGCTGTTCTATTGAAAAAAGATCCCTGAGCAAGAGAAGTTCGACAGGTTTCCAAATTCACAACAAAGGGGTGGGAATTCTGTACTCGTCGAGTCATCCGTGCAGATATTGCCAAGCGGGGAACGATTGATAACAATTCGGAAGAGCATCGAACGTGAAAGTATCTATAGAAGAGAGAAAAGTCTCCAACCCTTCTACGATGTTCCAATGAAGTGAGCGAGTCTGTGAGCGAAGAATCACCAACAAGACGAATTGCCTTTCTCTGAATAGAATCGAGAAGCCTCAATGAATGTGTTGGTGCCGAACTCCACACATAAGAACTGTATTCCATGACAGGACGTATCTGAGCCTTGTAGATCATTAGAAGCTGACGAGAAGTGAGGTATTTCTTCGCACGAAATAGAAATCCAAGTTTCTGGGAAGCACTTTTAGCGATCGATCTCACATGGTTTTTCCATAAAAGATTTTTTCTGATCGTAATTCCTAGCATCGAGATACTTGATTTGGTAGGAACAGTTACTCCTGACGTCTGAATGTTTGATGATGATAGATCGGCTTTTCTTGAGAAGAGACATGCCTGGGTTTTCGTAGCATTAAATTCCACCAAGTTCATGTTCCCCCATTCCATTATTTTCTCCAAGTCGTCGTTAATTTTATTGACGTGAATGTTCCTTTGAATTTTCGTTTCTCGAGCTGCTATGGGAACTCTGGAAGAGAAACTGGTATGAAGATGTGGATGACACCAACGTTCTGGTGCCCATTACGATCCGGTCAATTTTTTTGACCACCTCAGTGTAAGAGATAGTTGAAAAAACTCCAGAAACATCGGTACAGGTTATATGACTATAATCAATCATATTCACCAGAAAACTGCAAAATCACGAGATAACTTTCCTTCCAACGATTATGAAACGATGGAAAATGATGAGTCGAGAGAAAATCGTTCATAACTTTCCAGACTCCGGAATAAACGAATGAAAAATTCGAACGGCAAATCAAACGTGAAACTTCCCGTAATTGTAAGTCACCGTTCAGCATCATGCTCCATTGGGTTTCGGTTGACTTTGCATAAAAATCCAATTTCCGCTGGATCTCGAGCAGTGGAATTTCCCTGGTGACGTTTGGGCGTCAAATAGCTGAGACGGTGAACAAATTTTTTCTAGTTTCTGTTATGCTGGATTTATAAACAACTACACTAGCAATTGAATTAACAACTAACAACCAAGTAAGATAAATACAGTAAAATCCCAGTTGGGGTTCATGAACTTTCATCTGTTATTTAAAGTAACAAGAAGATGGCCATCTTTTATTTTTTAAACTAAGAACTGACAACTATGAAGTCAACGCATGCGCATTAGACATATCATTTTCTTTTGACATCGGTATTCCTTCAAATACAAATTAAAAACCGCGAAAAGAGAAAGTTTGTGCTTCAAGTTGCAATCAATCATAGCACAAGAAAGAATATAAAATATCAAATGAAACATAAACAAAAATATTCAACGATCACAGAACACATTCCTAGTTCTAAACGTCAAGTACGAAACGCTCAAAACCCAATTTGAAATTGTTTTATAAATGTCTCCTACGTTCTTGGTTGTGAATTCCTTATTGTTAATTCGGAGTTGTTGGTTTAGATGAGTCTATAAATCCAGCATTACGAGAAAAATCGATTACATAATCTCCTAAATATGCTGAATAAGAACACCTTCACATACTGGGTGACAACAAAACCATTGTACACGACGCCATTGGTTTATTTATAGGATAATAAATATTCGGGATAAGAGTATAGTTTATTATATTTTTTAAATTTGAACAATTGCACATCACTTCCGATTTGACTAGAAGTCAACCCGAGTCGGTGAATCTTGAAGAACACCCTGTATATTTTTCTAGGCCAATCGATACAACAACCTCTCTTCAATTATATGACACAAGTGACATTTTCTTTTTGGAAATGGCGGCGCAGGGTCAAGTTTTTTCAGCTGAAATAAGAAAATTGAACACATATATAGTTTAATAAGCATTTTTCCATATGTATACTTCGAAATGAAAAATGAAGGCATAGTACTGTCTATTGAGAGTATCAAGTCAATCGATGTGAAAATGAAATTGTGAAAAAAAAAATAAAATAATATAAATATAAGCATAATATATTCGTTTCAAGCTTTTTCCTCGTAGTGTTCAGGTTGATAACCTACCACAATCTGAAAAAATAAGAAATGAAGGCCGGAATTCATATGAGAGTGGGAGAGAAAATTTCTCATATACCCGGAAAAGTTCCTGCGTAAATGGAAACAGATCATTTTGAGTGGAACTATTAGCCAGCTACTCTCGAATATTTATAAAAAAGACAAATTTGTTGACGTCTCGAAAACCAATGTTCTCTTGTTCTCAGAACTGATATACAACTAGTTTTCTTTCGATGCCCCTTTTCAAAAAGCCTCTAAATATCAAATATTCAATAGACGCAGGAACTTTTCAGTTATAATTGCACGAGTGCATAAAAATTACTGATAATTTTGCAAGAAAGCGTGATATCTAAAAATTGCGAGAGTTTATTTTCATATTTTGGCTCTTTTACAAAATAACCGAATGCAATTTGTATAAGATATCACGCTTCAATGCAAAATTATCTGGTCATTTTTATGCACGAATGTAATTCATTCTCAAGGAAATGTTATTTTTTGTTCATTTATACTTTCCTCTATAGATTGTATGGAGTACTCACCTAAACGCGAAATCTTTTTCTATTTTTGAAGTCTACCTGACATTTATTTGTGTTGTTTACTGACGTCTAGCGATACGGTTACAAATGTGTTGTTATGGTGACTTGATGCAATGCAATTACCGCTGTAAGTTTTCGATAATTGCATTGCTCTTATGGGACATTTTGTATATGAGGGAAATATTCGGGGTAAATAAGAAGTCTATTCTTCCACACTGGCATGGATTTCACAAATTCTCATTTTTTTATTGTTATAGGTTATGAAACCAAGAACAACAAGGAGAAAATGCATTTATTACAATCTTTCGAATAGTAGGTACTTTTCAAGTTCGTAATGATTATAACGACTATAAATAGTAACCTAGAAAACGATATCCTAAATATATGACAATATGACTCTGTTATTTCAGCATGAATTTTTCACAGTACCACTGTCATTCTGAATTGGACCAAAGCATGCCTCATCAAGAGGCGATCCTTTCCTAACTCCCCAGCCAAGTAGACTGCCAGTATCAAAAACCTGGGACCTGACAATTTCAATAGCAATGTCACAGACAACAATCCTTCAACGAGTACACTTCTTCGAAATTTGAAGGGATGTCATTCAACTTCTTTTATTCTGTTTGGCTATGACTGGAAAAATGTTATCAACCACTTTTACGAATTACAGAATCTTTCATGAAGGTTACATTTCGACTGCATTCTATCAATACAAACAGCTGCCTCAATCATTCACAAATTTGCTGTCTACTATTCGTTCGAACTGTCCTCGTTGGTGCGATTTCTACTATCATTGACGCGACGCGTCGGTTACAGACCCGGGGTCAATGAAGAATTCGATTCCACTGAACATTTGTTGATATTCGACTATCACCAGCAATGAAATCGTATTCTCATTGACCTGATAATCAATCGAATGAAAGCCTGTTATTCAGTATCAACTTCAAGATGAGTAGAAAAGAGTAGCTGATAAGGAACTGAGTCCAAACTCTTCTCCATTTATAATCATAATTATTTCAATGGAGAGAACAGAAAACAATGCTCTATCAAGTAACATAACAAGAATCTAACAAAAACATTTTGTTGATATGTACTTGTATGTATTCCATAGATTTACTCATGAAAAAAAAGAAAGAGTCGAATTAGAACAGCGACTCTCCTTCCTTCATGTGGCCGAATGATATTGAATTTCTATAAAAAGCACAAAAATTTTAATTCAAATACATATCCCCCATGGAAAATTCCTGCATGATTGAGGAAAAGAAATGAACAATGTAACTCAACCAACATTTTATCTTCAAGCCGAAACAGGTGAACATTTCCCTCAGAGAATTTTTTTTTTGGAAATTTTTGGTGGTGGTTATTTGATGGAGAATGAGAATGAGAGTAAAATGTGAAGTAACGTTTTTTTTGACAACTTCAGAATCATTTCATTGATCCATAAAGTAAACTTAAAACACAAAAAAATGGTAATTGAAAATCATAAACTATTGATTAGTATGGTATAGGGCGATGAGGTATAGTAGAAGTAAACGTTATAGTGCAACCTAACTCTCAAGGATTTAGTACAAGAGCTAATGCATTTCGGGAATCAATTATCATCCGATCCTTTCCCGGCATTTCAGGCGTACACATTATCGAACATCAGTCCATCTGTGTCATGGGTGTCATACCCAGTTTCATCTAAATAAAAAATTTGACTATATTCTTCTCTATGTTCAGTGATTTGTTCCAAGTTACGTAAATATAGTATTCTTGTGCTTTCCATAACCGCATGACATTTATTTATTGTTTCGAATTCGAATCTCATTTTCTTCGTCTGAATCTGTAATGTTTTGATGAAGCAGCTCACGTTATGGCCGGTAGAAACTCAATTCCTTTTTTATAATCTCGAAAGCAGGTATCTCGTTGCTTTTGTGATAGTCGTATATTGTTTGTCTTCAATGATTCATTAGATGAACATCTAAAGGTTTTGATAATCCTCACATCGTTTTTTGCGTTCATAAGCTTTGTTTTCGACTATTTTACGTACAGTTGGAAAAAGAATTTCAGTTAAGTAAATCTGATGTTGCTTGTTTTGATAAAGTGTTTGTCTCGATACCAAACTCATGGGTGGAGAGTCTTATATATACTGAAACATACTTTTCGTGTTTCAATATTCAAATGCTTTCTATTCCTATTCACTGCCGGTATTTCTTTTTCAGATTGATCACAATCGTTGTCAAAATCACTACACTCGACAACTTCAGCGTTGTTATCACTCTTGATTTTCAATGGTATTACTCATCCAAGGATGCCACATTTCAAGCAAATAATTTACAAAAAATTCGAAGTAATTATAACTAGGGACCTATGAAATAAACGGGAATTAATCCAAAATTTCAACACCCAAATCGTGATCAGTTCCTGCACTATATGCATCGATGAACGATAGGATACCCGTCTGCCTTTTCTATTGGTAATCGTGAAAATACTATAAGTTCAATTTTATTACTCTATAGCCAATCTTGAGGTCTGTGAAGGGAATTCATCCATTGCGAAACGTTAAGTCTACAGTCCACATGGACTACCTCTTGGCCGGTTCAATATCTAAAATTTGGGGTATCCCGTGAGAGTTCCATAATTCATCCATACACCCACTGGGGATATCAAGAGATTATTTTCTCTAGGCGAAACTTTTGCATGTCTAGAAAAAGCGAGAAACCAATTTTCCAAATCATTTTTATCCGACTGAAACAGTATCACATCTTACTTTCAAAGGGATTCATCAACATCAAAAAATATCGACAGAATATAATCTCCTGTAAACAGCACTGATTGAAATAGATACAGGTTTCTACTACTACCGGAAACTATCTCCCAAACTACGTCCAAAGAAGGGGTGCGCTGTGTTACACCCGCATTTCGTGACACCCACAATGCGTTGTACCCACATTTCGATACACCTACATTACTGTCATGTTCCGATATTCCTGAACAGTACTGTCCAGCCGATTCAGTCGTTCCGATTTTACTGACAATCACTGGCAATTATTTCGCGCCATTTTTTAAGATACCCTGTTAGAGACTAAAATGTTACTGGTGCTACTGCTGCTGAAGTGGTCCTGTAGTCCCAGTATTCCTCAAATTGTGTTAGGTTAGGTTCGAATAAACGTCAACGGATAACAGATTAAATTTGTTGTCAGATTATTGCAATGGGGATGACGGCTGCAAAACTCTACCACTAGGAGCGCCACCACTGCATGTACCTTTGACAGCCTTTCAAGTCAAATGACAACAATTCAAAACATTAAACGTCCCTTCTTTGCAATAATTAGGAATATAAAGATTTGAAATCGACATAAAATGGTCTTATGTAGTGCATTCGGATGTAAAAATGTAGGTACGCATTTATTTCCAAAAGAAACAAAACTGAAAAAGCAGTGGGAAGTAGCCCTGAAAAGAAAGAGCTTTCAGGCTTCTGAACATTCTAGATTATGCTCCAGTCACTTACAAAAGAACGTAGTAGGGCTAGTAGATGGATATTATGATGATTTTTAACGAAACACCTCTGTAATCAGTTTGAATTTTTTACCTTTCACTCAGATATTTTTTTTTGTCCTTTGAGGGATCCACCACGTTCCCTCAACAAACTTTTCAGTTTTGGTACAGACAAACATCCATATCTATCGGTTGGAGAAAACATCCTTATGATTCTTAAGTATCTTTTGAAAATATTCATTAAAATAAAAATAAAACATAACCTGCAAAATCACTCGTTAGGTACATGCAGTCGTGCTGCCACCTACTAAAAGCTTTGGGTCATCTTCCCCATTGCTAAATTATCAAAAAGTTTCGAGTTGTATTGAAAGATATGTGCGTACAAGTTGATGCTGAATTGAAATGAATCCAGCAGATCAATAAAATCTGCGGGAACACCATTTTTCGAGATTGCAAGCCTTACTCGCACTTACCTGAAATGTTGTTTGAAAATTTTAGGGGTGTAAATACCTACTATATTTTGAATGTACCCTTCTATTCTTGGTATCTTTTTCTATGCGACCTCTTATTTTGTCGAGGATTATAATTTCAGTCATTATATTCTCTTAAGACTCATTATAAGAGCTTGAGCTCTTTGAATTTTCTATTTCCGTATCGATAGTGCTCAATATTTAATTCATTTTGAAATAAGATAGGGTACGTCACACCTGACAGTTCCTTTGACGGATGTCCGATGGCGATCCGTTCCGATATCATCAGCAGTAGATTACTATCACTGCAAAAAGCGTTACGAAAATGCTTACTGTGGCCAGTAATACCAGCAATATCGGAACATGACATACGTTTTTCCACATTTCGATACCCCCTCAGTCTCCGAATATACCACCCGACTGATGCACCGTTGCAAAATTCATCGAATATTCTGCATTTTTCTGTTAATTCAACCTATCCTAACACATTAATGGTGAGCATATGAACAAAGAGGGATGAATGTTGTAACAGTGTATCATGTTAGGAGGCTGTGGGTGTATCGAAATGTGGGGATAACGTGATGTAGGTGTATCGAAATGTGGGTACAACGAAATGCGGGTGCAATGGCATACTCCCCAAAGGAGTGCGATATGACTGTAACTCATCAACCATTTCAATCTTTGTGACTGCATGAACGCAATATCTCATCATCTGATCCTTCTTCACCGATTCGTAATGGCAATAAACATTCAAGGACTCTCTAAACGTCTCTTGGTGTCACATTTTGGAATATTGCATTTATTTTCCGTAGTTTTTTGGGTTTGTAACCTACCACAATCTAATAAAATAAGAAGGGCAGATTTTCAATCTATTCCGAAAAGTTGCTGCGTCTATTGAAAAACAGTTCTTTCTGGATAGAACGAATCCAATTAGTCAGCAATTTCTCGTATAACTCAAATTTTGCCTATCAAAAAAATAATAAGAACTAATATATGTATGAAAATACTCGTTAACGTTTCGGAAACTGAATCCTCTTCCGCTCTCAAAACTTATAGACAAATTCCTCTTCAAATGCAAATATCTCGAGTAGACAATTTTCTAAATTGACATTTGTCAATTTGTCAATAACAATGAGTATTTGTATATATATATATATATATATATATATATATATATATATATATATATATATATATATATATATATATATATATATATATATATATTAGTTCTTATTATTTTTTTGATAGTCAATATTTGAGTTATACGAGAAGTTGCTGACTAATTGGACTCTTTCTATCTAGAAAGAACTGTTTTTCAATAGACGCAGCAACTTTTCGGGGTAGATTGAAAATCTGCCCTTCTACACTTGTATAGATTCAAATATTAATTCTTATTTTTTCAGATTGTGGTAGGTTACAAACCCAGAAAACTACGGAAAAAATATCGATCCACCACAAAATAATGACGTTCAAACAGTATTGCATTTATGTAATGAGATTGCATAATTAAATTTCCAACAAAGCATGCCCTCCTGCTTGCAACCGGTTCCGAACTCCTTGAAAGCGATTAAAGCATTTCCCTCATCTTGATATGATGAGTTGCCTGTCACTCCACCTCGCCTTCTTGATGAAATTGAAAACGGCTCCGGCATAATTCAAGACAGGATATTTTTCTTCTTGTCTCACTCAATTATGGAGTTATTCTCTTATAAATAATTGCAATGTGCAAATGTTCCGTTGGGTCTTATAAATATATCCACGAGTTAAACCTGTTTTATTTTGAAGCCGAATGCGATAATAAAACTGATATCGGGATTATTCACGAATGAAGTGATAAATTATATGGGTGTCGTTTTTAATTAATCTTGAAACCTGATTTATTGGAATAAATAACTGAAATTTATTTTTGGACTGGGCTACATCCAGAACGATTTCACAATGGCTGCATTCCTGCGAATTGATATTTTGAAATACTGAAAGAACACAGGCGATGGAGGAGGGTTGTTATTTGTTGAACGAAAACTTCGTGTAGTTGTGTGGTCTCAACTTTGCAGAGAATACACTTATGTATGACAAATTAAAACCAATAATATTCTCACACTAGAATTTTTAATAAAAATCTGGCTGAATCACATTCAGAACAATTTTGCAGAGAAATCGTTCCACCTCTGGGTGCGCAATGGAACTGTCCGTAGGTTTTGAATCACTACATGTTGAATATGTATAGGTATATAATAGTTCGCTACTATTTCTTATGATTCAAAAAAACAATCAAAACAAAACTTTTGCTTGAAACTGATTGAGAATGATCTCTGCTGAGTGATAGTGAAATAGAAACCCAGAAGAAAAAGTGAATAACAATAAATGAAAGTGGAATATAAATATTTCTTCAGTGGTGGTATTGGTGGAATTGGGATCAACTTGATTTAACAAAAACTATTATTTATTTGCCAACGTTTCGAATTTTAATAAATTCATCATCGGGCCTCTATAACAATGAGTTACGTGTTAAAATGGTAGTATATAAATGAAATAAAGAATGCCAACAAACTATTGGAACATTTTCAGGGATTCAAGGTGTTGATTAATGGAAAAAAAATTTGAGAAATACTTACCAAAAATCAGTTTTTCGGAGTAAAAATATCAAAACTATATATAAAACAGACATTTCAGATACACATTCTAGGTACAAACAAATCCACATTGAGCACGAGACGAACGAATAATGAAATAAAATTCATAGAATGGCTGTACTTCTTATGAATGCTGATAGGGAAAAAAACAAACGTGATTGTTGAAAACACCGTATAATGATAAAGAATCATTTCGGTGGCTGACTTATCAGATTGTAATAAGCCGTATTCAATCCTTCTATATCTCTTCTAGTATTAACGCTGTCTTGGTGAAGAATTTGTATCATTTCATTGAATAGCCTTTCTGACAGAAAAGATTTCTGATCAAGAATGATGGGTTTTGTAAAATCGAAAGTATGGCCATTTTCTCTAGTGTGTTCAACTAAGGCTGTGGGATTTTTGACATTCAGCTTTCGTGTGTCTCAATCGTGTTCAGAGATTCGTTTTTTCGAATATCGTCCTGTTTGACCCACATAACATTTAGTGCAATTATTACAATTAATTTTGTAGACAACGTTCAATTGTAGATCAGTGGGAGTTTTTTCTTTTTGACGTGAACAGAATCTTTTCCCGGTAGTGTTATCGTTTGAGGAAGCAATTTTAAATTGATCTTCATCAAATTGATCCCAATACCACCACTGAGGAATTCTACTCTGGATCACCAAACCTACCAAAACTATGGAGACTTCGTTGAAAAAAGAGTCGAACTGCGAAGATGATGAAAACATAATGAAGATCATGAAGATGAAATTGATTCAGTGAGATCGAAGCAAAACAATAGAAAATCCTCAGAAGGATTGATTGAACTTGAAAAAAAATTAAGTGAATCATCAATAACTATGTTCCTGCTGCCAGTTTGACAAACCTTTCCTTCTACGTATAATAATCGCTAATTTTTTCTATTGTATGCTTTTGTAAACACATGTAATTTGGTGATTCACTACTCACGAACGATTGAAAAAACCTACAAGCAAATTGTGACACAAAAAGTTGAAGTCAAAGTAAAGGTTCACATCTGACAGAAAAATCATAAGATAATTGAAGGAAGTCTTCAAAGGAGACGAAGTTAGTTTAAACCTAACTACTATGGGTGGAAGGAGTACCGAAAAAAAATTCGAAAAAACAATGAATGATTGTACTTAGTCATATGTAAATAGAGATGAAAAAAAATGAAGTTATGAACACATTTTTTCTCTGCAGTTTTGGATATTATTGGTACTGGAACGTATTTTAGGTTTTTATTTTTCCCTAGTATCATAAAAGGGGAAATTTCATAGAGGATGTTGTTTCATGACACCAGATGTTGATTTTTTTTTATTTTTATTTTTCATATATGCAGATTCACACGAAAGGGAAGCCCTGTGATGTTTAAAGAACACCGCGTGAATCAAGGGACAGGAGATACGAATTAACATTTACTTTGAATATCTGAAGTTTGTTAGCCTCAGGAAAAACCTCTCTTGGCAAGGAGTTTCAAACCTTAGCTGTTCTATTGAAAAAAGATCCCTGAGCAAGAGAGGTTCGACAGGTTTCCAAATTCACAACAAAGGGGTGGAAATTCTGTACTCGTCGAGTCATTCGTGTAGATATTGCCAAGCGGGGAACGATTGATAACAATTCTGAAGAGCATCGACCGTGAAAGTATCTATAGAAGAGAGACAAAGCTCCGAACCTTCTACGATGTTCTTGGAGAATATCACTAGAGTAGTGTGTGAAACTCATTATTTTGTAGTGGAATAATGTTTTCTTCCTATTTTTTTGAATTATCAACAGATCACAATCTGGAAGAATTAAGAATCTATATTGAAATCTATAAGAGTGAACTTGGGTGGATTTATATATATATATATATATAAATATATATGTAAATACTCTTCTGTTTTCGAAAAATCGGTAAAAGATCTGAGATTTACCAAAGACCATCATAGAATTGAAGTATTTTTGATGAGTTTCAAAAACTGAAATTTGTTTTAAGTGGTTAAGGCTTTCGCGGCCGAGGTTTTCAGAGTCACTACTTTTGTTCTGGTTTAAAGACCGTCATTTTTTCGAGATTTTTTCCTGACGTTTCGCTGGCGCGAGTAGCTAGCTTCTTCAGAGGCTCATAAATCTTGAGTTTTGACACCGTCAACTCCAAAAAAACGCCGGTCTTCAAACCCGAACAAAAGTAGTGATACGGAAATTTGTTTTCCGAAAACGTTCACAAAGATAGGTATTTTAATTTGTATAATTTAAGTTATACGAGAAGTAGCTGACTGATAGATGTGTTTCATTTAGAATGAACTATTTTTTGAATAACGCAGCAACTTTTCGGTGTAGATTAGTGATCGGCCATTCTACACTTGTACACCCCGTTTCGACGATGCAATTTGTCGCTGCAATTTCTCGCGGCGACTTGTCGCTGCGAGATATGTCATCTAGCTGTCAGTTTGCATTGCCAATACTTATTAAAAAATAGCACTGAATGTTACCAAGATGAACGTCTTCATTATCACAACTGATATATGATTTCATTCATTTCTAATGATTGATATTGTGATTACATCACCTTATTACTCAACTTGATTCCTCAAGTCTCGAAAAGTAATTAAAATGTTCAAAATCAATATTCTTCACAATGATGCCACCACATATTTGTGGTTTGCGGCAACAAGTTCACCATAGAAATAACTAAGTCGCTGCAACTTATCGCACAAAAAAAGATTCATGCAACTCGAAAAACTTGCATGAACACATGCAATTTTCTGGAGTTGCAGCGACAAACGTGCATCGTCGAAACAGGCTATTATAGGTTCCAATTCAGAATTTTTTTAGACGATACCAAAGTGGCCTTTCGAATAACATTTTAATATCAATCAATAAGATATATCTTGTATGGAATGGTAAGATTGAAAACAAATGAGAATGATATAGTAGCTATTTTGTTTTGCCACGAATGTATGGCTGAAATCATTCATAATCCTGTTACTGGATGAAAGAGTGCGTGTAAACCTCAAAATATACGCGATATCCAACGGAATGTTAGGGCACTGGTCTCTTTCATTCTGTCAACCGGAACGTGAATTACTTCTTCATAGGGTCCAAGGATACTGGTCATGAAATATGGAAAGGGCATCTTTCGCAGAACGCGTGTTTTAATGGCCCCAATATCATGCATTCCGAATGGAAAGTGCGTTTATGAGCTGCGAATTGTTCGCGGAATCGTAATAGATTGGCTATTATTATTTTTCTGCCGCCCAAACATTTCCTGTCGTAAATCGCAAATTCTGTCTGGGGGCGTTTTTTTCCTCATTCATTCATTACCACTAAATTCGGAAAACTAATATAATCTCACATGATGGCTGTTTTGTTATGATGCTTTCACTACGATAATGTGTTGGGGCGAGTCTTCTTGAAGTTTTGTGGGTTTCGGCGACAGAACTATGAATAAAACTTCAAATGGGGACGGTGACCTTTGCTGTGTTCTCACAATATTTCTCAAAAGATTGAACCAGAACAAAAACATCACTCAGTATCAACATGCTATTACGATATATCTTGTACAGTCAATAGAAATCCTATCATCACGGAACTTTATAATGAAGGAACCTCTACATATAATCTCTTTTCTGATAAATCGCATTTGCAGACTACCTATTAGGAAAAAAATTTGTAATAATAGTTTACCTAACAAGTGCGGAAAGTGATACTTCTCCACGCGCGATTGCAGAAGAGTCACTTTACGCACGTGTTGGTACACTGTTTTTTTTTACAAAGCGTGCAAAAAAAAAACAAAAGTTAAGATAAAAAAAAAATTATTATTGGATTCATACCAACAAATTAATTGTTATTATTATTAATATCGAACGTGCAATTAGTTGCATTCTGCAAATTAACTGCAAAGCCTAAAATGTTTTCCAATAAACTCAGATTTCGATTTTTCACTGCCATATGAAAAATGTCAGATGGTTATTATTATTTGGCATTCATTTTCCGAGGATTATACCAGGGCCATTAATAAATTATTGAAACATTCTTTTGTTTTCATTGAAAATTGAATTGCAGAATTATAATAAATTTCTTCATTTTCCAGTCGTTCTGTAAACTGTTACCTTACAAGTGTATATTTTATATAAACAAATGTCAGTATACTCCCCAAAAACTCAACAGATTTACTTCTCCGCACTAGTGCGGAAAAAACTTAGCTCCGCACTCTTTCAACACTGAAATGAGTGTGGAAAGGGGAATTTTTCGTACTCTAGTAGAAAAAAAATGTTCCGGATATGTTTTCTAATTGAAGAATCAATTCAACAATATCAACAATGCTGTACCCACTTCTGTACATAAAATATTGAAAATTCAGAAACAAAACCATCGGTGACATGGAGATCCCTGAATGAACAAAGTGCACACAGTGACTGCACACTCTAGAACTGATTTGAATATTTTGTTGGTTGACGGTCACTCCCGAAAATTCAAGTTTTGAGAGGAAAAAATATGGATGGAAGAAGTAAAATATATTGGGGGCCTACTAACTTAATATAATAATTATTAATAGTATGAATGTATGAAAGTCTATTCATCTCGTAGAAACCATCCTCTCATGAAAAGTACTGAGTTCCAGAACTGACGTCTTTAATTTTGACATTACATTTTAATCCAAAATAACAGCATGCACCAATGGAAGGTCACATAAAGTAATCTTGAACTCAGTTGTCGTTCAATTCACGGATAAATGCTTTCCTTTCGTGATGGAAGCACTTTTCCATAATTTTCCACGACTCAGGGATTGTTATTTCATTATGTCATTAAGATAATTCAATTTCCAATGCAATTATTTTATCTCGCAAAGTTTTCGTTGATAATCTACTTTGGGGATAATCTGAAGCTCTGGTAATTTCAAATACTGTTCAGGAGCAAGCAGTCATCTGTGTAGCTACAACTGGGCTTAATTTCCAACAAAGATCAATTACTCTAACACGGAATTGATATGACATGCACTTGACGCGCGTTTTGCGGACAAATTAGCATCTTCAGAAAGAAAAAATCAATCGAATAGTTTCAGAGCATGCTTGAGAACCTCTCTTCCGAATTGTTTTCGAGAATTTCCATATTTGATGAGCAAGCCAGAATTGAATATAGTGTTTCGAAAACATGAAAACGGTTTTAACGTCTGATAGAAATGGTATGTGGTAAAAATTACAGAATATCATCGATTGATATAGGAAAAAACATTGTTTGAAACCCACTGTTCGCAAGGTCCCGTTACGCTAGAATCACGAAATGAAACATTTTCTAACTGGTCACATACATAGCTATTTTGTGTCAATATCTTTTATCATTGTCATGTACGAATCCTGTGATGTTTATTCTTTCGGATTAAATTTGAAACATTTGAAATTTCCATTCCAGGGGTGAACCGATTCAGGCAAACCTTTCTTTTTTGTCTTTCTCGATATCGGTATGGAATTTTAGTGTGTCATACGATTCGGAGCGATTCGTTGAGAATTTGTATTTGTTAAGCATCTTCAATTTTACGGGTTATTTCTTCAACTTTGTATTTTCAAATGGAACAAACTCAGTGTATCATGCATCTTTCGATTCAGTAGTTTATTCTACAGACAAATATCCCATTTGAAGGATAATCATTGGTAATGGACGAATGAGACAGCCATGCTCTACAATATTAAGACCGACATTTCGGCGGTAATTCACCGCCATCTTCAATGCCCAATTGTATTTGAGAATGTCTTGGTTGCTTGAATGAAATTTGACTTTCTCTGTAGAAATCCTCGAGCTGGTGAGTTTGTTGTTACGGGAGTAAATATAACATTATCATATCATATAAAGTTATCATTATAAATTATCAAGACTTCGACCAACAAAACTGACAAAGAACATTGACTTCCCGTCTAGAATTTTCGGTAGCAGCCGTAGCTTTCTCAGCTATCCGATTTTGATAAAAAAAAGTATTTTGAAGTATATCTTTTCAATATAGGACGGTCTTATGTACTACTACTGCTTAAACCAGAAGTAGGTAGCTGAATGTACTCAATTTGGTACTCCAAAGATGGTGAAATTCTAAGCAGAAATGGAATTTCAAATAAACAAATTTTAACATGTTATGATATCATTTGAACCATAAAATTTCACATTTATACCATGAGAAACAAACAATCTGGATCGATTTATACCCGGTATATTGGGCATCATGAAACACGTGTCACATTTTTCACGATTTATTTTTTATATCTAATCATGTCATTCATTGAACTCCATTCGTTGAGAGATAGAGTGAATGATTATAATAGTTCACGATTTCCTCCGGAAGGGAAAGAATAAGGCTTTGTTACGATTTTCAATCGTTCAGCGATTCAATATATTTATTTATTTATCATCACCCCGTATATGGTTATTATTGGAACGAAGCAGGCGAACATGCATCCACTTTTTACGAGTAGAGAAAAACGCAGGAGAATTTCGAACGGGTCTACGATAAAATTCATTTGGAGGTAGAATGAATATAATAAATTTTGTTTTTACGGATAATCATTCGAAGTGGCTTCTGCGATATTGGCGTGATTTTTTAATTGCATGCAGCTTTCATCCTAGTCAATATTGTGATACATTTATTTGGATCAGTATCGTTGGCATAATTGTTGAAGAAAACGTCTTTGTGTGTTAGAGGAGTCGGCACTCAGAGGTAAGCGTTTTTCAACGTTCGAAAGATTTACTTTGAAAGTCCATCGTTTTAATGTGTTGCTAAACACATTAATTTGTAATTTCAGACGTTTTTGTTTTTATACTGGTATCAACCGATATTCTCTGAGTAAAACTGAAGTTGCCAGATGAAATTTTGCGATAAATGCTATTTATAACAGAGAGCACAGAATTTGATTTTTTCACTTGACGGAAAACTGGAGAAGTTTGTCCAACTTCTTCTCCTCTGGACAAGACATCGGATAAGTACCTCATAGAGGAGATCATCTTGTTTCGTACATCGTCTGATTATTTGTGGTTACGGAAGCAATAACAATAATAGTAGTGATAATAATAACCATATCGTTCAATAGCCATATGAATAGTCAAAAATAGACATAAGAACTTTTAATTATTTCCCATTTCTCCTCACTCTTGCAAGAGTTTCTTTCCCCAAAAATTTTTCGAAATCTTAGAATTTTGGTTAATTCTATAACATTGTGAT
This sequence comes from Zygogramma bicolorata, assembly GCA_032362365.1. Lineage (NCBI taxonomy): Eukaryota > Metazoa > Arthropoda > Insecta > Coleoptera > Chrysomelidae > Zygogramma > Zygogramma bicolorata. Next base: position 72,877 of record JAVJAQ010001017.1, read on the forward strand.
ATTACCATTATTTTTATAAATACAATATAGTTGCGTAATTTAGGAAGAGCGTATTTTTGTTTGTTAGGGAGATCTGGTATACTTTATTTAGTGATTTTTGTTTGATAACGCTAGGGCTTTCAAATCACTTGGCGCCCATAATTTTATCATCCTCTTATTTATATTCAAACCTCTTTCTGAAGAACCACGGCCCTAACTGAGCAGGCACGATACCTGCCATACTTAACCACTTCCTTCAAACGTTTATAAACCTGGAAATTAACAAACATACAGGTAAAGCGCAGTGAAGTGGCGCCCAACGTGGGGGCCATCGCAGTGAGAAAATAAGAATATTGTTTTAAATTTTTTCATGTGATTTTTGTGGTTTCAATTTTTAGTATTGTTATGTTTCGAATGTATCAGTTATTGCTTCTGTAACGAATTGGTTTTGTAATTTCTTCTAGAATATTTGATATGAGGGTGTTTTGATTGAACCATTTTCTGCGGTAACGAAATACAATTGAAAATTGCTTTCAACAGGGTTCATACATATTTGCACGAACCATCATTGAAATTTGAATCAATCATTGCGGAGCGGTTACCTCTTGAGTGTCGAAATTATATCGTCGTTATTTATATTCGAGTTCTACAAAAAAAAGGTTTATTTTATTTTCATACGCATTTCAGACCGATTTTTTTCCCATTCAATTTTCATATCTGCTTTTGGTTACTGCTCACTCGTTGAAAACCGTAAGTTGCTTTAGAAATTTCAAGTTTATCAATATGATTTCATTCGAGGGGTCAAATGCAATATTGAACCTAGAAAAGGTGTTCAATCAACTTTAATCCGTTTATTAAACTTATATTTGCATTCGATTGTTTTGAATACGATATTGGTGGTGTTAGCTTGTCAATTTTACAATTTTTCGTATTGCGTTCGAGTATACCGAATATTTTCAACTGAAGTTTGCTATTTGTGTTCGAGTGTATCGAATATTTATATTGATTTTTGCAATTGCATTCGAGTGTTCCGAAAATGGATTTATCCAAATTAGTGAGGGACGAGCTGCTTTACGAATCGAAAGTTAGAGGTTTTTCGGAAATTCAGTGCGAGACAGTTTGTTCTATGCGACGCCAACTGAAAGAGCTTATTCGAACAGAAACCTTCGGTCAGCTTATATAATCAGATTCATTCAGTCCCGATATCACACAAGAAATAGATAACTGTAACAGAAAAAGTGTCGACTTGGAAACCTATGTATCTACTCACAGCTTTCAGTCGTGTTCGGGTAATGAATCTAGATATGTAGATACAAAGTTGAAACATTTGTATGCGCGCTTAAAACGACTACGGCCCGAGGATGATGCTTTAAAAGCAAGTGTGGCTTTTTCAATCGAGCAGATAGGTATTAACTATTATTGTAAATTATGTAACGGTTATGGCTGTCAATACAGGAAATAACGTGTCCAATGTTTCTATTTCTCATTTATACAGTCGGCAAGTGAATAACCCAATAATATCATTATCAACGCCATCTCATTCTCAACCACACTCAGACCATCCCCGTTCATTCAACAACGCCGTTAATTAAATGTTCAATTCACCTGGCTTTCCTACAAATCGAGGTAATCCAACACTGATAGAACCACTTTCTGAAACCTGAAATAGAACGACATTTATGAATCAATAACTGCATTTATATGGGAGTGTTATTCGTTAGTATGGGTAATGAAGACAGCAATTTTTTCGGCTCAATCATGCATTAATTTACATGCACTTCTGAAACATAATCATGCGATAAAACAAAGTAAAAAAGTTGTTTGAGCGTAACTTTCAATTGACTGGATACATTATCACAATTTGAATTGATTTTAATATTGAATGTTATTTGGAGGATTAAATTTCTCACATTGGAATTCGGGGTGAATGAAATCAACATGAATGAATGAATGAATGAGTCTTTCGAAAATTTTGATATGAATAGCAAAGCTAAGTGGAATCTTGATGGAAGATTATGAATTACGATAACGAAATGGAATTCTGCTTTGACCAATTGGATATGAACATTTCATTATGAACAATAACTGCTAATCGTTCAGATTCTGACCTGGGTATACAAATTTCCTTCACAATTTCCTACGTTATTGAAGAAATATGGTATTGAAAATCCTCGGTGCAAGCTCTTCTAGGAGCTATACTCGTATTTTCAATATAAATGATCCTCAGCAAATAGCGTTCCACCTTTTTCAGTGTGTTTACGATAAAATCAATGATCGTTTCTTGAACAAAACTTCCTGAATCATTGGCTCTCAGGAGCTGGAAATGTTGCAAGGTGAACATTACTCACTCATCAGTCCCATTCCTGCTCTAGAGCTTGAGGGTTGAGTTTCAAAGACTTCGAAGTGGTGAAGGGACTACTCCTAGGTCACTATCCACTCGAGTATCATCTTGAAAATGAACAAAATAAACAGTGGGAATTGTCTTCTTTGAGGGTCGAAAGCACTGTTCTGCAAATGGTTCAAGTTTCTAGAGGGGGTTGAATTGTTCCTCTCCGACATGAAAGAAATGCCTCTAGAAGCTGATCCACGTTATCAGAATCATCAGGGCATTGAAGAGATTCGCATTATAATAATAATAATGTTAATAATATGGCTTCTAGTGTTGCCGAGTAACATTCACAATACAAAATAATTGAAAATAATTTTTTGAGATATGAGTTAGATCTGCAGAGCAAAAGGCAAAGTTCGCATTCCCCTAACTGGTCTCCCAATCACAGGAGTAGCGCGCTTCCACTTAACTTTGCAACAAAACCAACAAGAATACACAAAAAAAACTAAAACAAAAAAAATTGCTGAAAATATACAAACCTCTGTATTAATGTACATACTCAAGTACATATACCCTTAGATTATTTTGATCATGTCTTTATTTTTATGAGTGTTTTTATATTGAGAATCTGTAATATAATTTGGCCATTTGAAAATATAATGACTATGCAGTTCATAGGAAGAAGAGACAAAAAACAAAAGTAAGACTTGCCGCTCGCAGGCATGCAATCGATCTAATGATAAAAAATTATATCAATGAACAGAAAGACGGTTACCAAGTATAGCGGCTCTGATTCTTTTTTTAAAGGAGCTGATAGGGCAAGAGTTTTTGAATTCTATGGGGAGTTTGTTATACGTTTTGGATATATTGTATGAGAAAGATGACTCATAAAGTGAGGTTCTGTGAGGGGGAATAGAGATAATATTTTTCTGTCTCAAATTTACATCGTGCACATGACTTCGCGTTCGAATTTTTTCAAAGAGGTAGGGTGGAATCCTCGAGTCAATTATTTTTTTATAAAACACACATCTATGTAGAAATAAATCGCCTCTCTTTTAGGCTGAGCCATCCAATTTTTTTCAGTGACCCTGACACGTGGTATCGCCTACGTAGTCCACATATGAGTCGTACGCATGGATTTTGGATCAACTGTAGCCGTCAATCGGCGTAGTTTAAAACTGACAGCACTAGTGAGTCACATAATGTGATTTTGCACTTCTTGTTGAGGATTTTTCTATTGGAATATAACATTTTCAAATTACAGAATGCTCTTTGGATAAGGGAGAAGACATGCTTTCTGAATCTGAGATCGTCATCCATGAACAAACCTAGATTTTTTCACAAGTTGAGAAACTCAACGGATTATCGCCAATTCTCAAATGGACTTTTTCTGCTGCTCGACTACGCATGAGTTTGTTTCCGAATGAGTGCTTTAGATTTGTCAGGGTGAATTTTTAAACAGAATTTTCGAGATAATTGCACTAAATGGAAAACACATCTCACAACTTGCAATACGCTGAGACTGATGTGCCTGCTCGACTCTCTACTATCTAGAAGAAGTACTGTCATAGATACTCGGAGATTTTGGTTGAATAGGTATTTCTTGCCTGTTTCTGCGTCACGATGGTTAAGTAGGTATTTTTCTTGAAAAATTGCAGTTGCAGGATTCACCCCAGTATCGTTCAAAATTTCGATGACAGTAATATCTGATAAGGAATATCTCCGAAAGGTTTGATATAAAAAGCTGGGTAGGGAGTTGGCGACCCATTTCCCTCTAAATATGTCCATACCTCGGTCCATACCCTTCGTTCCAATTCAAAGTGATACAGCACAACTCTGAGAGTCTCCAACTAAAGCACGATTTGGCATTCTGAATATTGTGAGACTAATTATCATGTGACTGCTGATTTTTTCAAGATGAGAATGCAAGTAGTGAGTTTATTCAAATTTCCCCATTGTATTTTATAGTTTGTCCTGTGACATCTGCTGCCAAACTCATTCCATAGTTGAGATGAATTTGCACGTGATAGATCAAACTTTTGTAGCATCTGCGAAAAACCCAAGTTGATAATATGCAGAAAAATAGTAATGCAACTATTTGATGATAAACTATATATCTCACTGGATCAAAATCAATACATGTGTAGAATCTTTATGATTTCGACCTGAATTGTGACCCTCCTAATATTTAAACGATCCCTCCCCAAGACATACAACCACAGTTCAGGTTCTTACCTACTCCGTAATCTCAGTAACTCAGACCTTTCTATGAATATATTGCAATTCCATTCAGGATCGAGAATGAGAGGTTCTCGTTAGTCAGCAATTTATTCAAATTTGATTTGAGTTCATTCAACCACTGACAAATTCGATTAAAGGAACGTACGCCCAAAAAAGGCCTTGAATTTTCAAGCAATGATCACCTATCAATCAAATCCTCAGAAGTTATAAGAGAGTGATGATTCGATATCAGGATGTGACATAGATGTTGGATGCCGATCTCAATAACTTTGTTTAGGGACTGGTTGCCATGTACAGAGTGTTCTGAATTTTTTGCTTAGCATAGTAGATGTGTGTGATATACTGAATTTGTTACGTAAGTTGTTCGAGCACTCAGTGTTGAACTTGTCTTCAGTGAAATAAGGAATAACTGTGAATACGAATTGTTAAATGGAGATACAGGCTATTAAACCTCCATTGAGACTTCGGGGTGAATGAATGAAGTTATCAAATAATTAAAATATCATTATAAGAAATATTGTTATGACCTTTTTGAAACTAATCACCAATACACAGAAAACTCTTCAGAAGTCCAATAAAAAACTTATACGAGCCAGCTATACCCGGGACCTATAGTTAATGATGTGGAATTTGAACCAATCTGGCTACATAACTGGATGATTCGAAATATTCTCATACTCCTTGGATTCGAACGTGCATCGCTTGGCTGGGAGTGGAATATACTGTTTCATCTGGAATAATACTTTCGGACTCAATTGGAGAGTTCATTTTTCCTAACAATATCTCGTAATTGTAAGTTATCATTGTCGAATAGTATTGTGTAAAGACTGCTTAGTGACTGGGTGAATCAACACAAAGAATTTCTCCGAGCTTCTCCCAGATGAAACACCATATATATTATCCATGAGCACTTCCTTCGAAAAGTCCCTGAAATATATTGTGTACATCTTTTACTCAATGAGTGCTCTATCTAATGAAAATCAATGAGCAAATCGAAAACACTGAATGCAATGACATTCATAACCTTTATTCGAATCATTTTTTGATAAATCCATTTTACTCCAGTCTATTGCAAATAAGTGCGGAAATCAATAGATTGACTGATTCTAACCACTTTTCGTTCAATGGAGTTTTTCTGAGAAGCAATACTTTTCGACTCATTCGCGAGAGAATTTATCGGTTTTCAGTCAAAAAAAACACATTTTCAGATCATTTTCCGCGAATAACTGGAAAATAATGCATCTGATCGAAAAACATGTGGAGAGCAAAATTATAGCTTTTGAAAAAACGAAGGCGATTATTTATTTGTGATGCATGCAAACCCACTATAAACTGAATAATTGCCTTTTGAAAGTCGATTGGTATTTTCAAACGCCAAAATGGAAAGATTCTACGTACAATAACCAAAAATCAATGCATTTTTCGGGAAAAACTAATTGAACCTTTCCTGAAATCCTTCAAAAATCCTTTATTTTTGTTATTCATGAAAGTTTGTAGCATCAAAACTGACCGAGGTATGAAGGAAATAATGTTGAATCCTATTTTTTCGTTGAAAAATAATTGTGAATAACTCATCCTTTTTTCTCCCCCCTTCGAAAAAACTCGTTGTTACTCCATAATTCACTTCATTCATGTTCTCTTAATGACTTCTGAGTTTTTCATCAATTGGAAGTACGTAGTTTTGGAAAAAATTGAGATTGAAGAGAAAAAATTATATACGTAATTCAGCGAAAAATCACCATTTCTTCGAAATAACTCGAAAAGTATTGATACATGCAAAATTTTCTAGAGTAAAAAATTGAAGGCTATTCTTCTCTGGAAATTTTGGTGTTTAATTTTTTTCTGCAGGATGAAAATAGAGTAAGATATGGCCAGTTAAATATTGTGAGGGTTCGCGCAAAGTACCTTTTTTGAGCACTTTCAGCATGAACTATCTCAAAAATATAATCTGAAACAAAAAATAATGTGAATGAGCTCATAGCCCTTGAAAAAAGCTACAAAATACTTTTTTGGTGGATTCAATTGCTTGAAGACTAAGCGAGTTATGGGAAAAAAAACAAAAACAATTTTTGTAGAAATTAGAGTATGTACATTAGTAAATTGAAGAATACACATAGTAACTATATTTTAGGCCTAGTGGAACTATATGTATATTATATATGTATATACACAAAAAGTTCCACTAGGCAACGATTTTTTCCAAAGGGGGGGGAGGGGGGAAACAAGGATGAGCTATTCACAATTTTGTTTTCAAGGAAAAAATAGGATTGAACATTATTTCCTTCATACCTCGGTCAGTTTTGATGCTAGAATCTTTTATAAATAACAAAAACGAAGGATTTTTGAAGAACTTCAGGAAAGGTTCAATTAGTTTTTCCCGAAAAATGCATTGGTTTTTGGTTATTGTACGTAGAAACTTTCCATTTTGGCGTTTGAAAATACCAATCAACTTTCAACAAGCAATTATTCAGTTTGTAGTGGGTTTGCATACATCACAAATGAACCATCGCCTTTGTTTTTTCAAAAACCTATAATTTTGCTCTCTGCAGGTTTTTCGATTAGATGCATCATTTTCCAGTTATTCACGAAAAAGGATCTGAAAATGTGTTTTTTTTTTGACTGAAAACCGACAATTTCACTCGCGAATAAGTCGAAAAGTATTGCTTTTCAGAAAAAACTCCATTGAACAAAAAGTGCTTAGAATTAGTCAATCTATTGATTTCCGCACTTATTTCCAAAAAAAAATTTCACGTCATCCACCCCCCAGGGAGAAAGAAGCAACCCTCGGCACAGGTGAGATTCTGAAAAAGAGTGTATGTAGATCCTGAATACAAATTTTCATGCGAATCGGTGCTGTATGGAATAAATACACGGGAAAATGGTCATAGACTGGACTGTTTCATTACCTCAAAGATCTGATGGAAGTTTGACATACCTACATCAAGGGTGTGTCTCGCGTGATGCCTGCTTGATTTCAATGTCATAATATACTATTTTCGGCGTTTTCTTCAATCCTTACGGAATGAGATTCTTTGTTACAAATGAGATGATACCCAACTAATGTTGAATTATAGACCTTTGCAGTAATGGAAAAAATCACCCAACTTCATTCGAAGCGGACATATGACACCAGATTTTTTTTTATTTCATTGAAAAAAGTTCAGAATATCTCACTTACGAAGTCGTTGACATTTTTATTTTTTTAAAACAAAGCGGAACAAATGCATATCTGTCTCAACCTCGCAATATTTGTCTCAACCTTTTGTTCGAATACCACCAGAGTGCAGTCGTCCCAGCCTTCTTTCATATCCCTTATTGAGGCTCGTTTTGCCACCTCACACTTGAATCAGCTATGCACATTGGAATTCAAGAAGCCAGTAGTAGACTTTCAAATTTCATGAATGAAACTTCGTTTTCAGAGCCAACTCTTTTTGATTTGTTTCAATGTCGAAGTACTATATTATGCAACGATCATGTAATAACCATAACATGAGAGTTGCATACGCTATTTTATCTATACCCGATAAATAGTGAAGAACTACAAATATTATAATTATATTTGTATTGCACACAATCATACGAATTGAACGCATTCCTTTGAGAAATCCTTCGAAATTGTAATTGATGGTATCACTTCGAAAAATAAAACGATGAGAAATGAAAAGATCAAAAATTGAAAAAAAATATTACTCGAAACCGGAATCGAACCCATGTCTCTTCCAACTAGTTATCATAATCTCAGCGTCTTAAACCGCTTCCCCCCGCTTCCCTACGGGGAGCTCACAAAATGTAATTGAAAAAATTAAAGATAAATCATGCATTTGTCAAATGAAAGATTTAATCATTCTAACTTCATTTCTGCCGGTGGAGGTATCGAAAGTGATTCTCCCATATCGCTGGTATCAGACATTTTGTTATTATTATCGAAGTTTGTCTATATTCTTCGAAAATTCAATACCTGTACCGATTTTGACTTGACAAACGTCAAATGCAGAGCATGCACATCATGCTTGATTAAAAAATAATGGGTTTCTATTGGTTGAAAATCTGTATCGTAATGGATTTCATTATAAAACAGGTTGTGGGCATATAAGTGTATTATTAGAGTACGGTTGAAGATAAATAAAAAAAACTTGTTAGTGTTTTTTTTTAATCTGACCACACAAATGGAATTATGTAGTTTTGAAATGGTTCACCTCCAAATAACGTGTAGATACGTTTGTCATGAAAAATCACACTGTCATGAAATTTCAAAAACATATTTTTAAACTATCTCACTCGATATCTGTTGATTATTCGAAAAAGTTGAGTGGTCAGAATTCAGCTTATTTACCATCATTCGACATATTAATCAAACTTCATTCATTAATAATTTTTTTACGACGAACAAATCTGGTGGGGAAGTTGGAACTTCGAATTTCTGCAATTGAATCATAACTTTTTCAAAACTCACCAATCTCTTTCGACATAAACCATTTCAAAACTACGTTAATCCGGTAGTTATTCCGATTTGTTCAAAGAATTTGTCAACTATTATTTTTCGATTTCTGACAAATAAGCTGATAAAAGCGAAGACTCATTATAATATTACCCGGCAGTACAATCGACTCCCAAGTACAATGAAAACACTTTCGCTTTCAAACTTCAGAAAAAAATTGTTATCAGACTTACTCGCAAAAAAATTGCCTCAACTTCTGAACTGATTTTCTCTTAACATAGGCAATGAATGCTTTTTTCTTCCATTTTTTTATCATGCAATAGTTACTAAAGACATATTAGTTTCCCTCGATATATATGTACAAAATCATGTCTCACCGGTTTGATAAAGGGACAGGGTCTGATTGCGTATTAATGTGAAAAGATCTGAACTTCAATTCTACCGATAATGTTTTTTTTTCACTCGTATCTGTCCTCGGAAAACTTGTGTAAATCCGTTCAATGAAATCTATTATCATTATCAGTATTATTATTATTATTAAGTCATACTATTTTTTTGCATCGGCTTTTTTTTATTACTGTGTTGTGTCCTTCAATTATTGTATCATACATATGTTCAATAAGTATTGTATACCATGTCATGTAACATATTTATTACTTTTACTGGTACAATGTTTGCTCGTGTGCACACGTTATTCGGTTGGATGGAAGAGCAAGGTCTGCCCATGTTGCGATTTTTTGTGACATGGTCAGAAATTGAATCCTGCCGTTTGATAGGAATTCATATTTGGTTGTTATATATATATATATATATATATATATATATATATATATATATATATATATATATATATATATATATATATATATATATATATATATATATATATATATATATTATTTTCTGTATATTTTTTCCTATCGATAAAACCTATATTATTATCATTATTATTCATGAAATTTGGTTCTAGTAGGCTTCTGAAATGCCTTCCTGACGAAAAAAATCATTCCAAACGTTAAAAAAATATTGATCTGGAGTTTTCGTAACCTGGATAATCACAAATATTTTTTTAAACAGTACCTTCAAAAGAAATATGCATAAACTGTACATTTGTTTCAAATATTTTCTTTTCCAAATCATTCACATTATGATCAAAACGTATCTTTATTATTCAGTAATTATTTAACCACATAAAATATTGAGTATATGGAAGTAATAATGAGGGAAGGAGATTTAAACTCACAAAATCCGTCAACACTGATCGAAAAAAAGTCACGTCAGAGGACAGAAAAATAAACATATTTTGCATCCAATGTCGATTTTACGTGAGCAGAGATCAGAGGACTGGAAGCTGCATAAATTCATATAACAGTGCATACTATACCAAAACATGACTCATACATTATTGTCAAAATTTTACTGAAATTCCTATTTTATATCTACATCATGATTATGTTCACATGATGATAATACAAATATACCCACATTTTTTTTTGTGAATATTAGATAAACATGGGAGTGAGTGAGTCGATATTATGAATCGATATAGGTCAGGAAAAGTTTCGAAACGAATTTTCTACTGATGAATAGCTATTGCAGAACCAATTTCTGACAACAACACACTGAGCTGCATATAAGTGAAGCACACTCACATTGAAAAGGCCTCAAAAACAATATGAACACGATATCTCACACCAATATTTCCGTACGTTCGCATAGCTTGGAAAACGGAAAACCCTTTACCGGGTGTTTTTCTTATAGTGTTTCTGCGCTTCGTTACAATACGATACTTGTAAGAAGGATTGATAGCCTCTTCCAAGATCTATAAAGCAATTGAAACTGAAGATTTGTTTTGGTAAATGACACGCTAACAGTTAACATACAGAACATGTCATATGATGCCGAGTTGGGCTGATTAAAATCAAGTGATTGAAATCACGATTGAAACCATGATTTAAATCGCTTGATTTTTAAAATTAAAATCATGATTTGATTTAATTTTTTTTATTCAGAACCAGATAACAACATAATATGAAAGTTTTCTCGAAGATCAAAAGGAGTATCTGGTTTTAGCAAAAACAACAAGAAAGGAGTACATAATTCCAAATTCTCAAACTAAAAGTAACACCTAAATTTTATTACTGTATATATTCAGTCTATTCATTTTCGTTATACAATTTAAACAAAAACACGAGTTTTCCTCCTTTTTCTATGCCTGATCTGTTTCTAATATCCAAGTGTACAACTAGCGAAATGCGTGAAATTGTTGGGCAACGTCGACTTATAGGTTGAGAGGGAAAATAAGCATCGGCAGGAATATTCTTGCAAAAGGCACAAAAAACGCGTTCGTGTTCGTGCCTCACTCGGCACTGTATAGCGAGTGTATAGGACAGAAGGAAAACAAATCGCGACAAGAATTTTCTTGCAAGAAGCGCGACAAATGCGTTGTCACAAGTTTTTGAGCCGCAAATTCCATTAAAATTTTTAGACTTATACATTAAAATAATCAACAATAATTTCAAAAAATCAAAATGTTCAAATAGAAATCAGATTTTGCCCCACCCTGATATGATGTATTCCAAAAAAACGCGCTGCAGAGTGACGTTTGTGGTGCTCGAATTAATTCAGTGCTTTAAATTCCACTTTTAATAACAATTTGAATATTTCCGTCCCTATTTGAATTTTTTTCTACATTATGAAGATTAAAATGATTATTTGACACGACAAAATATCATGCATATTTCCTGTGGAAAAGTCTTTCTTTATGATTAAAGTATTATTGCTATAGAGTTGGCAAAATCTCATTGAACATATTTGTTTTTTATTTTCGAGTAGAACAAAAGATCCATATCAAAATTCTTCTTGGTTCTGCTTTTCCTTCAGAAAGAAATCTTGGTTGGTTATCTAATTATTCCATAATGTTGAGAATTACAGAGATCAAAAAATATTTGAAGCGAAAGATTCTTCAACAATGAATTGAAACCATCAAGAAATAATCAATTACAGAAAATCAATTGAATATCGGTGTCAACGAAAACAATTCTTCTACTCACAGTTCACCTTCAGAAAGAGTATTTGAAGTTAATGGATCATTTCTAGATGAAATGGAGTAAAAGAATTCTGCGTTGATGTGAGCAAAGTACTCGAAATATAAGTATGTTTTTGAATCCAATATGAAGTCATAATATACTACGAATCAAGATTATTAAATCGGTGATTCTGTTGATGCTTCGGTCTATTTGAACGAAGGAGAAGTATTTGGAGAATTGTCGAAGGAAATATGAATGTTATAGTCCACCCAGTTAATTATTGTGTGGAAGTCAACAAAGTGCTCAAAAAGTTGAGAAAAAAGTCATGCAAAAACTTGAATTCACGTTTATATTACAACCGAAAGCTCACATGCAATCAAACCATCAAAATCTCATTAGTTCTACTCACTGTGAAATGCGATCGCTAACACGTGGTGTTCGTACACCGCACCGCTCCAGCACCAGCTACAAACGCAAAGACAACTTACACCAAACTGACTGGTCCTGCCTCCTGAAGTTGTCTGCAGACTCGCGCCTGCTGATCACCGGTTCAAAGGGGGCCGAAGGAGGCATTCCGTGAGACATTCAGACTTGCAAAATGCCAATAAAGCAGGATCGAGGAGTGATTGTTGTCGGGTTGAGAGACGGAGCTGAGATAAGGGCACTTTTTGTCGGGGGAAGAGTTGTTTTCGAAGATGTTATATCGCGAGAACTTCGGGGATGTTTTGTCCCCGGGGGAGGAGAGAGATTACCCCGTGATCGTGCATTCAAATTGGAAATTTGCAGACGTGCGAGATAGGAGTGAATTATGGATTCATATTTCGAATTGGGATTCATGTTCAGTATCATATATGGAAGATCAAGGAAAACATAAACACCGAAATTGAATTGTGTTGATGTATACCTTAAAACAATAAAAAATAAGAATTCCACCCACATCGATCACTTACCTTCGAGTATCTGAAGAATATTTAATAGTTCCTGACAATTTCAATGTATTTGGAAAAGTGGGTGTCGGAGTATCAATTTTCCGATTGAACGACTGTATTAGCACCTTACAATGAATCATCTAAACCATCATTCATAAAATACAGAATCATGTCACTTCCACGTATACCAGAGACACTCATCGAAATACACAAAAGTAGAGGTAGTTTCGTTAATTCTGACTTTCATAACTACCCTACTCGTAGTGGTGATATGTTAAGGCCATCTAAGACGAGACTGAAAACTTCTTCACTCAATTTATTGAACTCAACATTATATAATGAACTATTATCTAGTTCATTGAAAAATGTTGAGTTCAATGAATTAAGTGGAGAAGTTTTTAGTCTCGTCTTAGATGGCCTCAATATATCAGCACAATAACCTGAAAAACATCAGCATTCGCTCAAGCAGATTTTGGTTAAAAATTGTTTTTATTCTGAATATGAATTTTCAAAATATACTTACACCTGACTGGATGTGATTATACCTCTATAAACTGCTTTCATAAAACTGCAATACATTCAACTGTTTTTCATTTTTATTTCACGATTTTTATTTTAAAATGTCCGCATTGATTTTGCGTGAAACGATAACTATTCGTCACATCTGATATACTTATCAAAAAAGTCAAGGGATAAACAATCAAAATTCATATAACTCTCCAGGAACAACCCGGTATGTTCCTGGAAATTCATACAGATATTTTTTACAACCATTATCTCAATATAGTAGTTGTTGCTCTCGAGATAAATACGACACAAAAAATGTTTGTCGTATCGATGTAGTGTCGAATAAAATGCACATTCTTGATTTTTGTTTCGACAATACAAATTAACAATATGCCGGGATTGTTTCATTCAGTCACTGGTTGAAAAAAATATGCCGCGACAACATTTGACACGTGAGGAGCAGTTAGGAGCAGTTGGAATGCTCCAAGGTGACCAAACTCGAAGAGTTGCTGAAGTCTTTATGACTGAAGCCAGTGTGATCAATCGATTGTGGAGAAGATACCGAGAGACTGGAGATGTGAGGGAGCGACTTACAGGACGAACAAGATCCACAGAGACCGCTCAGGACTGTTTTCTGCAGTTGCAGGCTATCTTGTTCCCCAGACTTTTTTGAGGTGTTTAGCTAAAACTATATAGTTCAACTCAACAAAGAGCGGCAATGCACCTCTCGTTTTGTCCAATTTGAAGTATTGACTTCGTTGCGGGTTACAAGCAGAAAAAGTAGGTACAAAAAATTATTTACAGTGATTAGCATATTTTTGTGATATGAAAAATATGGTTCGTTAGCAGTAATTTCATAGATGAAAAATCCATATTAACGAAAATCGCGATTTTGTTAACTCATTGTCAGCGACACTTTCTATTATCGTGTAACAGGATTTTTTCTCCATTGCTCCAGGCAGACAACCAACATACATAAAAAAAATATCACTCAAATATTCTTGGGGAGGTATAAATGTCACTTCCCTGGTAATAAAAAATTGAATTTTCGTCTGTTTTCACGGCAAATTTGTATGCAGCAGTCTTCATACTTAATAACAATGAGAATAGCTGAACGTAATTCCAGAAACAGATAAGTCGAAATTAGCTGAACATATATAATGGTACACACATGGTTGAATTAAATAAAACAGAAGAGAGAGATGACAAAACAGAATGGAACAAAAAGGAAACTCAAAGAGGCTAGGTACTCGCATTTTATTAAACGGAAATGATCAATGTTGGATGCCTCCTCTGAAAAAGATGTTGAACTAGAAAGATTCAATTCGAATACCAAATCAACACTTGGATATTGATGAATGACCTCTGATAATTGAAAAAATTCAGAAGAGCCTGAAAAAGGAGACAGACTAGATCCCGAAACGTCGCCAAAGTAAACCATATTTCAATATATATTTTTTGGTTCTCAAATGCAAAAAATACGATGCGTAACTGACAAAATAGTAAATTTTGCTCCTTTATGATATGTAGAAGCTGTATTTCAGATCTTGGTGTAATTTAAAACAAAATCTTGAACACATCAAGATTAATTCTGAAGAAGAAATACTTTCGTGTATTCCCAACCCTCTCAGTATTTACTCCTAGCGGGGGTGGGCTGCAACCCCTACATCTTCGAAGGGACGAGTGTTTGAGTAAAACTTCTCTCGAAAGAACACACAATTTTTTTATAATGATGCCTCACGTCTCGAATTTCATTTATTCAATCAATTCTGAACGGCTTCCAAACTGCAGTCATTGCAAGTCGAAAACTTTCTCTCGTGAACCCCTATCTGATCGACTTGACAGCATCCGGACCAATTTCCGATATGACATTTCTCGAGTATATTGGATCGGATTTAGTCAAGTCGATCAGATAGATCTTCATGGAATAAAAATAAAAAAATGCAAGGATGAGTTACAATTTACCTTCTTGAAATTATGATGTGAAGCAAAATTTATTAAAGAAGAATATATATTGTGTGTCAATAAGGAATATATCACCAGAGATTTCGTTCGCTTATCCTTTGGTTTACACGCATGATAAACGAGCTGATGATTTTTCAAAATGTCAATGGGAAAAATCTTATTTTCCAATTAAACTCAACAAAAGTTCAGTTGAGAGCTGAAGATGACTTACATTTCACTGGAACTACTATATTAGGTACTATATTATATCATGTACTAGTATAGATTGTACCCTTGTGAATACCCTTACACTGCGATTTTCAATGCATTGAAACGAGACAAATGTAAGAGCGTTCCCATATTAGATTCTTGATTTTTGGGAATTTTCAATTAGCTTCTTCAAAAATATTTAAACGAACTGTTTTAATCAAGTTGAATCATCAAAATACCTGCATGTCATTGGACATCCACAATATATAATTAATGGATATATTACTACACTGATACAACAATGTTTTGTTAAATAGGAATGAAAATGAATTATCTTGCCGCTTCCATTGATTCACCATATGAATAAAATAATGTTTCAGAAATTTCAAAAATTTCACTTATATCTCAAGAACCTACCATAATCAAACTGTATTCACCTCTTCACCTGAAAGACTATCATCAAAATCATCACTTACAGACATATTCGTTACGATGAAGTAGTACTAAAATCAGTACCAAGAGTTTTTTCACTGAGTTACCACATCAAAACTGTCTTTATTGATAACGACCAGTAATAAGCCTGAGCATCATATAATTAGTCCTCACATTCCTACTTCAGCACATTTTCAAGAACAAAAGCAACAATTCTGCATATTTCGGGAGCCCGGTCATGTATCATATCATCTAGATCTAGAAGAACAATTCTTACACATTACATCACACATTACGATAAAGGACTAATACCTGTCAGAAAACAACTATAACAATGGCTAAAACCACGAAGAACGTTCAATTATATCCGAAAGTTGTCGGTGTAGAATTCTTCACTGCCTTAATTAATATCTGAATTATTGAGACAGGCACACTTGCAAACGTCCCTGTTGCGGGCTAATTGGACTTTTCGTCAGTTCAAGGTAGTTCCCGCTATCAACTCAAGGGTCTACATCAATTTTTTTCCATGCTTTTTTTTATCATGCTTCAAGAAAGGTAGGAGCTGATAAGATTAGTCGACATGGCGGGATCATCTCGGTTTTATACACTTAGCTGTTGCCTTTGTACACTGTAGCCATCATTGCCTGAGGTAGCTTCACTGCTGATAAGTAACTCCATACCAATTTCAGACTGAATTTCTGGTGTTTATTCTTCCCTTCCAAACCATTCCCATCTGGAGGCCCCTAGCGCTGGGCACTCACAGAGTATGTAGATTGGGGTTTCCTCCTGGCTTACTTCAAATCTTTCACAATCAGGAGATCTCACTCTATCTTGAGTTGGAAGCCACTAAGAGTGAGCAGTTCATTACCTAACTTGTCTCCCGTTGACCTCCACAGGGCTTTGGCTTTTCCACAACCCCCAGTTGCGTGCCAAGCTGCCTTGAGCAGATCTTCCGCTGAAGCCTTCATCCTAAAGGCTGAAGTTAACAGCGGTTGGAATGATCCACGATCCCAATTTCTCATCCAGGACAACGTATTTTTTTTTTGTCTATCAATTGGAAATTAATTCTGGCCTTTGTATCGCACCAAAAGCATGTGCAGGATTTTTTTCTGTGAAGAAGCTTGTACTGACACCTGTCGAATTATATAATTCAAAGCAATCCATGGTAGTAGACAGGGAAATGTATGTTTTTGCAGGTTGAAGTGAGTTAAAACTGTCCTGAACAAATCGTCGGAAGATTATTTTTGAAATCCTGTTAAGTGGATAAAACTTCTGGCGGTATCCATTACCAGCTACAGATCCATTACTCAGAAAAATGATACATTTTTTTTTCCGAAAAGCCTTCTTCTGCTCTCATATTTGCAAGTTATTGTTTTTACACTTCAAAATTTCGACCGTTGAAGTGGAAAAAATAATTTTATTATAACTGCATGCAGTCTCTACACGTACATTTCTCCATATTTGTTTTGAATGCCGATTCGATACATTTCCCGAATCATTATCGTACTTTTTTCAGAGCTATTTTAATTAGTTAGCATCTGAGGAGTGAAATTCCTCGAGGCACTTTATTAATGAAGTTATTCCATAGCTTCAATTTTGATAATGAGAGGTGGCGTGAGCTGGTGCAATCTAAAGTAGTCGTATCAGCTTTTTATCACAAACCTGCTCTACATCAAGTTGAAATATTTCCGGAACCACTTTGAAATTAGCGTGACATGAGTTACAACTCTTTCTGATGCTTTCCATCGACCTCACGAAAATATGTTCAAGAAAGAGTCATAATCTCAGTTCATGTTATTCCTGAATATATTTTATAGAGTGGTATTCATTACTGGTATGCATAATTGACTCTGTTGAAACCTATTGAGGAAAGAATTATAGCAGCAATCGAAAGAATCTAAGCCGAAACAATTAAATACGAAAAACTAAAAAAATTTATATTTGATGTTTGTGTCTGTTTTTCATTTTCTACTACTTTAAAGCTTCTGCAAAACATTTCTTATGCCAGTATTGATTAATCTTTGAACTATTTGAACTGATCTATTTGTTTTCTTTTTATGTGGTATTAAATTATTTATTTTAGTATGTCCCTGTTATAAACATTCATGTTTTTTGGGATAAATAAAGATATAATTTCTCAATCAGTGAAAAAATCAAATATGTGAATTCCAAAATCAAAACGAATAGGCATAATGAGGAAATTGTAATGTATTTTGGTCAAAGAATAAAATTTGGAAAATTGAAAGAATAAAGATCTGGTAAATGAGCACAAAATTCAATAAAGGTTTTATTGAAATGAAAGGGGGTATAAAAATGGAGAAATGAGAGAAATCACCAAAATTTTTGAAAAAAATTTTTTTCTGAATATTATGTTTTGACTATTTTAAATATCGTTTGAATGTTTGTTGAGGAGGTGAAAATGTTCTGGAATCCATTTTTAGGGTTTTCTCCCCTAGAACAGAAGGAAAAAGTTTTTCAAGTTCTTATACGTAATTACAATATCAAAAGATTTAAAATTGAGTGACTATTTTGTCAGCTACGTATCGTATTTTTATGAATTTTGAAATTTGATGAGCGAACCTATTAATAAAATGAAATACTTTGTCTTTTTCTCCAAATACAAAAAAATGATATAAAACTTCTACGATTCAGATGAACCCTTTCTCCGTATTTGTTGAGGAGTTTCAAGTTTACCCAAATACAACTCATCAAATTTGGGAAGCAACTGAAAAATTAATAAGAAAGTATCAGGTCTGATAAAATTGGTCGTAAGCGGGAGGAGATGGCTAACTCAACCTATTCCTACAATCATTCGCTTGATGTAAAGACTAATGATTACTCAGTACAAATACCAGCATACAAATATATTTGCCAATTACTACCAAAGATGAGTAAATTACATATTTTATCTACACCCGTACTCTAATAATACACCTATATGCCCACAACTAGTTTTATAATGAAATCCATTACTATACAGATTTTTCATAACGATACAGATTTTTCATAACGATACAGATTTTCAACCGATAGAAACCCATTATTTTTCAATCAAGCATGATGTGCATGGTCTGCATTTGAAGTTTGCTAAGTCAAAATCGGTATAGGTATTGAACTTTTGAAGAATTTAGTCAATTTGCTCATGTATTAATAACCATCATTACACGATCGTTGCATAATATACTATTATTTTACATTATATGAAAATTACATAATGTAAAATAACATTTTACTAATTGTTGATGTCTAGTTTCTGACAAATTTTGCCCAATCACTCAGGAAACACTTGAGAATATAACCAACCCTAAAATAAATTACGCTTTGTGGATGGTGTAGCCATCACTGTTGAAATATTCCAAAAAAAGATGGTCAGATTTAGTCAGGGCGTGATGACAATAGTTTTCCATTCAATATTTGAGTATGCAAAAAAAACAGAAAATAAATGTGTATATTATGGTGAGAAATATTATTGTTCTAAAATTGTTCGTTTCCGTTAACCAGCTGACGAACGTCAACCCTCAGAAGTCGAAACTTGTGCGAGCAATGGATCAACGAGGCCTTACCTTTTAACGTGCGATTACCCAGCATATTATGAAACAACCCAAATAGCACAGGTACGTCCAGTGAACGTACTGCATATGTACGGTGAGGATGCATTGTACGTATTTGGGACGTACTTTCGTCTACTACAGACGTACATAAGACCTCCCTGGGGCCGTTTCCGCATAGTCAGTAATCCCAGGTACGTACTTTTCTAGTCCACACAGGACCTGAAATGTACAGAAAGGGGTACTATTTGGGACATTCCGAAAACGTACATTTTCCATTCTGTATGCGCTATCCCAAGTAGAACAAACATATTTGACCAATATTGGTTCAATATTACGGGAATATTAACCTTGTATTGTAGATATCAATAGTGGCCACAAAAAAATTTTAACATTCGGCGATATTAGATCAATATTCAAAAACAATGTAATGATATATCGTTTGATATCATTTAATGAATCTAAGTTTTCATATTCGGGATTATTTATTTCTTTTTTACCAAATAGTCAAGTATTAAATTTTACTCATTCACGTGTACTAACCATCTAACCGAATACTTACCTAGAAAAGACCTGGTTGCTGCGGGGCTTGAACTCTCAACCTTTACTATGGAGATATTATTGTCGACCACTGTTACGCTCTACGGCACGGAGAGACTTGTTTTGAACAAGGAGTTGGGTGCTATAGATGTGATGACTTCAAGTTTGTTTTGTTCGAGATAATATTAAAATTTTAGAAAGCTCAGTAACAATAAAAATATATTCGAAAAAACACTAAGGGATCACTGTCTCATGTGATGGCGGTTCTGGAATATCAAACTTGCTGTGCAAAAAATTCTGTATGTAATTTTCTGGTATTAAAATTCACCACATGTTGATGTTTCAATTTTTCCAAATTTTTTTAGGAATAATTCACCATGAATATTGCATTACCAATATTGATATATGTTTGAATACACTAAGTGATCACTCTCAAAATCCCAATACCCCTTGAACCGAAAGGGTCCAAACGTACGTACT
This sequence comes from Zygogramma bicolorata, assembly GCA_032362365.1. Taxonomy (NCBI): domain Eukaryota; kingdom Metazoa; phylum Arthropoda; class Insecta; order Coleoptera; family Chrysomelidae; genus Zygogramma; species Zygogramma bicolorata. The sequence continues at coordinate 93,483 of JAVJAQ010001017.1, forward strand.
CGGGAGTTCCAAACAGTATGTACATACTAACCGAAATGTAGAAAATGAAAGGAACCCAATCCGTACGTACTTGGGAGGTCCAAACAGTATGTACAAAAAAGTACGTCAACGAGACGTCCAGATAGTATGTACATACGATTTTCAAAAATGTACGTCATTACTATGTCCCGCAAACGTTTCGAAAGATACGTATCTGAAAGGGACTCAATATGTACGCACCTGGAAGGTACAAATAGTTCGTACATAGTTCTTCCGAACATGTACGTAAATGATACGTCTGAGCAGTACGTACATGGGATTCACAAAAAAATACGTGATTGGCATGTCCCTAATTCATTCCGAAAAGTACGTACCTGAAGAGGAGTTAATGTAAACGTATCAGGGACACTTAATAAAGTACGTACATAGTTCCGATTGGAACGGGACCAAGTATGTACCTACATGGGACGTCTAACCTGTACATACATGGTACATCCGGTAATGTACGTTCTTCGAATGTCTCCTATACGTCCCGGGACGTATCGGCCTTACTGGGACATAAATGGTTCGTCTTCAGGACGTCGTGTGCTATTTGGGAAAGCTTCTCGAAACTGACCACAATGTGATTTAATTTGCCAAGTACAGTTGCACAAAAACTGCACAGAATTTGAAGAAATGGAAAACAAGAATTGGCACAATTATTAGTCATCTCTGAACTCTTTGGGAGGGATTGAGATTTTTATCTCCAACTATATATATATATATATATATATATATATATATATATCTACATGAGAATATTCCTTTGAATGCTCCGAGATTTCCCAAATTGTTTATGATCATGGATTGGCTGCCCAACGCTGATGAGGCCCGAAGGCCGAAACAGCTGTCCGTTGGTTGACACTTTGCATCCTATTCAAATTGGGAAACATTGGAGTATTCAACGATTTTTTGATACTTGTATCTTACTTTATGTATATATATATATATATATATATATATATATATATATATATATATATGTATAATGAACAAATAAATATTTGTGGGATCAATTTGAATATATATATATTTCTTGTTTAAAGCAGTCATTGAATATAAACGGAATTCATGCAGCTTTTCCGTGATTGCCTTGTCAACTGATAACTGCATTTACATATATGACACGTCGACCTAGGTATACGGTATTTAACTTTTTTGGTAAAAGTGCTGCAAGATTCAAGTCTTTGGTTTCAAAACCTTATGAAATTGAAATGTTCTTCGCAAACAAACTAATTCACATCTACTTCTATCTCAATTACCCCGTTTTCGACTGCATACTCCGAAAGTAACTTCATAGAACAATCGTTGACCCCATATATGAAAAGCATATACAACGGACAGGAAAACACCCAAACAGTCTCTTGCAGAGGTCTAATCTGCCCGTTTCCCACAAGTTTGCCGATATCTTCATTACAATGGGCTGAACACATGCATACAATCTCCATTTGTGACGCGGTTATTATTCGAAATTACCTTGTACACTTCAGGAGCTTCAGACATATACAAATGCTGCGCGCTAATAATATTCTCTTCAATTTATAAAGTCTCGAGTTTATCTGTGAGAGTGTCTATTCAACAAGGATTTATTCCAATTACAAATGTCAGCGATTAGTAGAGGGAATGAATTTCCTCTGTTTCGTGATGAAATGTATAACGGTTGATGAAGTTGATGCGAGAGACATTATAGAATAGAAATGACTGGACCATTTAGGATAATAAGGAGTGATCTCAATACTTTGTACAAATCTTGTTGAGCGTTGTGAACTCTGACTCGGAACTAGAGTTTTACGATTTGGGAAAGGCTAAGAAAATAGAAATTATTTCAAGGAGTATGAAATCAAAATTTATCGGAACGAAGGACCTCAATATTTTTTTAGAGGAAAGACAAAGCTTTGTGACACCACTAGTGCGTCATCAAATTGTGAACCAAATGTCTATTCTGTTTTCATCGGTCACAGTTCATCACCTGCATGAGAAAAAAGTGCTATTGAGACTTATTTGTGGTTTCACAAGGCCTCATATGATAGTGTTGTCTGAAACCCCAGTGTGGCATCACGCAGCTACTAAGGAGAAATTTTTGTGACGAGGCACAACGTTTCAAGCTATTTTCAGGCAGAAACTGCATTAGGAGGCATGAAACTGATGAGGCAACTCATCATTCAGTATTATTTGTTATGAAACGTGGTCAATTTTTTTTCAGAAAGAGGGTGCCTCTTGATGAAAAAGGAAATGTTCGCAAGCTTGGTCAGCATTTGTGTTAGTTCATGAAGAATAATGATATTCCGATATGACATATGGATATTTTCTGTTTCTGCTATCAGAAGTTTCGATAGGTAGCAGCAACGTATGTATTTGTTTTTTTACTATTACGAGAACTCATTGTTTTTTTTTTGTCTTCCCCACGATAACAGTACCTAGTTATTGCAGAGAATAATGTAATATGCAGTCCACCACTGAGTCGTGTGGGCCAGTTAATTTTTTGTGGTTGAGGATGCGACCAAGATTTTTCAAAACCTATTTTCAGTACCTTCGTGTTGTTGGGGAAAGAATTCTATTTGAATATTTCCGTCTCCTCAAGTCTTGTAGCTAATTCGGCGTATAATTCGAAGATTTTTCCAAGTTATGAAGATCACGGCTTCTAATCCCTTTCATATTTTCGTTCTAGAAGTCACAAGTAAGAACTTCTTATTCTTCAGATCGTTCAAGTTGTGACTTCGGAGGGTTGACATTTGTAGGAAGATGTCAGTTGGTCAATGGAGAATTTCATTTTAACCGGAATCTATTCATCAGCATGCCCCACGTTGGGCGCCACTGATTGTCGGACTGCTGCACGCTTTTATCACCCCTTTCGACTTTTTTTTATTTTATGATAACTTTCCCATTCCTGAACGTAACATTTTGATTTATGTGTACAGATCTGTGTATTGAACTAGAAAAATGAACGGTTCATCAAAAATAAGTTCCAGCAGATATATCTCTTATGTTACGAAAAAAAATTGAGCTAATATAATTTAACCAGGAATTCATACCTCCAGATGGAATCTGGGATATGAAATTTCGATGAACACCAATGGGCAATGACATTTGCGAAATGAATACCAAAGATGAGTGCAATCCAACTGTTAACTTTCATACAAGATTTTTATGACCAACTTTTGAAAATGGAGCATTTCCGAAAGTTTTCGAAATGATTTATTAGTCATGATTGAACATAACTTATGCATTTATGCAAGTACTGAGTGTGGAGAAAAATATGTCGAAGCAAGTGTCATCGAAAACCGGCTACAGTGTTCGATTTGGGTCTCTGGAATTGCACTATTTCTGTAAATGAATATTCAAGAAGTGAACATAAAAAATAGGACTAATAATAACTCGATACAAAATGGGGAACGATAAAATGAATAACTGGCAATTCTGAAAGAAATGGCCAAATGCAGTTTCGAGCTTTTGAAATGTTTGACATTGATCCTTCATGAAATTATGAAATTCTTGATGAGTTTTTAGTTTTCACATTTTCACCTCGATAGAGTATCGAAGAGTAAAAACGGAGCCGACAAGAAAACAAACAACCGCAAACTTTCATCATTCCATCACCCGCAGATATCCCATTAACAAGCTGTCCGACACCCGTATCTCCTCATCTGTGTCTGAACAAAAACACGACACTTGTCCGATTCATTTGGCCGGTGTGTAAACAAAATGCACTCCGACGCGACAAAAGTGTGAACGGCGTAAATCTCCGTTATTGGGGTCGGGTGTCCCTCTCAATGTCGATAACTTTCTCCGTTTTGGATCGAACATCTTATTTCGTGTTGATTCTCCTGCCTTGTGCGGACTGATATGACTTTGTTATGATGAAAGATTTATCGGGAAACTAGTTAGAGTTTGAGATACACTTCTCGAAGTTCCGTAAATATCTGTTTAGCCTCGTTCGGATCAATAAAAAATGTACTTTGTGCCACACGCGCTACTTCAAACTTTCTTGTGAAAGTCACCATTCATAATGAATTGTTTTATATTTATGTTTTTCTGCTATTTTGTCAAAATTCTACAAGTCCCATCAATTATACACGTACTTTCTTGAATTGTCATGTAGTTTCGATGATTCGATGAATAGAACTCCGCGTAGATATATAAAACGGCACAATCCACTGGATCAGCAGAGTTTTTGGTGGAGGATATTGTGAGTAAATAGTGAGCAGAATAGCCGAGAGTGAGGCAGTGTCCCAAGTAGCACAACCATATTAGACCAATATTGGTTCAATATTATATCCCCGTAATAACCTTATATCATATTGGCCCAAAAAAATGTGAACATTCGGCAATATTATATCAACATTCGGAAGCAATGTAAAGATATATCGTTTCAACTATATTGGTACAATATTGGTAATGATATATCGACGAAAAAGGAATATTCGATTGATGTCACTCAATATTTTTTTTCATAATACTCGGGATTATTCTAATTTTTTTCATCGAATAGTCAACTTGAAAAATTCACTAATCCACATTAACTAACCGAATAATAACCTTGAAAAAACTCTGGCTGCTGCGGGGCTTGAACTCACGACCTTCAGATTAGAAATAATATTGTCGACCACTATACACTCTACCGCACGGAGAGACTTGTTTTTAAGAAGGAGTTGGGTGGTGTAGATGTGATGACTTCAAGTTAGTTATGTTCGAGACAACATCAAAATGTTAGAAACTTAAGTAACAATGGAATATATTCGAAAAAAACACTGAAGGATCACTGTCTTATGTGATGGCGATTTGGAATATCGAACTTGCTGTGCCAAATGTTCTGGACGTAATATTCTGGTATTGAAATCCACCACATGACGATATTCCCATTTTTCCAAATTTTGTTAGGAATAATTCGTGATGAATATTGCGTTACCGATATTGATATATGTTTGAATACATTAAGTGATCACTTTCAAATTCCTAGGTTGTGATTCTCAAATGACTATTTGAGTTTTTCCATTTAACTATTGAAACAATATTCAAGCAATATCAGAATTCTCATATCTATATTGCAGTATCATGCCAATATGCCACCTAATGTGATAATACAATATTTTAATCTACGCTCCCAAACAATGTCGAATATACATTAGATTTCGATGTTGAAAATGGAGTATATACAAAATATGCATACAAGATTGAAATATCTATGTTGTTGAACTGATATTATTCATTATCACCTGATATGGTAATTCTGATATTAGTAATAAGTTATCGAACCCATATATTATCAGGGGTAATATAATAAGTGGTATGATTATTACCGATAATTTTTTGGAATATTAATGAATTGCAATCCCAAAGCTGAAAATACAACGAGTCCGCAGGACGAGTTGTATTTTCTTGCATTGGGATTGCCAATGAATTGATATTCCAAAAAATTATAGGTTATTAATCATACCACGAATTATATTTAGGACGACAATATAACCCCTGTTTGAGCAAAAATTGATGAATTGCCTGGTAATTGATTCTTTATTTCTGGCCGTATTCATGGGAATACTCTTTTCCACTGCTTCATCTATGATACCAATCGCCATTTGTCCCCAACGATCGCTCATATTGATTAAGAAATATAATTAATCAAAACACATAGATTTGACGTTTATAATTTAAATCATTATTTTCACTTGACAGCTAGTAAAACAAAAACTAAGCAGGTTTATCACCGTGTAAATACAGCGACAAGCTTTATTTTCACTGTAATACGGATTCTATTGGCTGAATTTCAAAATTTGAAATAGACTGATTGGTTGTTAAGTAAGGAGATATATTGTCAATATTAAACCTTAGAAAATGCAGTTGAAATTTATTGTCAATATTGAGCCAATATTCATAATGAGATATCGTTTTCCCAATATTGTTTAATATTGGTTCAACATCAATTTTTCACTTACGATGTATCTATATTGGACCAATCTGAACTCGGTGTTCAGCCTATATGATGTGCTACTTGGGGTGATTGTTGTAATAGAAGTTTGTCCTGTTGTATTTCATGAGTGAAAAACTCTAACGGATTATTTTTCTAGTTTTTTTTTTTCGTACACATATCAACACGAAAAGAAAGCCCTGTAATGTTCAAAGAACAACACGTGAATCAAGGGACAGGAGACACAAATTAAATTCAAATTTTCGAAATATTCCAAGCATATGCAGGAATTCCTTCTGTGAAGAATCCTGCGCTAACAACTGTTGGATGTGATCCAATGCCCTTCCTGGTATTAGCCAGGGGAGTGGTTGTTTTCTGATAGGTGTTAGCCCGTCAACCTAGTGTGTAGGTGAGTTGAAGCTGGCCTGAACAAATTGTTCATTCAGAATATTTGATTTGAAGCCAGTCCTCAAGCATACCCGTGAATGAATATTTTTATTCAAATTTTTAAAGTTTGTAAGCCTCAGGGGAAACCCCTCTCGGCAAGGTGATCCCAATGTCAACTATTCTCTCGAAAAAAGATCCCCGACCAGGTTTCCAAGATAGCACAGGCGGGTGGGAATTCTGCACTCGTCGGGTCATCCGTGTATTTAGTTCTGACATCTGAATATTGGATTACGATAGATCAGCTTTCTTTGAGAAGAAATATTCCTGGGTTTTCCACCATTAAATTCCATCAAGTTTATGTTACCTCACTGTATTTTTTCGAAAGTCGTTAATATTATTGACGCTAATGCCCACCTGTAATTTTGTTTCTCTATGATATGGGGACTCTGGAAGAGAAACTAGTATGAAGAGTATGTGAAACAATGCACTGAACAAGAGGTTTTCCCTAGCAAATCATTGGTTTGAAGCAGAAACAAAGAAAGGAAGAAACAAAGTGGGCACCAGAACTGAACCCTGTGGAACATCTGCATTCATTCAAAGAATATCATTTCTAGAAAATCTACAATCGTAACGTTGGTGACAGCGGCGGAACATGGAATGATAGTAGGAAGTTTTTCAATATTTTCCAATATTTCCTCGACAAATAAATGATTGAAAATCACGATGAAGTAGAAACACAAAACAAGACTGAAAGAACGGAAAGTCAGGAGAAAACGGGAATTCGAAGAGTTGGGTGTCAAAAGGAGTAGTATAATAAGAAGTAAATAGGAACTCGAGCAACATGTTGCATGTGTCATTGAAGTGAAATGTTCGAATATGGTTTTTACATCACTTCTGCGACAATCGTTTGTTATCTAGGACTTGGATTAGTCACCTTAGTGGACTGAAATGAGAGGAGATTCTTGGCAATCTTGGACGAGAAAAAATTAATGAAAACGAGCAGAAGGTGCTGAAAAACAGTTGAAAATATAATGACAATGAAGTTCCAGAAGGCAAAATGGACGATTAATTAGTGATATGGATGGATCGTTTACTGAAATTCCGAAGAGGGGAATAAACTCTAACAGCAGAATGTTCCCCCTCAATATTATTTTTCAAATATTTATAAACCTCTCACATGAAAATTGCGAGTATAAGTATCGATGGTTCAATAGTTTTTTGGCTCATTCGACTCAAGACTTGAGCGACAAAAGACTTTCGTTTCACAGCATGGGGTGCAGACTTTCTTCACTAAAATGAGGGGCACCGATTTAGTGCTTTGGATATTGAAGCGCGAACACGTTTGTTCGGATCTGGTTGACTGGCCTTGGGTGACTTTTTCATTGATTACCCTGCTGCCAACTCAATTCCTGAAATTATTTCCACAGACTCTCAACCCTTAGAAATATTTGATACATTCAAACTCCATCATGAAAAGTGGACAAAAAAACTGGTTAGACAACTATCGTCAATACAACATTAAACGTAGTAAACTTGGTTTCATCAAAATGAGTGAATATTGCACGGAGATAACGTTATCTTACAGAAGTTTTCGCAAAGGACATGCTAGAATGCCAGATACGGAAGTATTATCCTAACACCAGGATTGACATTCGTAGGAAGACGTCAGCTGGACCCATTGAGGGGTAATTTTAGAGACGCTGATAGATGAACCCCATTTTTCATAATTAAAAAAAATTCAACACAAGCTGCGTTGCTGTCCAGTCAATATTGAAAAGTTGAATGCGAATACTTTTTCAAATTCGACTCAATAAAATTTCGATTGGGCACTGAAACCGCTTGTAGGTTTCAAGTAGCCGCCTGCAGAATCAAAAATGCCACTTGACAGAGATTACACAATTGTGAAACTTCATCACTTTCCAATTGGAATTTTTCATTGTCAGTCTGTCAGCTCTTGATTTTGAAGAAATTCAATGATAAATATCGGACTCAGTTCGACATGCTAATAAAATTAAATGAAAGAAGCCCTATATTAATCACCGTTCACGAAGATTTTTTATGCAACCACTTTCTCTTCAGTATCTCTGGCCTCATCCTGTTATGGTTCGTTTTATGATATAGAAACATTCTCGGTGTTGATTATCTTGATGAATAAAAATATATGGTTGTTCATTTCTTTTTTTGCAATTATGAAGAGAATCGTACGGTTTATGTCTTTTCGAGATCTATGAATTCGGATTCAGTTTTGTGAGACGGTTGAGGTGATGAAGCTGAATCTGCCGCACAGAGCCGGACTAGCCGCTTGACAAAAATTCAATACATTGTCATAGTATCACGTCAGACACCACAGGATCTTGCATTGTGTCTGAGTGATAGCAGCATAACACTGATAGGGGTAGAAAAAATATGACCGTCTAACAACTTGCGAATAGACGAAGTGATGCGTCTTTTATGCAACGGCAGAATCCAATAAAAATTATTGTAGAATCATTCTTGATATATTAGTAATGTATCGGTGATATAGCAGCCCATCTACAGAGGCAGAGAAAATTATTAAAAACGTCCACCGAAATTCTCAAATTTATAGGGTGGTACACTATTATGCATGTGATTCAACGATTATATAGCGACCCATTTTCAAAAACATCTTCAGGGTTATAGAGAATTATGGGAATCGAACACCAAAATTTTGGAATTGACAGGATGGTGTTTCCTTATGCAAGTGTGGAATTCAGAGATTTACTTCGTAAGGAGTAGATAGTTCGAAATGTTGGTGTTCACAGTCCAGCGAAGTATCACTGATGAGACCTGGTGGGTCAAAACAGCTGTCTGGCATTGGATTTGTGAATTCAATCATGTTGAACATGAAAATTCCGATTTCTGTGAAGGGTTGCAGCTTTCTGCAAGTTGACCGAAGTCGATTCTCGATCGCGGCGGGCTATTTGTTGCGGCTTCGTCGTACGATGGCCCGCTGTAAGAGGTCTCCTCTGCCTTGGGCAGTGGGACTTTGAGACTTTGGTCGTCACCCAGCAGATGGCGTTGCTCTTTGGAGGTTCACCCCATCTGCACCAGTTCCAGAGATTTAACTTCGTAAGGAGTAGATAGTTCGAAATGTTTGTGTTCATAGTCCAGCCAATTGTCACTGATGAGACCTGGTGGGTCGAAATATCTGTCTGGCATTGGATTTGTGAATGCAGTCATGTCGAACATTGAAATTCTGATTTCTAAGGGGAGGGATAATTTTTCTACTCTATTTTTCAAATTCTACATTACAATGATTTTTGTTTTCATTGGATGATATGAATGATAATTCAACAATCTGTTGCAACCTGTAGGTTTTCGGTACCATCTAGTTATGATTTAATTTTTTTCTGTTCTTATTGATTTCATACCTAGGAAAGGGACATAGTTGTTAGATTCTATTTCTACAGTGTATTGAATATTTTCATCGTAGCTATTGAAAATCTCCAAAACTTCATCTACTTCTGATTGGGGAACAGAAAGAATGAGATCATCGACATACCTCCCCAGGAAGGAAAAATCGAAAACAACTCTTTCTGAACAAAACAAAAATTTGTTTGAAATGCTTCGCAGTTTGAAGAAGACTAGTTATGAAATTGAACACAATAGAAACTCACTGTATGCGAGATTAATATCACTGAACTGTGATTTCTGAATACGTTGAAAATCTTTATTTCATTAGGAGCTTGGAGTGTATGAAGTTTGGGCAATTATTTTCTTGGCTTTTTCCTTCTAAGAATCAAAAACTAAAAATCACAACTTTTACGAGAGAAGTGAAATAAAAAATACAAATAGTCTCTGTTAATAGGTACGTGTATATTATCCGAAGACGTTTGATTTATTCACAAAAAGGAAGAGAGAGTCTATCTAAAACAGCTACTCCTCTGCCTTAATGGCAGACGGGTACTAGGTTACAGAGAAATCACTTGTTTTGTTTACCAAGCACATTCAAAATGAGTAAAATAGATACTTGAGAAATATCTAAACAAAGCAGAATAGAGAGCTTTTTGTTGAAAAAATCTCACCCACCAGGATAATTTTTCATTCAAGCCCAGGCAAGATCTTGTTTAGCTTAGAGGGAATTATTTCTTGAGGTCTTCATTGGGAAAATGGATAAAATACGGAACACCTTCACTATTCCAAATTATGCAATTGGTGACAAATTTGTCAACAGTTTCAATTGACATTTCGCTGACATTCATTCTTTTGATAACCAAACCAGCCATCGTTACAATGAATATATAAAATGTTCCATAAGAGCAATGCAATTATCGAAAACTTACAGCGGTATTTGCATTGTATCAAGTCACCATAACAACACATTTGAAACCGTATCGCTTGACGTCAGTAAACGACACAAATAAATGTCAGATAGACCTCAAAAATAGAAAAACATTGCGCGTTTCGGTGGGTGCTCCATACAATCTATAGAGGAAAGTATAAATGAACAAAAAATAACATTTCCTTGTGAATTCCTTTATTCGTGAAATACTCCAATGAATCACATTCGTGCATGAAAATGACCAGATAATTTTGCATTCAAGCGTGATATCTTATACGAATCGCATTCGGTTATTTTCATATTTTGTAAAAGAGCCCACGTCCTTCGTACTCGGGCACTTTCGCCAAATTATGAAAATAACCTCTTGCAATTTTTAGATATCATGCTTTCTTGCAGAATTATCGGTAATTTTTATGCACTCGATAATTGTGAACTTGTGTATTTTTGTGAAAAAGAATGAAATTTGAGGAATTATTTTCTGGACTTCTTTTTCTCCGAATCAGGTAATAGGAATAACAACTTCTATAAGTGAAGTAAAATGAGCACGAAGCAAAAAATATAACAAGGGCGAAACCGGTCCTGCAATGTCACATTCGCAGTGCCGCTCAGAGCTAAATCGGAAACCGATGATAATTCGAATGATTTATACCCAATTTCATCGCACAATCAACGAGGACATTAACTCATTTTTATTGCAAAAACAAATATGACGAACGAGACAGCTCGTTGAACGACGCTGCTTCCAATTCCACAGTTGTGAAAGGAACTGGCAACAAATATTCTACGAGAGAGCTTTCGGACAGGTATATGGGCCTATTTTTCGTCATTTTCGAGCTGATTTTTTCAGTAGATAAAAAAAATTCAGGGTGATCGATGGTTAGTGTTATTCGATTACCTTCTATACAGGGTTTCATTTAAATACGTGGCAGAACTTGAAGGGGAATAATTATTCTAAGACGAAATATTCATATAAACATAGGTCGGGTAAAGCTTCGTTTTCAGGAGACAGGATGTCAATATTTGTAGAAAAAGTTATTACCTGAATATCTCAATAATCGCTCAGCGAAATCGGGCAATTTTCTTTGGATCAGCCCTTACTAGATTGAAATTATTATGTCCAGTGGCGTATTTTCGAATTGATCAACTGAAACTACAAAAATCCTATAGGTAGCATTCTTTTCGCATCTTGCCTAATTTTTGAGAAAAGAATGAATATGACTTCATTGTGTGTCCCCGAGACCACAAAAAAGAATATCCATTAAACCATCAACAACTAGGGTATATTCGTTATTTTTTCCATATCACTAGTCTATTCTAAACTTGGAATTCATTTTTAGGAATAATACAAGCAATGGACAATGAACTAACAGCAACGCGATTTCTATTAATGATTGATCGATCAAAATTATACGGAAGTCATGTTTTGAATTTTTAGATTAACTATTTTCAATCTGAAACAATCCTCATTATGTTGATCCAGGGTCAAGGGTCATGCAATGAAGTAAACAGTGATTTTTATCTTTTTCTCTCAAAAACAAAGCAAGAAACAAAAAAAAGTTCTGATTGTAGAAAAGTTGTGATTTAAGTTCCTCGATAAAAAATAAAGTATTAAAAAATTGCAAGAAATTAGTTTTTTTTTGGTAAAAAATATTGGTAAAAGTGCCTTCAAGGACGCCACTGGAAATAATAATTTCAATATAATCAGTGCTAACTTAGCCCCTCACTACTTGAAATAACACTGCTGAATTTTAACAAAATCGACTGAGAAATTATTGAGATATCTAGGAAATAGTTCTATTACAAATGTTGACCTTTATCTTCAAAACGAAACTCTACCGGTCCTATGATCATATGAACTTTTTGTCTTAGAATCACTGAAATAATTACTACTTTATGTTTGGCTAAGTACCTGAATAACACCATGAATTCACTATATTTATTCATCTTCAATCAAACAGGATTTATACATACGTTACAAGTTCGGTCAACTTTTGACTCACTTTTATATCTTTGGCATTCTGAGGATATAGGTATATTGAAATTTAGTACTCAATACAATCTTGGAATGGACAGTAACGTAAAGTTTATAACGTTGGCAATACATTCGAAAGAATATTTATCTATTTGTTTACATATCAATATTTATTTACTTGTTTCAATTCAAAAACAAACAAAAAATTATAAAGAGGGGTAGTCAGAATATGTTTCATATTACGGAATATTTTGCAAAGTAATTCGAGAATTCAGTGGCAGTGAATTGTATAACTCGATTCCTAAATTTCCAGCTTATCTCGATCCTTAGCTGGTTCCTCCAAGACCCGCTTTTTTCTATTGTACTGTTTCATAACCATATGGATTTAATTTCCATTCAAGTTAAGTAGTTCTTTTTTCACAAGATATTTACAGCTTATCCAATCCAACCTGGTACATACTCAGCTACTTTTCCAGTTGCACACTGGTAGTGTAGACTATAACGAGAGAAAAAACATGCATGCTGAGGATATAGGTGAGGAGATGAATTTCAACACAGTGAACTCATACAATAGGTATTTTTTTTTCAGTATACTTCACAGAGATCACTGGGCATATACGTCATTAGTTCTGTACCAAGATGGATTGGGTAAGTTCTATATGAATGAACTGAATATATAGTAATAATTCTTAAAGTTTTGAACACTGAATGACAAGTTTTATTTAAAGGCTATGGTTCAGCTCTTCAGGTTGAGCGACAGTCATTCGATATCTGAAGTTAAGCAACGCCGAGCGCGTTTAGTACATGGATGGGCGACAATGAAGGGAAAATACCGTGTCGAAAGCCCGTACAGCTGCAGCAAAATAGCATATCATAGCTCGCAGATATTATATCAATGAGCACAAGGTATCTCAGATTTTGGTAGGTCGGAATACCGAAAAAAAAATCACGAAATCGAAAGCTGTAAATCAATGGCCGCCGCTTCCGGAAGTGTTTTTACGTGAAATGAAAGGATATGTAACATTTAGGGTTCGTTTATCGATGCACGGATAAAATTAATTGGTGCAGTTCTATCCCTGTCACTATCAACAAATATTCGAGCCCATCATCTTACTTTCTGTCTCTACAATCAGATAACTCATTTATCCTGGCATTAATAAACGGATTAGTTTGATCTCATAACTACATTCAATTGTCCAGAAGCAAAATTCCGAGAATTTTTGCTACGAATTCTCTGAGAAATTTAGGAACGAAAATCGTATTTTTAGGGAACTCATTGTTCAACAGTTTGTGGATTGGTAATGAATCTAGTTATATCTATGAATCGACAAGGAATTGGTTCACAAACGTGCTGTCTCGTCGATCATTGAAAATGGGTGATAACGAAGAAATTTGTGCTACACCTCCAGAAATAATCGCAAAAGCATGGCGGGAGTAAATAAAGTACAGCACGAAACTCGAGGATAAGGCTAGTTACGTGCACTCGCTAATTACCGCACTCGGCTAACGCCTTGTGCTCACAATTTGTCGCTCGTGTGTTATAGGCTACTTATATATCAATATATTATGCGTAATGATATTAATATATCATTACGCAGTTAACAGACTCATGAAATCGATCACTTGGTCATTTTGGTAGGAAGTAATTGATACCAAACTTCAAAACTACTACAAGTCATCTTTTTCGATCAAACCAATCACTGATAAATATTTCTTGCTCGATATCGATGAAGTCGATTTGAGAAAAAAAGAGACTGCATTGCCTATTAGATCCAGCATTCAACAGAGGTTGGTTGATTTCAGAGAAAATTTTTTGCTTATTTATAAATCCAATGAAATTTATATATTTGAGGTCATGTGAATGAAAATAACAAATAAGAGCAACATTACACTGATAACAGACCCCATGGGCTGTTTTCACTTCGTTGCTACAGATACGCATGAATGTCAATTTTGACGTATCTCATAAATTAATATAAATTCAACATGTCACGTTTTGGTTGTGATAATGATGGGAAGATTAACGAAATTATCAAGTCAAATACACCTAGAAATACCGTGTACGGTAAGAAATTTGTTTGGAAAGCTTTTATTGACTTTTGCAGTATTAGAACTTATGAATTAGATGGAAGCCGAACGGTAGAAGAAATAGCGTCAATTTTAAAAGATTGGGCCGTGAATATGAGAAGAAAAGATGGTACGCATTTTAAAGAAGCTACGGTCAAAACTATGTGAAATGTAACAAGTAGGCTTTTACAAGAGAAGTATTTTAAGGAAATAAATGTTATAATTGACTCGTTTGAAAGTGTTGTTTTTCAAGAAACGCGAGCAGCCCTTCAAAAAAAGCAAAAAAAATTCTTCCGAATAACCCTCAAACATTGATAAATCCTCAAAAATTTATTAACAGATTTCTCAAGCTTGTTGCTTATTGGAAACAGACCTCCGCCTACGGCGTCGGTCTGTTCTCGAGCAACAAGCTTTGGAAATCTGCTATTGAATTTTTTCGCACAATTATCAATGTCCTCGGGTTATTACTACTGAAAACTGTATTTACGATGCAGAAAAACTCAAAGTCGTCTCCACAATTTAATATTTAAAAGATGTCAGTACGGTAATTCAGTACATGTTTCGAACCTACATAGGTTCATCATCAGCTGAATTTACAATGAATTATGGAGATGAAAAAAATTCAATTGGGAAATTCACATGGTGAAGTTCAAAAAGACATTGAAAAAATATTGTAGTGAAATTGTGAGTAATTTGTAATTAGGCGAATATGGGACATATTAGGGACATGTTAGGGATGTCCCATATTCCCCTAATTACAAATTACTCACAATTTCACTACAATATTTTTTCAATGTCTTTTTGAACTCCACCATGTGAATTTTCATAATTCAATGTAAATTCAGCTGATGATGAACCTATGTAGGTTCGAAACATCTACTGAATTACCGTACTGACATCTTTCAAATATTAAATTGTGGAGACGACTTTGAGTTTTTCTGCATCGTAAATCTACTACACTCCACTTTGAGATACAATGGATTTCTACCATAGGTTACTGACAACTGTGTTGAAACATTTCGACAGGAATGGTATATTGTTTACCAGGTAGGAAAAACCTAACATTCCTCTTAGGCTTGCGCCTCGACTTCACAGTCGTCCAGGAATGTCAAGCTCTTCCTACGAGGTGAACATCTCTACCATTTTTCCGCGAATCGTTCAAGATCCGACAGATATTATTTGAATTAAATAATTGAAAAAATCGCTTATAATTTCATTCACAAATGAATGGTGCTTTGAAATTCGTATTAAAATTTCTTGGGTCACTATGGAAACTGTTTTCAACCATCCATGTATTTATTCACAGTGAGGAAATTTTCACTTTTTCTTTAGGATATTTTGTATGGAATGTTGAAATTTTCCAGCGATTTGCGAAAAGGAGGAAGTTGGAAGTGGGTTTCACATTTTCCTTTTCCTTCCGAGATAAATCTGGTAGTAACCAAACATCAAGCTATAACTGAGTTCACCCTCATCCTTACTCAAGAGAAATTATTTTTCCGGCAACGGTATTGTCTCTTTCTCTGACTTCAAATCCACTCTCGTTAATTAGACAGGTATTTATAGCTATCATAAGTAGTATAGCTGACAAGGGTAGCTTCTCCAAAAAACCGAATTGTTGATTATCTCTGACAAGCGTTCATTTTTCTTTTCAGGATGTATCAGCAACCTAATTATCTGAAAGACACACAGCCAGTTGTCAAAACAACTGTAAATTCAACTCATGTTTCGTGTAATCACAACATACAAATCACCGTACCATATATAAAATTACACTTATAATTCCTTTTTATTTTTGGCACTGCAAGTTTCTCGAGTCAAAACACATGGGCAATTTCATAAATGAGGCGTAAAAACGCTCGTAACTTCAGACACGAAATTAGGTGTTGGATTTAGTAATGCCATATTTAAGGTATTATAAAGTCAGATGAAACTGGGATGTCAAGTGGTACCAGTCTCATAAGCTTTCCTTTTAGATGATGAATATTCGAAAGAAATAGAACATCAACATTGAGATTTGCATTCTTTCAGATGTTCGTAATGAACATGAATTTTTGATGGTGCGATTACTGTTACAAATGAAAAGTTCACAGGGGAATAATTATCATTTTATCCAATATATAATTTCTTTTCACTGATATATTGATTTCTGAACACTTCTGGAATTATTCCTCATTCCTAATAACATTTGATCCACCAATGAAACGAAGTAACTTCTCAACTGAAACGGAATAAGTATCAATATATATCATTGACAGACACAAGGTTCAGTGGCAATGGATTGAAATGCCATGGTGAATTCATACCAAACACAACAGAATATGGGGTTGAGACAATAAAAAAACATGATGAATATGAATGAGATAACTGATCAGTAAATTTATAAAACAATGAAATTGAAAATTTATTGAAAAACCAGTAAAGAAGGCGGGTATTTGGAAGAGCAAAATCGAAATAGCTCATTACACGTTTTCATTCTCTACGCAGAGCAATTTTGTATAATCGCCCTTCGCTGAATTTACACACACACAGTTGATTATGACTGTTATTCTCCAAAAAAACTAAATCTTTTTTCGGAGCGTGTTTCGAATACTTTTTGAAAAAATCTAGAAACTGACAACAATTGCATGGAAATTAATCCATTTTTATCACAGTTATTGTAATCATATTATATTCTGAAATTTTTCATGTCTATGCGAAATAATTATGGTTTAACATTGTCTTCATCCAATGTGAGTAACCATAATAGCGTTCTTGCAGAAAACTTGTTCTGTACGAAGTTCTGTATAATTTTCATTTCCCTGTCCGGTCCCAAAGTGAATTGTATTTATGCTCATTGAAGTAAAAGGATCAGTGACAATAAGAGAACCGCTCATATGATCTGAAAAATTCAAATGCTATTTCGAAAAATAAGGTCGAATTTCCCACAATCAATTTTTGGGCAGCGGTGGCTTCAATTTTCAACGATATAATCATAGCCAATGACCAAAGTGAACATTGAACGTTTGAACATTCAACAAGTCTTGAACGAATTCTATGATTAGCACCTCCAATTATTTTACTACACCTATTTCTTGCGTCAACATAGTCAGACCTCATTCTCAGATTGATGGTATCAGAGATTTCCTGAGCACATAGGGTGGTATCACCAGATGAAAATAGGCGCTTCTTCAAAGAATATCAGAGAAAAACACTCGAAGACCGTCACAGTAGGCTTACTTGTAGTGCCAGACACGACGTGTGGGTACCTTACCATTTATTGTAGGTAGCTGAGAATGAACAAGTGGTCGGAATCAATGTGTGATCAGAATTAACCAAGGAAGGGTGAATTTCGATCCGATTCAGATCAGGATAAGTGGTATGAAACAATGAAACAGTTCCAGTGAATTTGCAAATTTCCTATTCGTATCAGGAATACGAGTGGGTTGATTTCTTTTAGCTGTTCCAGATCATAAGTGATAGAAAATTCTTCTATATGTCGTCCATTCTCGTCTTTTTTGTTCGAGAATTTAATCACCATATCACCAATTCAAATTCGTGGCTATCAAGCGTTAAAATGAGTGTATGTACTACCAACCATAAGGTTCGCCCCCCTGGAAACTAGTCAACTTCATCAAAGTTCTCACTATCCAGGACACTCAATATATTGGAGTCATACAAAATAGATCATATAGGTCGCAGAAAGGTAAGTAAGGATGTTTGTTCCATCCCTCACAATCTATCAAACATAGGTTGCGCCAAAAAGCCACTGGACAAACTAACTTGTGCAACAGTTGAAGGAAAATGTAGATTTTTTCAATATGCAGATTCACAAGAAAGGGAAACCCTGTGATGTTCAAAGAACACCGCGTGAATCAAGGGACAGGAATTTTTGAAGTTTGTAAGAAAGATCCCTGAGCAAGAGAGGTTCGACAGGTCTCCAAATTCACAACAAAGGGGTGGGAATGCTGTACTCGTCGAGCCATCCGTGTTGATACTGTCAAGGGTGAAACGATTGATACCAACTCAGAAGACCACCGATCATGATAATATCTATAGAAGAGAGACAAATCTCCTACCCTTTTACGATGTTCCATGAAGTGAGCGAGTCTGTGAGCGAAGAATCACCAACAAGAAGATCGTTTTTCTCTGAATAGAATCGAAAAACCTCTGTGAATGTTTCGGTGCCGAACTCCACACATGAGAACTGTATTCCCAGACAGGTCGTATCTGAGCCTTGTAGATCAATAGAAGCTGGCGAAAAGTGAAGTATTTCTTCGCCCGGAAAAGGAATTCAACTGATTGGGGATGGAAATTATAGGATGGATTTCATCAATCCATTCAGACCTCTGACGGTAGGATGCAAACGAAAAACTTGCACCTGTAGTGTATATTTCGTTGATTTCTCACCAGTGTATTCTGAAGTTCGAAGACATATTATAGAAATTTCAATGTTTCCAAGGGTAGTTTATAACGAGGGTAGGTTGAAAGATTATGGAATTGTATCCTAGAGCATGAAACAATCATTATTCAACTATTTTCACCCATATTCAGGTTTTTAATGTTATTTTATAATTTCTGACAATTAGGGGTAGTTTTAACCCCTGAGAAACAAAGAGCGTACAACGGCACAATATAGAAAATGAACTAGAGGATGTGATAAACCTAATCCCAAATTTTTGTACAATTCGGTTCTGGACAAAAAAATTGAGAGGTTTTACAATTTGTTTAGCTTCATTTTCTGAACTAACAACCATCGAATTCAATCGACATAGCAACTTGCTTTTCTGCGTCTCCCAAGTAGCACCGAATATCCTATGGATATCCAGTTTATGTCCATATCATGTACGGATATCCGTGGACACGAAATGGACATACATAGATTGTCCGTCAGAGGACATGTTTTGGGCTTGGATTTCAATGAATATCCATAGGATATCCATTACTGGATATATATATATATATATATATATATATATATATATATATATATATATATATAAATATATATATAATGGAAATAAATATAGGTGGACTCATGCAACAGTATAGATCATGTCATGCATCGTGGAAAATGGCACTTTTTTCAGTAGAAAAAAGGAATTTTTTTTTTAGAGTCATGAACTCAATAAAACCTCATTTATTTTCTTAATCAGATCTCATATTAATACGAATTCTGCTAATTTATGCAAAATTAACAATATCTTAGTTACAATCAATATCTGAGTTACAATCAATATAGAAGAATCCCACGGAGATCATTATCAAATATCCACAGGGTTACAACATGATTTCGAATCAGACAACGTTGTATTTAAAAAAAAACACTTGAACGAGCTGACTTATTGCACCAACAGGGAGCAGGGTCGATAAATCATAAGAAGAAGAAGTAGTAGGTAAGAATTTGTGATCTGCGGCACGCCGGTTTTTGAGTTTTGCTTGGGTAAGTAGCTATTTGTAATATAAGAACCTACTCTACGATTACCGAACATTTATTGATTGACTCTGATGAAAAAATGGAAAATCGAATAAGGAAACGTTTTCATGACTATTATAGAAGGTCAACTGAAGAGGAAAGAATATCTGTTGCATCTGACTTCAGATGTGACGCTGTTCCAACTCCAACAGCTTCCAATGAGGCTTTCGATTCAACAACTGATCGACTCAGTGTTTCGAACCAAAATCAAGATCTATTGTCAAATACTCCGTCAACTTGTTCTGCGGATTCCGAGGAAAATGAATCATATCAAAATTCCAAAGATGACTCCGAAAATATTCTCTAGGAATTCTCTGATGATAGTTGAAAAATTGGAACAGAAAAGATACTGAAGAATCAGTGAAGAAATGGCTACGCAGGGCTAAAGAGCGTAGCGTGATGAAAATCAAACACTCACAAAGTCATAAATTCAATACCTTGTATATTATATCCCCGATACTGAACTTTAATTTCAATTTTTTTTTTTTTTTGGTGAGTGCTAGATTTTATTATTTGTTTTGTTTTTTGTACTGAATGAAGAAATGTATATTTATTATTGGATTTATGTTATTTTTAAAGAGTGTTTTTTACATTATATATAAAATAAAATGTTTTATATATTGTAGATTTTTCTATATACTGTAACATTTCAGATTGGAAATTTGGAAATCAATAACCATAAGGTATAACTCTATCTTTCATATATTATTGAAAACCCTAAAGTATTTTCCAATCAAATAATCAGCTTGATTTAACCATAGGTCAGAGCGTGATCTTCTCTTCGAACGTTTTTGGAATTTTCAGGGGATACCTATCTATCGGATATCCAATATCTAAATAGATGACTTTCAATGTCTAACAAATATAGGATGTTTTTGAACGCCCAGTGGATATCCATAATCCGAAGGGTGGATATACATTGAATATCCGTTGAAACCCATCTGGATGTTTTTCAACGTCCGATGGATATTCATTTTTCGAAATGTGGATATTCATCAACTCTCCGATGTGATCTATTTGGATGTTCTTCAACGTCCAGTGGATGTCCATATTTCAAGTTATGGATATTCATCCGATGTCCGATGCCATTTGGACGTTTCCTAATATCCACTGGATATCCCAGATGGATATCCAGTGGACATCCAAAATTGTCTCAAATGGATATATAAGGGGTATCCTATGGCTGTCCTGTGGAAAAAAGTGGATGTCCAGTGTATATTCCCTCGGACATTAACGTATATCCATTGTACATATAGTGGATGTCCTTGTGTTAGTTGGGTCTAAATCCAGAAACCCATCCGTACCACTGCGTCATCTCACAACCTTCTCTGAGAAATACACCGATCGCTGAAACACCAGAGCTGTAAATATTTGGTATGTCATGATGATAGTGGAACAACGATGGAAAGAAATATTTTTGAACTCGTTGAATTCTAAAACAATGACTCTTCGTCATTACGACGATCATTAGCAAAAAACTGCTGCATCATATCAGGGCTTCATTATACCATGTTGGTTCAATAGGACACGAAAACAGTTCTCTGAAATGTAAAATATTTTTAAAAGTATACATGTTGTTGTTTCTTTAAACTTCAAGGCATACAGCGAAGGGTCTCCTCGGTTAAGATGGTCGAAATGCCCTTAATCACGAAATTTCGATTTGACCCTCGAATGATGTTACCCAGGTCTGAAAAACATTCACCATATTTTTTTTCCTCCTCCCCCTATCTTTCCCCCTCTGAGGGTGAAAAAATGGCATTTTTCATGTTTAATTTTTTTTCTCTCACTCCAGGACTCAAAAAATATTGAAAAAATTCGAGTATATGAAAGACAGAAGGCCTAATAAAATTTTTGGAATTTTAAATTGGAAAAAAATGGCAGAAAACCCAGGTGTCCCGGGTGATATTATTTCATCATTTCAATGGGGCTGATATGTACTAAAACAACTAGTATAGTTCATTTCGTTATCAGTGGTGGCACTTGAGAAAAAGGCATTATTTGTGGATTTTTTATGAAAAATTGGCTGTAACTTTTTTGCATTGATTTTACTGAAAAATTTCAAGAGACGAAAAATGTATAAAATGCAATTTTACATAGGGAACATTCAAATTCAATTGACTTATTCTGAAATGTTGAGCTATTATACAAGGTGGAAGATTTTCACTCAGAGATTTTTCACATTAAATATAGCCTATAACTGTTCTTTATCAATTTTCACAGATACCCAATACACACACACACACACGAAAGCGTACCGCGTGTTTGTTACTTTTTCTTCTCTTCTTCTCCCCCCTGTTTCCCCTTCTGAGAGTTAAAATTTAGTATTGTTTACGTTTTATCATTTCACACACACATTCGACATAGTCGGTGGGTGAACGAATTGTTCAAGAGATGATTTCTTTTATTATTTTTCCCATAATCTATAATATTGAAAAAAATAATATGTATGGAAAATAGTATGGTGTTCGATATGAAATTCTCAGGACCCTCCGGGCCACCCATTGAAGCATTTGAAAAAAATTATTGAATTTTCATTCGAGAAAAATGGCATGGAATTTCCCGGGCGATAACCATTCCATTATTAGTTATGAAGGATTTTCGTAATCCTCTATATCTGCTCAAACGGAGCGGAATTGATAATATTAAAAAACTACCTATGGAAAATCGAATGATTACCAATCGAGGAAAGGTTATTAGCAAGAGAATTGACAAAACAATCATTTTTTGTGTTTAACCAAAAATTATTATGATGATATTATTGATTGTGTTTTTGTACAACATATCTTATTCAACCTCGTAACCGACGACATTTAAAATTTCCTTTCAACAAATCTTACGTGTCTATCAGTTTTCTATAAAAAAGGAATTGGTTACATTCAATGTGTGAAATGCCTTGGTGAACATCGTTTAGACGTCGCTCAACTTTTCATAGTGTTTCATTTATTTTTTTGAATATTTTTATTAAAATGAATGATAAAAAAATAACCTATGATTTTTAATTGAGAATTCTTGAAAACTACCTCTTTGCCAATTATCACCACTGAAAACGATGAACGTTACTTATTGTGATAACGCATATCAGTCTGTTGAGATGTTGGAATGGTTATCGCCCGGGACATTCCATGCCATTTTTTTCGAATGAAAATCCAATAAGTTTTTCAAATGCCTCAATGGGTGGCCTGGAGGGTCCTGAGAATTTCATATTGAACACCATACTATTTTCCATACATATTATTTTTTTCAATATTGAATATTATGAGAAAAATAATAAAATAAATCATCTCTTGAACAATTTGTTCACCCACCGTGAAATGATAAAACGTAAAAAATACTAAATTTTAACTCTCAGAAGGGAAAAGAGGGGGGAGAAAAAGAAAATAAAAAGTAACAAACACGCGGTACGCTTTCGTGTGTGTGTGTGTGTGTGTGTATTGGGTATCTGTGAAAATTGATAAAGAACAGTCATAGGCTATATATGATGTGAAAAATCTCTGAGTGAAAATCTTTCAACTTGAATAATAGCTCAACATTTTAGAATAAGTGAATTGAATAGTGGTCCAGATAGCCTGAAAATTTTATTTTGGAGATCATACTATTTTCCATTGATATTATTATTTTCAAGATATAGATTATGAGAAAGATAATAAATCGTAAAAAATACAAAATTTCCATTCTCACAAGGGGGCGAAAAATAAGAAATGACAATAAAAGGTACGCTTTCGTGTGTGTGTATTAGATTTCTGTGAAAATTGATAAAAAACAGTTATTGGCTATATTTAATGTGAAAAATCTCCAAGTGAAAATTTTTCAACTTGTATAATAGCTCAACATTTCAGAATAAATCAATGGAATTTGAGTGTACCTTATGTAAAATTGCATTTTTAACATTTTTTGTCCTCTGAAATTTTTCAATAAAATCAATGACAAAAAAGTTACGGCCAATTTTTCATAAAAAATCCACAAAAAATGCCTTTTTCTCAAGTGCCACCACTTTTAACGGAATGAACGATACTAGTTGTTATAGTACATATCTGCCCCATTGAAATGACGAAATGATATCACCCGGGACACCTGGTTTTTCTGCCATTTTTTTCCAATTTAAAATTTCAAAATTTTTTGAAGGCCTTCATGGGGGCCCGAGGTTCCAAAAAATTGTATTTCAAAGAACAGATTGTCTTTTATGTACTTGAATTTTTTCAATATTTTTCGAGTCCTGGAGTGAGAGAAAAAAAATAAAACATGAGAAATGCCATTTTTTCACTCTCAGAGGGGGGAAGATAGGGGGAGGAGGAAAAAAAATATGGTGAATGTTTTTCAGACCTGGGTAACATCATTCGAGGGTCAAATCGAAATTTCGTGATCAAGGGCATTTCGACCATCTTAACCGAGGAGACCCTTTGAGTCAGATAGGCCTTGAATGCCTTCAATACCTCAGAACAACTAGCAAGCCGAAGACAAATCCAAAACAAATCAGTCGGAAACCGATATCCATTACGGATAATCGAAGACATCAGTCTTGAACTCGGAGACAATCGGCGCAAAAAGGTCGTCAGATACGTGTTCCGATGAAACCGAAAAAATGCGAAAGACGCGGCTCATAGACCACAACAAACATACAATCTAATGACGTTCTTTGTCACCGCGGTCGTTAAAATGGAAATTTTATAATGAAGAATACAATGAGGAAGCGAGATGCGCTTTTATGCTCGCAGCAGAAGTTATTGTTACTGGCAGGAGGCCGACTATTAAATAAATAAACACCTCTATGGATTCTTTTTCTGTTCTCGGTGCTGCATCGACATCGTTTGTAAATTCATGCTGTGAACTTACACTACTGATTGGTGTTTCAGCGATCGGTGTATTTCTCGGAGAAGGTAGTGAGATATCGCATTGGTACGGATGGGTTTCTGGAATTAGACGCAGAAAAGCAGGAAGTAATATCGATTGAAATCGAATTTTTGGTAGTTTCTTCCTCAACCAAGATCACTGAAATAATAATGTTTTTTATAGTATGAATGTTCAGGATATCATACTCGTTTTCTATATGGATGGACCAGAGGAATGTGGGGTTCATCATTATACATCGAATACACATGAACATACACAAAAATGAGAATAAAACCAATGTATACGTTCAGAAGTAATAAGAATATAATATAGTCAATTGATTATTCACAATGAAATATTCTGCTTCTTCGCAGGGCTCATCGACTTCTTCCAAATTGATCACATGATTTTCTCCGAATTATTCAACGATTTCAGATGTACTAACTGAAAACTCCTCAGCTTACTGAAAAACTCAGATTCCTAATCCAACTGCAGGGGGCATATATATATATATATATATATATATATATATATATATATATATATATATATATACATATATATATATATATATATATATATATATATATATATATATATATATATATATATATATATATATATATTTGATCGGCTAGGCTTCCGCGGTCAGAAATGTGCTGGCTGGAACTTCCGGTTGATCCGCGTCTGGAAAGATTTACTTGTCTCCATTTCGGCTCCCATTTCGGAGCCATTTTCAAGACTGAGTGACCTTGCGTCTAGGTCTGAGTTGTCTTACTAGCTGGCTATCATCACTAGAGATCGAGGATTGAAGGTTGGTGGGATTTAAGGGTTCATTAATCCCTAATTATGGCAGGATCAGGTATGGGAGGTTCGAACGGATCAGTTCCCAAGTCGGAGTAAATAGAAGTATGTCGGACCAAGAGTGGTTTCCAGATATTGGGGAGTCTTTGAGAATCGTCGCGTTTATTGAGACAGTTGGGACGTTTTTCGATTTCAATGGCTTCACGGGTAATTCTGGTTTGGAGGGTTTTGGCTGTGGCAACGGTTTTGATGTTTTGAAATCTATTTTGTGGCCTGTTTCTAAATGATGTTGGAATAATGCTGAGTCCGTAATTCTGACACATGGTCCTGACATAGTATTCAGTCAATTTCACATCTTTATGATGATATTGCGTTTATAAATCGGGGCACATATACTAAAGCGTTTTCATTATTGGGAGAGAGCAACCCCAAAGGATGAGCTTCCTATAACAGCTGAATTGTTGCAATATCTTCAGATTTTTCTTGACAAAAGCCATACTGACATACTGACAATGAGCAGATTGAATTTTCCCAAGAAATCCACGAGTCTCTTTGGATCGTGGGATGAGTATTTTCGTGTCTTTGCAGTTCTCAACATTTGAGTAATTCATCAAATAAATTGTACACACCTTATGAATTCAAACCAAGTCTCTGTTGAAGGCAATCGATCAGTAAAGTAGTGCCAGTTCAAGGAAAATAGAACTTTCTTGAGGTACAATTTTTTCTGAAAAATCGTCTTCTTCAATATAAGAGAAGCTGAGCTTTTATACGATTTGAAACAGTTCTTTCTTCTAGTTCATTTGAGTTCCTAACCTACCACAATCTGGAAAATAGGAATTGATATTGGAATCTATACAAGCGTAGAAGGGTGGTTGCTACGATAATTCAAAAATAGTTACTTCTGAATGAAACCTGTTCTACTATACAGCAACATCTAGTATTACCCAAATTTGCCTATCAAAAAATACAAGAACTAATATTCATCAACATACTCATTGTTAACGTTTCGGATACAAAATCCGCTTCCGTTTTCAAAACATTCACAAATTTTCTCTTCCAGTTTAGTTTTTATGTTCGCTTTTTGTAAATGTCAGAAAGTTGAGTTTTGTCATGTGTCAAAACTCAAATTTCTGACATATGTCGAAACTCAAATTGCTGACATTCACAAAAAGCGAACATAAAAACTGAACTGTAATAATTGTATGCTTGTAAATGAAGGCACACAACCGAAAAAAAATTAATCTGGAGCAATGTATTCCACAATTTACCAGTAAATCTATTAGTATTTTGAGGAAAGTGAACATAAAATATTACAGACGACATAAACAACAATTGAAACGGAACCAGCCATTACCAAACCGATTATTATGGTGTTGAAATAGGGAATCTGGCATGTGAACGGAAGGCACAATTACATAAAATGTCTGGAGACTAGTGCCAAATGTGCCCACTAGAGGACGCAACGATTCTCTTCAAATTCCAGTGAACATTAGTTCGTCATTTTCTTTTCTCTGTATCGTCCATCGTTCCGATTCCAGGAACAAAACTCATCTATGAATTCCACCAATATTTCTCATCCTTTCGCAGTAGGCACTAGAAAAGTAAGTTTTCCATATGGAGACGCGGTCGGCAGATAACATTCCACAATAGAAAAACGGCGCTATTCCCAGGAACCGTACAAGGATTCAAGGCTTAATTGACCGCAAAAAAAAACTGGCGGTCGCTAATTAATTAGCTTCGCATCGTGAAGATTGGTTCATTACTTCTACGGCGACGGTGCAAGAAAAATAAATATCGTGAGGAACAATGAATCTCCGATGGATTTATGGCATGAAAATGAATCAGGAAATGACAACTGTTATAATTCATTGAGAGAGATAACCCAGCAGTGATACGAATGGATATGTTGAATGGAAATCGATCTACGCAATCAATGAAATACGGGGCTTGCTAACGAAAACTCCCATCCCTCATACATTCCGGATGAAAATCAATAGAATTTCGTACCGTAACCAGAAGTTGAACGATATTCGTAATTCCCTTTTTCGCATTTTCTCAGATCATATTTCCACGGTCGATGCTCTTCCAAATTGTCATCAATCGTTTCACCCTTGGCACACGGATGACCGACGAGTACAAAATTTCTACCCTTTTGTTGTTGACTTGGAAACCTGTCGAATTTCTGTTGCTCAAAAATCTTTTTTCAATAGAACAGCTGAACTGTGGAACTAATGTTCTTCGAACATCACAGGACTTCCCTTTTATTTCCCAATATGACAAAGAAATTCTATACGGAAAATTCTCTGCCCCGTTGAAAGATCGAACCCACAAACTTTCCATCATGAGCCTGGCAGAGAACCACATTCGTCAATGAATGTCAATATGTTTCGAATATTCGAAAACATTCACAAACAGTTTACACCTAAGCATCTTCCTTTTACTCTCTCTCAATTTCTCAAAAGGTGTCATATCATCATTCGAATGGTCGCATGAGGTAAAATATTCCGAGTTGTATTGTGATTTTATTATTCCATTAAAGCTACAATCCCAGCTCTCTCGAAAGACAGCCAAAATAAAATGTTCCTATAATAGTATTTATCTGATGGCATGTCATAATGACAACGTTATGTCACTCAATTTTGATGACATAAGGAAGCTCATTATGTTACTAAATACCATAATGAAATTCTATAAGGAAAACATGTTATGGTTTGATCAAAATAGTTTATTCAAATGTATTGATATAAATGCCATCAGATAAAATTTTGTATGTAATACGAATCATAAACAATCATTATGGCACACGCCGTGTTATCGGACTCGGCTACGCCTCGCCCGATAACGTTCACGACTTGTACCATAATGATCGTCTTTATGATCCTTATTACATAAATAACTATCTACACCCGTTCTCTATAATAATAAACTTATATGCCCACAACCCGTTTTATAAAGAAATCCATTACGATACAGATTTTCAACCAATAGAAACCCATTATTTTTCAATCAAGCATGATGTGCATGCTCTGCATTTGATATTTGTCAAGTCAAAATCGGTACAGGTATTGAATTTTCGAAGAATTATGCAACGATCATGTAATGATGGTTATTAATTCACAAGCATCAACCGGGATGGTTGATGCGAGTGTATTAATAACCATTAGGTACATGAGAGATGCATACGCCCGATAAATAGTGAAGAACTACAAATATTATATTTATATTTGTATTGCACACAATAATACTAATTAAACGCATTTCTTTGAAAAATTCTACAAAATTGTAATTGATGGTATTACTTCGAGAAATAAAACAATGAGAAATAAAGAGGAGATAAAAAATAAAATAAAGATTACTCGAGATCGGAATCGAACCCATGTCTCTTCCAACTAGTCCAACTAGCTAATATAATCTCAGCGCCTCAGACAGCTCGCCTATGGAGAGCTCAGAAAATTCAATCGAAAAAATAAAGGTATAAATCATGCATTTGTCAAATGAAAAATCTACTCATTCTAACTGTATTTCCACCGATGAAGGTGTCGAAGGTGATTCTTCCATATCGCTGGTATCAGACAATTTGTTATGATTATCGAAATTTGGCTATATTTTTCAAAAATTCAATACCTATACCGATTTTGACCTGACAAACGTCTAATGCAGAACATGCACATCATGCTTGATTGAAAAATAATGGGTTTCTATTGGTTGAAAATCTGTATCGTAATGAAAAATCTGTATCGTAATGGATTTCATTATAAAACGGGTTGTGGGCATATAAGTGTTTTATTAGAGTACGGGTGTATTTTCCTACATCCTTCCTATTATACACTCATGTTACCATCATCTGTTTTATAATGAGATCCATTGAAAGTCTGTATCATAATGAGCTCATCATGATACACATTTTTCATTACGATATAGATTTTTATTCAATTGAGAATCCAATTTAGTGCACAAAGCTACATTGAGAATTTGGTTTACAATAAAATCAGCATTTTCAATACAATATTGAACTTTATCAAGACTTACAATAATGAAATAAATGTTGATATTCCTTTCACTGCCAGATCAGATGAATAAAATATTTATAGTTCTTCATTGTTCATTGGGTGTAGAAAAAATAGCGTATGCAACTCCCATGTAATGGTTATCAATACAGTCGCATGAACCATTAGAATATCACCTCAGCTCGATTCGTATCCCGGTTTTTGTTCGTGTATCAATAAGCATCATTACATGATAGTTGCATAATATATTATCATGTAAGTTCTGTGTTGGAAATATTTTCTCTTAGTATCTTCTGGGTTGATTAGGTAATAGACCGCGGGCATATCTGCCAGACGACAGTAAATCTGACATTTGTAAATCCAGCCTGCTGGACAAACAAACCGATCTAAAGAGGCTTATTGTGCATTTGTGTCATATTTCAAATATTTTCTCTCGGTAATAACTCAATTTTGAGTGATTGTGAAGTTTCAATCCATCGATTCCTTTCTATTTTCGACAATAGAAAGATGGAAGATTCAAGCAACTAGAAGAGCAGATTCAAGTACTGATGAGTTGAAATGGGCAACGGTATATTCATGAATTTTGTATCTCAGAATTGAAATTATAATCTCATTGAATTATCATTGATATTCATGGAAATACGATTTGTTTGTCCAGCAGGCTGATGCGTGTGACGTCACATTCCCGCGGTTAATTGAGAAATGGTGTTGGAAAATGTACAACTGTGGAAGACAGTCTTCCTAGCCTACCCCAAAGAGTTGCTGCGTAACTGAAAACAATTCCTTCTGAATGAGAAGTACGTCCTATATGTCAGAAACTCCTGTACAATTCGAAATTGCTTATCTGATGATTGAATAACTAATAATCATATAAATCACTGATCCTTTTTGACGTCTCGGAAACCAAACCTTCTGTCCCAAATTCGTTCTTTTCAATCTCATTTTCCTCTTCGAAATCAGCACACGTCTCTCACCTATTTCATCAGTTTCATGAGCGTTTCCAACGAAAACACTAGATTTTCCAATTGATCGATGAAAATGTCGAGTTGCTGCCAGTTGGTGATACCGTGAATATTAACCCAAATGCTTTTGTATGTCTTGAACTTTATAGGGTTATGTACGAACAAGGATCATTTTACGATTCAAACTTTGAACATGCTATTTGTAGAGTTCAGAAATTTCCCGCTTGAATAATAATATCTCTTATGATTGTTGGGTACAAACATGCAAATAGGAATAATTGTAGCCAGTTCTAATTTTCCAGTTAGCGAACAAACGATCAGAGACAGCTATTCATGAATGCATAACTTTTTATATTGTAGAAAGAGTGTATTTGAAACAATATACCTAATAAACGTTGAGATTGGAACCTCTAGGAAAACGCTCGTTGAGTGCAATTAATATCAGTTTGGTGTTAGGGTAATTGATCTCTACAAAAACTTTCGATATAGCTATAGGTCTCTCATGAGCGCTTTGGTTCAGTTATTGATGATACGTACCATACAGATGTCCATTTCATCAACTGAAACTTCATTCATAACGAGAAGTAGTTCATAGAAACTGCTTTTTTATAATCATACAGGAGTATACTCCAAAACTGATAGAGATAATGAATTTGCAAGCGAGATATTAGGTAAGAACCAAACCGATAACGAAAAATATCATCAAGTTTAAACCAATTCAATTTATCAATTGTTTTTTTTGTTGTGACCGAAACAAGCCTGGTGTCACTGTACCAAATAGAGATATGTTCTTCATTTCTTCAGATAATATTGGTGTGTATTTTTTTTTCATTTTTTTTTGAACTCCAAATGATTTCGGAAAAAATCTCTAGAAGTTGTAACTTTCTCTAGAATCAAAAGCAATAAGAGGTTCTATATTTCACTGTGACTCGTGGGCAAAGTGCTCGATGAAACAATATGAGTTTTCATTAACTTCCATCAAAAAATTAACGTGAAATTGTTGTGGATGCTGACCTCAGATTATAAAAGTCTAAAAACAGACAGAGAGTAAGAAAGAAAAGAATTAGTGAATCTTTCACAAATTCCAAGGGGATTCGGATAGTATTGATTCGAATTTACTCATCGAAGAACCCATGAGATCAAAAGAAGTTGAACTTGAACAATAAAATACGATTAATGGATAAAAATTAAGTGAATAATTTTCAGAATTCGGAAGTGAATGAGCAGAAGTTACTGAAATAAACAATAACAAAATTTTAGTATCTACACCCAACTTGATACTTGGTTTCATTTTTTTTTGATATTCATTGCAATTATCTTTTTAAGATTTGAGTGCCTCATTTCGATTAAGTTGTTCGACTTAACTATTCTACAACAGAAAATGCTCTATTATGTTGAAGAAATCCAAGGTGTTCAAGCCCCTACATTGCGGATCCATTATTCTATGCTCAAACGCACTTAAATTATAAAGGAAACTATCGATTTGCGAAGATATTTCGCAGTGAAAAAAGAATGTTTTCAATGGTGAAAAAAACAATGTTTTTTTCTATTGTGGGAAGTTGTGTTTTACGCATCCACAGCAAAAAAATATAGCAACTTTTTTTTTAAATATCATAATGTAATTTCACAGCTTGCACTTTATCACGAATATTACAATTCGTAGGAGCACTAGCTGCACAACTGAATCTGAATTAACATATCTATAGCCCTAATGTCATTGGCAAAACGCCGGCTGATAACGCCCTACAGCGTACCTAATGGTAGCTATAACAAATTTCAGTGTCCCCACTTTTATTCATTGAACGGGTCAACTCAAAAAATTGAAACTTGGGAAAATGAAATTGATGCATGGATACTATATTTTGGAGTAAAATACACAGATGATGACGATTGGACGTCATCTGGGAAACAAATTAAATGGAAAGGGGGTCTTGTGATACAACTTATTGATGCTCTTGGCGAATACTTTACAACCCTAGAATATTAAGTCAATATCTTCACCTAAAACAAAATGGCGGAACATTCAATGATAAGTTGAATACAAACACATTAGTATCGATATTTCTGGAAATATTCATTTTTTACTGCCATATGGAAATACCAACAACCCGAAAAGGTCTGTTATTTGGTCATAAAAGAAGATAAAAATGACAGTACTACAAGGAATATCATTGATGAGTTCGAATAATCTCATTTACTTCACGATTTCACAGGGGAACTGTATGAATATGCTGGAAAACTACTGGAATATACTGTAAACTACTGTCGATTCTCTAATCACCGGCATGGTCGAAGCAAATCCTAAGGATTTCGATATGGATATTATATTTCATCAAGATGAAACACCACCACATTACTCCTGAAGGAAAAAAAAATTGGATGATACTTTTCATGGTCGTTGGATTGGTCATCGAGGTACTACGGAATGGCCAGTCCACTTGCCAGATTTGACACCTATAAACTTTTTTATGGGGATATTCGAAGCAGAAGGTGTACGACACTGAACCTGGTTCAATATTGAATATACGGCGGAGAATAATGAATATTTTTAGAAATATCGACGTTACTGTGTTCGAAAATATTCGACGTGAAATATCGGAGAGGCAGTTCTTATGACAAGACGTTCAGGGCAACCATTTTCAGCATCTTCTGAAATGAACTATTGACTCCATATTGTATGGTTGTGGAGTATTCGTCAGGAAATTCCCCTCTTTCCATTTGTATTTTTTTCCGATGGCGCCCAACTGCCATCTTGAAATTTTTCTCTGCCAGTTTCACTCCAAAATATAGTATTTATTCATCAATTTTATCAAAATTTTCGAATAAAAATTCAGTACGTTTTAAGCTCTCCTATAAAAAATATTGATCAATTAAGTTTCCTTCATTTCCTGTTATCAAGGAAACGCGAAATTGTCCTTAGAGATTGATTTTAAAATCTATAATTGCTTTTCGTTTGCTTTCAAAACAGTATTTTTATTAAGATGATAATGATATCTTACTCTAATGATAGTGAAGTTGACGCAGCGAAAGCCACATTGGCAAATCTTTCGAGAAACGAGTCGAAGATAGTATACGAAAAAGTGTACACTTTGTTCAGAAAATAATGTCGTACAGACAATGTAGAAACCGCAACAGAGAATGCTCTGATTTGTTACTGAAACGAAAAATACAAGGTGTTCAATCCCCCTACATTGCGGAGCCATTATTGCATCCTGAAAAGCACTTCAAAGATAAAGGAAAACATCGATTTGAGGCGATATTTTTCCAGCAGTGAAAAAAAAATTTCAAGGTTGAAAAAACCTTTCTTTTCATTGTAAAGAAGGTGTGTTTCACGTATTCATACCAACAAAAAAATGTCAGCTTTTTCGACAGTTATAGACGAATAGTATAGTGGATCACAATCAATAGGAGCACAAGATGCACAAATGAATCTGAAATAACATATCTATAGCCCTGACGTCATTAAATGGCACAACGCCGGCTGATAACGCCCTAGAGCGTAATAGTAGTCACTCCGATTTTCGTTTCGTAAATATAAACCAATTATCACAAAGTGAGCATTGGCATAGAATATTGTTCCATACTCCTCAATCTCTCGAGATTGTTTTCTCGAATGAGCCCCGGTCAACGTCGGAACGTCGCTCAAGAAATCGAACGATAACAAACCGGTATAAATCGAGCGTTTCATCTCACAAAATGTGAATTATACGTGGACAGCGAGCGCAATATTCCGAATCCTATTTATACGTTCCATCCCGATAATAGCGGCAAAAACCCCCGAAGAACAACTTCTCAATATGAATTCCGAGGAATATTTCATGAAACTTTAAAATTGGCTCTGTTTTCGACGAGGATATTGTCTGAGCGGTCACCGGATTGATTTTCGGTCCGTCTGCGTTCGACGTTTTTCTTTTATTTGTTTTTCGAACGGCTGGAGTAGCATCTCGCAAACATTTCTTGAAAGTAGTTGCTCTGGATTTTTTGGCCCGGGGGGAGGCGGGTAATGTTTGTTCAGCACACACATAAAGTGGCCGACTGCGATGCTGCTTCCTTCGGGTAATTTGATATGTCAAGATGTTAGCTGAAAATGAGACTGAAAAACTTTTGTAATATGTAGTACGAGATCCGGCTGCTTGAATCTGCAGGTATCTATTTTTTCATGAAAGTTATGTTTTAGGAATGATACACGGTAGTAGAATAGATCACAGCACAGTTCCCTGAAAGTTTAGTGGCAATTACCTTCAAGTGAATATAGTTAATTAATTTTTATTCATTTCTTCCCGAGGAGCATTACTGCTCATAATGGGATATTGAGGAGGGAAACTAAATATACATCACAAAGGAAAAACTATACAATGCAAATCAAATTGGAAAAAAATCAAGCAAATCTATACATTGAGACCTTAAAACAAAACATGATCAATTTACTAGGAATTGAAATAGTTGAATGTGGATAATATTGAACTCACTGTTTCAATATGAAGTGACTTTTATTATTATCTTTAAATTTCCTCCTCAGCCTGATGTTTCTCAAATTCAGTGGATGGTCACCATCCTTGGTGGAATATTGAAGATTTCATATGCTGTTTGGTGATCATGAATATTCAATGGTAATGGTTCGGACTTCCTCTGTCTATATTTTTAACTGTATTGAAACCTGTTGCTAAGAGCGGAAGGATTAAAATACGAATCATGTGAGAAAATCAAATCTAATTAAAATTTTTGGTCAATAATGAAATTGGGGATTGATTGATGAAAGAAAATACTTCTGTTACAAAAAACCGAGATTTCGAATAGGAAATATGAGTCAAAAAGAATTTCAAATAACGAAATAAATGAAATAATATTGTGACAAGAAAATTGAGGTATCGAATATGAAATACTAGTCAAAAAATGTAAATAATAAAACTGAATGAAATATTGTGAAAAAATGTTGAAATCAAGTTTCAAGCTGAGTGTACTCACGACGTTTCGATTGCTGGTATCCGCAATCGTCTTCGGGTGATGACTGACAATATTTCGAGGTGTGGTCGGCTAAGGGTGAGGGAAAGGGTGTTACTACCAAGGAGGCGAGCGGGTGCTACTACTAGAAGTGTGCAGATCGATCTTCAGCGGGAAATGGATGTATTGGAGCGAGATTCTCCCTCATCGAGCCGCAGCCGGTCCATGCCTTGGATAAGCGGCCTCCACACATTCCGGATATCCACGCTGGCATGACTGAATGCGTCGTTGTTGAGGATGTAGGCGGCTTCCTTGAATTTCCTCTTGAACCAGTGCTCCTCCTTGTGTATGACCTCGGCTTCAGACCATTTGATGCTGTGATGGTTTGTCCAAACATGCTCCGCTATTCCTGATTTCGTTGTTTCTCCTCGTTGAGTGTTTTTCTTGTGTTCGCCTATTCTTACTTCCAGTGGTCTTTTGGTTTCTCCGATGTAGGATTTGCAGCACTCACATGGTATCCGGTAAACGCAGTTGTTGGTGTCGCTGTTTTATTCGGTGGTCGAATTTTTGTGAGCTGGATGCGTATTGTGTTCTCTGATTGAAAACAGACTCTGACATTGTATTTCCCTCCTATCCTCTTGATCCTCTCTGAAAGTCCTCTCACGTAGGGGATGGTAAAAATTTGCTGTTCCAGTATCTCCTTAGTGTTTCTTTGATTCGTCCGAGCCAATGTTTGATCCACCAGCATCTTTGAGTAGCCATTCTGTTGAAGATCCTTCCTTATGTTGCTCAACTCCTTGTCTAGACGTACTTTGGTGTTACAGAGATTGATTGCCCGATCAATCAGAGACTTGACGATTCCTTGCTTCGTAGATTGATGGTGATTGGATTGCTCATTCAGGTATTGTCCGGTATTTTTTATTTTCTTATCACAATTCTTGTCACAATATTATTTCATTTATTTTGTTATCTGAAATTCTTTTTGACTCATATTCCATATTCGAAATCTCGGTTTTTTGTAACAAAAGTATTTTCTTTGATCAATCAATCCCTAATTTCATTATTAACCAAAAATTTGATTTTGATTTATTTTTTCTCACTCGATTTGCATTTTCAATTGCAATGCATTTTTAAATGCAATTAGCAACAGGTTTCAATAGAGATGAAAATATAGACAATGGAAGTCCGAAATATTACCATTCAACAAGGAACATTGTCAACCACTTTCAAGCAAACGATGAATATTCAAATTTTGATTGAAATCTAAAGATGAATGTTCATCACCAATCTTAAAGAAATGGATATATCGCAGATTTGAGTGTACCCAACATCATTCGAAAAAGAATGATGTCAGGAATCTAAAAAAAAAGTTTCCAGCTCTCAGTCAACCGCAATCCCTTGGTTGCCAGGTGGAAACAGATATCTTATTATTAATTATTTACACTTTTGCTCGATACAGGTATAAAGCGAAAAGAAACGATTCAAATTCCAGATTGAAGTTACATGATATCAGAATGGCCACATATATTGAAATCAGTTTCAGATGTACAGAGTGTTCCAGTTTTTCGGGAACTAAAATGATATGATTGTTTCAAGTGGAACAGCCATTTTTCGGCGTCAATGGTTCCATAGTTCCCTACTAAGCACGGTTTTTTTTCCTCCAACAAGGAGCCATTGCCATTTTTTTTTTAAATTCGAAATGAAGTTGGCTATAAATGAAACAGCTGTTATTGAGTTGTTCCATGAAAGATCTGAGAGTTAATGGTGGGGTGGTCCAGAGAAAATCAAAATAGCTAGAAATTATCTGAGAAACATTTTCATTTATAGAGGGTGTAACAAAACGGTATGTTGCGTTCACAACTTTTCCTCTACCCCGTATTCTACATAGTCCGTTGACCGTCCACTTTACTGATGTTTATGCAGCCGCTATTGCTCCGAATACCTCTGGAACTGATCTCAGCACTAATTTTTTAACAATGTTCTCATGCTTTGTAAAACGACTTACTTTCTTCGGAAACTACCGAGATGAATTTATCCATTCTCCATGATATTCCATGGTTTTGATATTGACTTGTCATTTGCTGATTTCATTGTATGCAAACTATATTTCATTATTGATTCTGAGATACATCTGTGAAGGTCATGAAAAGACAAGAGTATTACTTTCGAGTCCTGTGCCTGCATATCTGAGGGAGTTCATGGTTTGGTAGTACATTAGTGCATATTATTTTAGAATATATCGAAGTTTTTTCGGATACCGGACACTCTGAAGCGTGTCAAATGGAGTGTTATAAATCCTTCCATGTTGGTTTATTCTTCTCAAACAGTAGTAAACCCACCTTCGACAAAACCCTGACATTCACCGTAACATTATCAAATGTTACTTTGATTTTTGTCAACATCAGATGAATATCATTCGATTTTTCTCAAATGGAACAAACACCATGTATATTAGTCTGTCTTCACATTTTAGAACGCGAAGACAGTATCAATTGCTCTCACATATAAACATCCTGTACATCTGAAACTAATCTCAAAATGTGAACATTTTGATATCATGTAGCTTTTGTCTGGAAATTTTTTTCGTATCTTTTCGCATCCGCCACAAATCGAGCAAAAGTGAAAGAAATTAACAATAAAATACTTGTTGGTTCAAGGATTTCGGCTGACTGAGAGCTGCCAACCATTTTTTTCCTATTCCCCACATCATTGTCTTTCAAATTATGGTGGGTTCACTCAAAGTTCATGTATCTTTCTGCACATTATCAACAAAAACTAATAACCATAATATCAATTCAAAGTAATTTGGGCTAAAATTTGCCAAACAACCGTGCTGGGATCTACTCTACCATCTATCTTTCATTAAAAATGAGTTCAATAAAAGAAGATACATCCTGATTCAAGCAGCCGGATCCTAGACTATAATGTTTCCCTCACGTGATTATCATAACCGTAGCTATATGAAGCTTGTGACGTGA
This sequence comes from Zygogramma bicolorata, assembly GCA_032362365.1. NCBI lineage: Eukaryota > Metazoa > Arthropoda > Insecta > Coleoptera > Chrysomelidae > Zygogramma > Zygogramma bicolorata. The sequence continues at coordinate 132,103 of JAVJAQ010001017.1, forward strand.
TGGATAAAATCGCAAGTAGCCCACATATGAATCAGATCAATATAGGTTCAATAACACGAAAAAGTTGGCATTGAATTGGTCATAAAATCAATCAAACATTCGGTGAAAACACATCGGTAAAAAATAGTATTTGCCTAAATATAGCGTGTCCCAACGAAAATTCGCGCCCCTACTACTGGGCAAAATAGACGATTTGAAAACTGGGGGTAGCAATCCCCAACGAATTTATAAATGGGACAAGGGGCAACTGACTCGGGATTTGGAAGCGGTTTTCATGACTTGCACAACCGTCTTCCTTTTCAAATCGATCGATAACTCACCAAATTGATACTATCGAATTGTTACTATCAATTTTCTTCTCCTTGATACTATCAATATAACATCTTCTCAAATTTTTCACTCAAAATTTCGAAAAGTAGGATTAGGTACTTTAAATTCTCGAACCTGCGACATGCTCATGCTTATTTTTCATTTCTTTATTGTTATTTTGAGCGCATGAATGCTCTCTTTTCGATATACATTATTTGATAAATTACTGTTGTTTGTTATTTTGTGCTGCATGGAACCAAGGACATGTAAAATTATCACAGAGGATGGCCCGTTTCCTATTCCTGTCAACTGACGTCACCGCGATACCTTCCATTTTCCGTAGTAGTCGTACGATCGGATTTCGGATCTGTCTGAATCCAGCCTGTAGAAGTTAAACTAATATATTGAAGTTCTTTGAATTAATCTAAAGAAGCTCAGTTTAATTCGTCTCCTTTTCAGGCTTGTTTTTCCACTTGCCATATCAATAATTCGTTTTCTTTGTGAAATTTAATGTGTGTTTGTTGTACCTGTGCTTTTTACTTGAAACTCAACGTAATCCCAGTATATAATGAGAGTTTTTATACTTTATATTGAAAAAATGACTCGTATTCACAACAATAGAAATGAATATCAAAAAAAACATTCGCGGATTCAAAGAATATATATTTATGGTTATGTATGAGGCATCGCGCTGACTTCACTGACAAGATTATGAAATTGTTGAATCGGGACATCCTCTGTAATAATGTTTAATGTCCTTGGCATGAAACCACTCTAAGATAGATACCAGATTGATTTTTGTTTTACTCGTTTCCTTGGCAACGAAATTTATATTGAGATCACGTCACGATATTTAAACCTTTTTACATTACTCATTCTTATTTTCATTTCTGTAGTTATAATTCATGATGTTCACAGTTACACCGAAAGTTCCATCTCACCGATTATACACAATACTGGTGGTCGGCCACTGGTGCAACACTCAATTACTGGCGAATGTCTTGAATAATTCTAGATCCTCAAAACCCAGAACGTAAAATGAAGTACCTAATGGTGGCCGAGTCAGCCCATTGTGAGAAATATTTTCACACTTCAATACTAAAATTGCGTGATTTCAGTTGAAGGAATATATTTCATGCACCGAAAATATCATCGTGCTATTTCGAACAAAAAGTAACCGTCGCCATTTTCATATGACCCCCCTATCACTGGTCAAAATAGATGAATTGACGAAAATCTGAAAACACGCCCATTTCAAATTTCAATATCGAACACAAATTTTAGTAAAAATGATTCGTGCAACTTCAATCCTATGCTGGGGATAGCAATCCCAGACAAATTTGTAAATGGGACGATGCGATGGGTCAACTGACAAGGAATTTGGAAGGGGTTTTCATGACTTACACAACCTTCTTTCTTTCTTCAAATCAATCGATCACTCACCAAGAAATCTCGTCATAATGTTTCGAATTTTAAAAATTAATTGAAGTTGAAACTTTCCATAGATATCAATTACCCTTGCACCAAACTGATATATTTGCACTCGACGAGCGGTTCACTAACAAGGTTAGCATCTTCAGGAGGAGAATAATGATACTATCAATTTTCTACTCCTTGGTACTATCAACTTTCTTCTCCTAAAGATGCTTACCTTAAAATACCAGTTTGGTGTTAGGGTAATTGATCTCCAGGAAAAGTTTCAATTAAAAACTTACATTTCTCAGCACACCAGAAGTTTTTCGTAGGCATTCGGCAATAATTCTGTCTTGCAGTTATCGGACAAAAGTAAGAGATGGCTTGCAATCAAGATTCTATTACCTATTGTACGGAAATAAATGAAAGTCATTTCCAGCAATTATCGTAGGTTTCAATTTTTTTTTGGCTTTCATTGTTTCTTCAACTTTACGACGTGATTTCCTGGTAAGTAATCCATCGATCGAAAAAAAAGAAGGAAGTCTGTGTAAGTCATCAAAACTCCTGTATTCCGAGTTATTCAACCCCTCGTCTCATTTGCATAAAAATTGTTTTCCCTCGATAATGAAATGGGCATGTTTTTGGATTTTCGTGAAAGCATTCATTTTGTCGAGCGTTAAGGGGTAGAAATTTTTGTTGGGACACGCTGCATACACTTGTAATTTTCAGTTTGTATTGGTAACCATTGATTCGTGGTCTATCTCATATCAACCTTGAAATCTGATTCACCTTCACTCACATATACTAACCGAATACTTTTATCAGAAAAAAAACACTGGCTGTTGCGGGGTTTGAACTCACTATCTCTGGTTGGCCAATTTTTCACTTCACAAATCACGCCACGGTGACGACTTGTATTATATAGGAGTTACCTGGTATAGATGCGGTGACTTCGAGTTATGTTCGAGACAACAGCACATTGCTAGGTAGAAATATAGATGAACCAGATGAAACTTTGGTTATGGAAAAATTATTTCTTTGGCCGATCTCCTTAAAATTTCGCGATGTTATTTGGGATATCGAGGAGCTGATTTGGCTATAAATAGAATCATTTTGTCCAGTGTTTTCCACTAATTTTCTCTCTACAATAGGAAATGAAATCATGCATTCTAAACATTAGACATGGTTTCAATCTTCGAAAACTGTTTTTCTGTTCTCGTGTGATGCTATCAAGATCAGTAACATTGGAGATAAATCGATCGCGGAGGAATCCATTCATATCATGATGGCGACGGTAACTTTTGTTCGAAATAGCACGATAATATCTTCGCCACATGAAACATATTCCTTTAACTGAAATCACGCAATTCAAGTATTGAAGTGTGAAAATATTTTCCACAATGGGCTGATTCGGCCACCGTTAGATACTTCATATTACCTTCTGAGTTCTGAGGATAATTATCCACGACTCCAGATTTGCCAGTTATTGAGTGTTTCACCAGTGGCCGACCAACAGTATTGTGTATAACCGGTAAGATTGGAACTTTCGGTGTAACTGTGAAACTCTCGATGGGATCAACACCTAACTAATGTGAATCGCCCTCGACTGCTTTTTGTTAGCCTCGTCAGAAGGAAATTGACATTGCATCATCATGTATTATAACTGCAGAAATGAAAATAAGAATGAGTATTGTAAAATGGTTGAAATCGTGACGTGATCTCAATATAAATTTCATTGCCAAGTAAACGAGTAAAACAAAAATCAATCTGGAATCTATCTTAGAGTGGTTTCATGCCAAATACATCAAACATTATTACTAAGTATGGCCCGATTCGCCAATTTCATAATCTTGTCAGTAAAGTCAGCGCGATGCCTCATACATAACCATAAATATAATATATTCTTTGAGTCCGCGAATGTTTTTTTAATTTTCATTTTTTTTGTTGTGAATACGAGTCATTAATATAGTATATATAGTATAAAAACTCTTATTATATACTGGGATTACGTTGAGTTTCAAGTAAAAGGCACAGGTACAACAAACACACATTGAATTTCACAAAGAGAACGAATTAATGAAATGGCAAGTGGAAAAACAAGCCTGAAAAGAAGAAAAATTGAACTCAGCTTCTTTAGATTAGTTCAAAGAACTTCATCATATTAGTTCAACTTCTACACGATTTAGGCTGGATTCAAACAGATCCGAAATCCGATCATATGACGATCCGATAGCTTTCTGATTGGTCAAAATTTGAATTTAGACCAATCAGAAAGCTATCGGATCGTCGTACGATCGGATTTCGGATCTGTCTGAATTCAGGTATAGAAATATAAATTACGGAATATGGAAGGTATCGCGGTGACGTCAGTTGACAGGAATAGGACACAGGCCATCCTCTGTAATAATGTTTGATGTCCTTGGTTTCATGCAGCACAAAATAACAAATACCTAACAGTAAATCATCAAATGATGTATATTGGAAAGAGAGCATTCATGCGCTCAAAATAACAATAAAGAAATGTAAAATAAGCATGCGCATGTCGCAGCTTCGAGAATTTGAAGTAATCCTACTTTTCGAAATTTTGAGTGGAAAATTTGAGAAGGGTTTATCATTCATTTACAGTAAAAATATAAAAGTTGGACAACTCTTATTTGTGATTTGTTTGATGTTATTGGTCTGCGTGAACGAAGTCATTGAAAACTAAAAAGTTCAACTTCACTCGGTCACGCTGAGGCATCATACTGGTATCAGATTTTCATTATGTTTCAGAATCATTTCAATTAATCATAATCGTCGCTTTTTTTGTCGCGAAGCTAACATAATAGCTGTTTCAACTGTTTCATTTCTCATACCATAAAGATCACTGAAATTTTGTTCTAGTTTTGTTAACTCTGCACAACAATCTCAATCAAGGAATGAATTTCATTATTATCTCTGGATTCATTCAGAAATATGAGAATACAAACATAATTTATGACTAATACTTGAATCTAATCCGGCTTGGTTGGTTTAACAGATTAGTGTTGAATGTCAACATCACTGCGAAAAAAATAAGATCCAATTATTTTTCAACTACCTCAAACTTTTGGGAGCCTTTCTGCATTGATTGTTCAATGGAAACGGCAGAAAAATTGCTAGAACTCCGTACACTCTTCAGAAAAAAATAATTCCTTTATCTCCACTCTAACTTTGGATATGGCTCCATTGTATAGTATAAAAATATCAACTTCCAGTGTCTAAACACCACATTGCTGTTTGAAACTAGAAAATATTTTTTTCCAGCGAACATGAGATCAAAGACCGTGACTAGCCGCCATCTATAAGAAAGATACTGATGCTCGTATAGTGGCGATGCTCGAAGATCACTTCTGTAAGTTGGAATATTTGTGCGAGTTATGGTGGAATCATAATTGAGAAACGGCATGGTCTGCCATCTAGCAATGAGAGACTGAGGTTGACTGCCGATACGCGGTTTCCTTCTTTTCTGCCGCTCCTCTATGAAACCACTACTCGCCAAAAGATGTCGCAAATGACAGCGAAAAATTAATTTTTGTTTATAACAGGACTTACGTAAACAAAAATTATAAAAACAATGATACTTATTTGCACTTTTCGAATAGAGTGAGGAATGTGTATGGGATAATTCTATGTTGCAGCCCTTTCCGTTATAAATTTCGTCAATTTCTTAGGTGCTCTGTTGAAATTTGATCGGATCGTTTTGATACAAGAAAATTCCGAATATAAGATTAGGAGAAAAATTGTTTCTTATCGAAAATATCCACAAAATGTTTTGTTGCAAGGGGTGTATTGAAAATAGAGAATGTTCTTAGGTTGAGTTTTCACAATTATGTAACTAGGACATAACTTCCTCATATCGTTAATTGAAAATATTGAAAATCTTCAACACGATAATGGTGATGTTCACAGTACTCAAATCCTGAGAGGAAAATTAACGGAAAAAGAAAGGAAAGCCTTCGAATGGAATTGAATATGGTAAAACTATATCTTGGTAAGATCCTCATATTCTTGAAGAAGAAATTACCAATTCAGATACGAGTTCATAGTTGTATGTGATAGTTGCCTAGATATTGCCAAATATTGTTTTTATTGCACCTTCGCCAAAATTTGAAAATGACTTTTACTCGCCTCAGTATTCTGAAGTACATAACATAAATGAAGAAGTCACCTATGGATTACAGATCACAGTGGACTTTGTTGGAGTCTCCTCATTTATTCAATGGACTTTTGGTACAATATAGTGGTAGCTACCGGAAAAGGAACCACGAAATAGAGTATACTGAAAAAAATATTCGGTTTGTTTTCAAGAAATTCACGACTTCCTAAAGGCAGAGTAATGTTCAGTTTCGTTTTCCGACACTCTGATTTTTTGTATCCCAATAGGTCTTCCTCAAAGTAGAAAATAAATCATCTGAGCTATTCACAAGTTTACTCACCTTATTTGGATGAATGTTCCCCTTATTAGACTAGGTATATAGTACCCTACCTGAAAACAAACATGAAAGATCATTTTCTGTTAATTGAAAGAAAGAAGATGAGATAACAAATTCAGAATCGTTCCTCAGAAGGATATAATAATTAGGAAATGGGGAAACATTACCAAGTGGAAGAAATTCTTCAGAACACTTTAATATTCTGCTACAAGCGTTAATATAATACCATAATATCATATCGAAGGTAACCGATTGAGGAATGATGATAGAAAGCCAACATGAAAACTGCATTCTGAAAGGAAATCGTCTTGTGAGTTCATGCTGTTTATCACCTATTCATTTTAACCTACTCAAGTACAAGGCAAGCTTTTTTTTGCCTAAATATGCGTTGATTTCTTTCATACCGTTTACATTAGGAATTGTAATGGGTTCAGAATCGCAAAAAACCACTGACACAAAAATTCATCTTCTCAAAAAATTAGTTTTACATGATATAAAATTTTGAATTCCGTTACTATAAAATCCAACCTACTTTTACTTCTGTGAATGAATACGAGTTTCGAAAGGAATGCATCTGTGATTCAAATGATAAAGAGTCCCATTTGTTTTTCACATTTAGAAATTATATCATCGAATGGATTATGAGAATACTGAAATCTTGGACACAGAGAAGAATCTTTCGAAAATAATTTTTCATAGAAATATTTCATATTCATTAAGAACAACATTCTATGAATGAACGAATCGACTTGAATAACCTCAGTCAGATATATACTTATCTATTACTTTTCAACGAAAAAAATATAACACCCGTTAATCAAAATTTTCCGCCTTGAGTCAACTTGTCATTGTCATTTCATTTCAATCTCACGTTAGTAAGTACTCCATTTAGAAATATATATATATATATATATATATATATATATATATATATATAAAGAGAAAGTGTTATTTGCTATGAAGCAAGATGAATCAAGAAACTGATAATTAGATTATCAAATTCTCTGGTCTTCACAATTTGCATTCAATTCGAAATGCCCACCACTAGATAGCTAGCTATTTCTGGCTTTGGCCTTCATCACTTATGTGTCGCTTGCCGTAAAGGCACGATTCATTTCAAATCTCTGGATATTTATCACAGTTTGTCTTCGATACGAGGACCATGCCAACCTACAGCTGATGAAGGCCAAAGCAAGAAAGAGCTAGAATTTTTGTTGGTGGGCATTTCGAATTGAATGCAAATTGTGATAGACCAGAGAATTTGATAATCTTTTTTATATATATATATATATATATATATATATATATATATATATATATATATATATATATATATATATCTGGATTGAATATTGATGATCTATTCATTTTCTAGTGTGATGTCAATATTTCAACCAATTTGATGTAGATCATTATCATCTCGGCTCCTACAAACTCCAAGTGTTCCGGTTCCATTCACCCCAGAACAGCAAAACATCGTCCTGCTGATATGGCTAATATTTTTGTCACTATGCAAATGTAAGTTGCTTGTACCGATAACATCAAGAGGAGAACTCTTGCATATTCGTGTGGAGTATGCCTAATGTAAATACCGTGTTGAGTCTCAATTTGTCGCCAATAAATAAAAGATCTTCAATTTGGTACACGACGGGACAGGTATAAATAGGCGTCAGAAAATGTTATACAATGTAACGGGTTCGAAAGCATATACGGGGGTATTTCGAAATTTATGAAATCACAGTTCGAATGTTCACTAATTATACATGACAACATTCATCTCAGACAAAAAGAAAGGTGTATAATGTTTGTAGGGGAGTGTATGATATAGAGTCGACATGTACCCTAGGAGGGATATAGGTACCATATGAATATTTTCAGTCAGATAAAAAAAACATAGCAATAGTGTAATAATTGAACATTTGCCGAGGCTGAACAAATAAAATTGAGATTCAAAAATTGTATAAGTATTTTCCATCTTTTCCAAGCTGACTTGACAAATGTCAACTGGGACACCATTTATTTACTCGATAACGTTGATGATGCATTGAATTATCTGAATATAAATCTAATCAACATTTTCAACTGCCATGCCCCAATCCGAACGGTAAGAACAACTAGACCTCCAGCACCCTGGATAACACCCACTATCAAGGACATGATAGAAATCAAAGAGCGGGCCTTAAAAAAAATTTAAGAAAACCAAACAATTGTCAGACTTCACCTATTATAAAAATATCCGCAATTACACTACAGCAGCAATACGGCGGGAAAAAAAAGCGTATCTGAATATTGTGTTAAGTATTAAAAACGCGAAGACTAAGTGGAATACTCTCAGATCATTGGAAATATTAAGAAATGATAAAAATCCAAATCTTCCCCATAATCTCATGGATGGGACAATGATTAACACACATTTTCTTGCCAGTAATCAAGTCACGAAAACTCCTGAACAGTTGACATTGTTGGAAAAATACTCCACAGAGACAAACCAACTCTTCAACTTCCACACGATAGACAACTATACAACCAGGAAATATCTGAATTTAATTACGAGTAACGCTACAGGATCAGACCAATTATCATTACGAATGTTGAGGTATACCGATAATGAACTGATTGATCACATAACACATATCTTCAATTTGGCCATTACTACAAACACAAATTTCCATTGGGGTGGAAGAGTTCCAATGTTATTCCCATACCCAAATGCAATAATCCCACGGAACTGGCACACCTCAGACCAATCAGTCTACTTCCAATTCTATCAAAAATATTTGAGAAAATCTTGAAGGAACAAATATCGAGCTTTGTGGAAAAATATAATATCATAACTTCTGTACAGTCTGGTTATCGTAAATTCCACAGTACCACTACAGCATTGTTGAATATCAGTGATGATATCTTCAGAGCGATTGATATGAACGAAATGATATGTCTTATTTTACTAGACTACAGTAAGGCGTTTGATACGATAGACCATAATGTATTATGTAACAAACTCAAGTTCTTTGGTTTCTCAAACAATGCAGTGGATCTTATGCGCAGCTATTCGAGTGAACGAACCCAATCTGTTGTAGTGGGCTCTATCAAGTCGGATGCTTTACCAATTGAGAGAGGTGTACCGCAAGGCTCAATTCTTGGACCTTTGCTCTTTTCGATTTACATATCGGACTTCCACGAATATGTTAAGAATTGCACAGTTCATCACTTTGCTGACGACACACAAGTATATTTGAAATTTCCTCCCGAACTTACTCTTGAAGCTGTCAGCACTATTGAAAAGGATCTTTTGTCCTTATGCAACATTTCTGCGGCTCATAACCTCAAACTCAACCCGTCCAAATCTGTCGCCATACTTTTCGGCTCAAAATCTAAGCGTGCGCTACTAACACCTCACATCCAAATCAACTTGGCAGGAACACCCCTACCTTTGGTTAATGAAACAAAAAATCTCGGGTTATGGGTTGACGAGGACCTCAGATTTACAAGACATGTAAGTTATCTCTGCCAGAGCTCATATTATATGCTGAGACAGTTGTATCCCAACCGTGACATTATGTCATCTAAAATAAAACTTGAACTGTGCGAATCTCTAATTATGTCAAAACTATCATATTGTGACAGCATTTATGGTCCAGCAATCTTACAAAGTGATGCTTCGCGACTGCAAAAAATTCAGAATTCTTGTATTCGATTCGCTTACGGTATTCGAAAATATGAGCACATCAGTTCTAAATTTAAAGATTCTGGGTGGCTAAACTTAGAAAATATGCGCAAAGTTCATTTATTGACACTGACTCATAAGGTTTTACAGTCAGGCGAACCAACATATCTTCGCGATAGACGTCACCTTCATGAACAGAAACCAAGTGAACACGAGAAAAAATAATTTACTAGTCATCCCTAGACACTCCACAGCACTATTCACGCGTAGCTTTTCTTACAGTGCATCCAAACATTATAATCTGCTCCCTAAAGAATTCTGGAATTTTTCCTTGAAGAATTTCAAGAAGAGATTGAAGGTAACATTTAAATGTGCTCAGGACTGAACTATTGCTGTTGAACAAGACCTGTCTATTATTCATTTCTTAATATTCTCTCGGAATACCAGAAAAATGTATAACATTATTATTATAAGTATTATTATAATCTTTTTCTTCTTTATATTCGATAAAGTATAATTTTATACAGCATCATGTGCTTCCAATGGTTAAGATGAAAAACAGCTTCAGCTGATTCTTCGCCTATTCACCTTTCCTTTTTCAATGTACAAACTTGTATCTCATTGGTGAATAAAGTCGATTATTATTATTATTATTATTTGGTCGAGTTTGAATAGGTGTGAGCCACAATAAACCCTTGTTGGTTGCAGTGGAGGGCCGAACAGACCCACTCACTTCTGACCTAACCTAACCTAAGGGGTGCTTTGCTAACTCAAGTTAGCAATTTGGTGTCGTAAATGTATAGCAAACGATATATGGCACTTCCGGTTTGTATTATCAATTAACTATAAATATTACTTTTTGTATTCCCTTTGTAACGAAACATTTTCATAAAAGTATACTATTTAAAATTGAATGATATCATGTACGTAACAATAATTCAGGGCCAAACTTTTCACATGATAGTTTTAAGACGGATTAGATATTTTTAAAATTCAATTTTTCTTCGTTTTTCATCATCAAGTCTATCATTTTTTATGATAAGGAATTTTTAAATCTGGTGAGAAATTCCAATACATATTGAAATACAAAAAATTATATTGCATTTTATAACCAACTTTGAGAATTCCTCTGTTAGCATTCAAGAAATCATAGACTTGATGTTGAAATATTAAGAAAAACTTAATTTCAAAAATAGTAAATCTGCATAAAAAATATCGTATGAGAAGTTTGTTCATGAATTGTTGTTATATGATATTGTTTAATATTCCATAGCATACTTTCATGAAAATGTTCTGTTACGAGAGGAATACAAAAAAATTTGTTATAAAATATCAATTATACCAGCAAATTTCGAATTGGAAGTATGATGATTCATCATTGGAAAGGCAATTCTATATATTATCACACGGATTAGAAATTAAATGGGGGTACCTCAGGGGTCTGTTCTAGGACCCACCCTTTTCTTAATTTATATAAATGATCTATAGTGTAGCCGCTGAAAAGATAAAATGATCACGTGAACGGCACGCACTCTTTGAATGTTCCTCTCCCCAATGTTACAAGTCCGATTTACACTACTCAACAAAAACGTCCATCCATATTATTTAATTAACGTAACATACGTAAATACAAAGCACAAATGAGTACAGTATAGTGTAAACAGTTCTTCATTTATTTCAGTTTAGGAGGCGTGGCTACGCCGCGCAGGCTATAGGTATATAGATGCAGGCATTCACTGTTCACGCGTCCTTGAATTCTATCTTTTGAACGGCCCGACTATATTCTCAATTAATATCTCTGGAAAGTTCACTCAATTTGCAGATAGCACCTCAATACTTTGGCATGATAAAAATGGCTCACAACTGCATCAGATGATTGAGAATGATATAAGTAAAGCCAAAGATTGTTCTGATGCTAATAAGCTATCTTTCAATACATCAAAAACTAATATACTCACTTTCAAATGTAATCTACAAGAACTCCATATAGGAAACCAAGTAATCAGTTATAAGTCAGAAACAAAATTTCTGGGTTTACATGTTGATGATAAATTGAAGTTTGAAATTCACATTGAAAAACTCAGAAGGAACCACTACTTTTATTCAGGTTCGAAGGCCGTCGTTTTTTGGAATTTCTTCCTGACGTTTCTCTGGCTCGAGTGGCTAGCTTCTTCAGAGGCTAGCACAATTCCGGGATTCTTGCGAGCCACTCTTTATAAAACACAAAATTCTACCACTACCTAGCATTTTTATTATAGAAGCAGTACACAAATAAAGAATTCCATATTTTATAATGGTAGAAAATTATCCAATCGCCTGAGGAACGAGATTTAAAGTTTAAAAGATAAAAAACAATTCAAACAGTCTGTACAAAATATTCTACTGATGAATGCTTTCTATTCATTAGATGAATTCTACTGTTAGAACTTTTAATGTTGTGAAGTTCGGCCTGTTCTATTAGTCCGAGTAATACATTATTGCGCAATTTGATGTGTTTCATTGTATTCTAATTATGATTATTATCAGTTTTTAACAGACCGTCATATCGACAGATATTTAATGGTTATCATTGTTTTCTTTAATTGTAAAATACTTTGTCAATGAGAACTACGTTCTTCAGACACTGAAGTATATTTATTTGATTTATACCGAATCGTCATTTCCAAAAAAATTATAGATTCCATTTGAAATATGAAAATTTGATGCGCTTCCGATCAAACCAGAGTGTCATATATGGTTTGACTCTTCCTAAATTGTACACTCTTTGCTTCAAATTGAAGTATTAAATATGAAATATGAGTACATCGAGTTCTCTTCTCGTATTTCCTTGAGAAATTTGCAGGGTTATTTTCAGTATGTCTCCACAATTTTTTTCAATTTCAGGTAATCTTAAAACTCACTCACGTAAGCACACCAAAGAAAGACCCTACGTATGTGATACTTGCGGGGCATCATTCAGGCAATTCAAAAATTTGAAGATTCATGGTACAGTTCATACAGGAGAAAAGCTCGTTCTGTGCACCATTTGCGGCAAGAAAATGAATACAACAGGTATTGTTTGAATTTTATTATTTAGCGGTGGATAGACTTTTTGTTTGTAGTTTTTTGGGTTTTTAACTCAAACCATCGTACAAGTGACAAAATGGTTAAGGCTTTCGCGGCCGTAATTCGGTTTCCTCTAGAAAATCCAAATGATATTTTCGGCGGTCTCGTATATTTTTGGAGATACGGGTCCATTTTGTTGTAAAACTTCACAATTTTTTACATTAGATTTCTGTTCTTCGAACACACAATATTTGTCCTTTCCTGATCAAACACCACTCACTCTCTTATTCACTCGTTTTCAACATTTTTAAGCAGAGAAAACCATTAGTTTAAAAAAAAAATTATTTATTTTCAAACCAAATTTTCCAAATTTATTTCTGTGTTCTGTGATCTGATCCATAACAATTCAAGTACACTCCTGCAGGGTTGGGCTGATTAAAATCGAGTGATCAAAATCATGATTTAAATCGCTTTATTTATTGAAATTGAAATCATGATTTAAATCAATTTTTGTTTTTTCAATCAGAACCAGATAACATAATATGAAAGTTTTCTCGAAGATCAAAAGGAGTATTTGCTTTTAGCAAAAACAACAAAAAAGAAGAACATAATTCCAAATTCTCAAACTAAAAGTAACAACTAAATTTTATTTCTGTATATTTTCAGTCTATTAATTTGCGTTATACAATTTGAACAAAAACACGAGTTTTCCTCCTTTTTCTATGCCTAATCTGTTTCTAATATCTTGCAAAAAGCACAACAAACGCGTTCGTGTTCGTGCCTCACTCGGCACTGTATACCGAGTGTATAGGACAGAAGGAAAACAAATCGCGACAAGAATTTTCTTGCAAGAAGCGCGACAAATGCGTTGTCACAAGTTTTTTAGCTGCAAATTGTAATAAAAGTTTTAGACTTAAACATTAAAATAATTAACAATAATTTCAAAGAACCAAAATATTCAAATTTCATTTTCAAATTTGAAAAATCAAAAAAATCAAATAAATCGTGATTTTTTTTAAAAATTCAATGATTTTCGACTTTTTAAATACAATCAGATTTTGCCCCACCTTGCACTCCTGTAATTTCTCCGGATTTTTTCATTTTCATCCATATCTTTTTCTTCTTAGGGCAGCTCACTGTTCATCTCCGTTCACATACGGGAGAAAAACCTTTCAGCTGCCAGACCTGCAAGAAATCCTTCACTACCAAAGCAGTCCTTGTGAGACACGAAAGAATTCATTCTGGGGAGTGTCCTTTCAAATGCGACGTCTGTGGCAGAGCTTTCAACCAGAACTCCACGTTGAAGACACACTCAAAAATTCACAAACAGATGATCAAGGTTGAAATGAAACTTGGAGCTGACACCAAAGCGAGCAGTGATAATCTAGTTACTCCGGAAAAGAAATCTAAGTGAGTTGTGGTGACTTTGGCGTTTCTTGAAACAATCATTCAGATGTTTTTTTTATATTATATCCTCATTTTCGAAACATGAGAAATAACAAGCGTTTCCTGTTGATACGTGTATAAACAGGGGCCACCATTCAAAACGAAGCAGACATGTAACGAAATCCACGTTCATTGAAAAAAAAGTAGGTCGTTACGACGAGTTCACTGCAACTTTAACCCAAACGGTGGGACCAACCCTTCTATATAATATTATTAATATGTTAATAGAACAAGGGGTCTAGTGTTACCTTTTTTAAAAAAGCATTTTTTTTCTCTCAAATGACATACCTATCATTTGTGAAATTCGATCAAATAGTTTCCGAGATAAGAATCTAATTGTGAAATGGTTTTTCTAATCTAATTATTCAACTAACAAAAAAATACCGATGATGAAATGTAATACGAAACGTACCTATTTATTCATACAGATGTTCATAATGACCTCCACCGACTTCAATGCAATGATAGAGGTGAGATTTGAATTTTCCACTAACTGCCTGTAACATGTTTGTTGTTATCAGCCGGCAGTCTTGTACAATTCGTTCCCTCAGGTCATTTCGAACATATGGGTGAATAATTACGTACGTTTTGCATTAAATTTCATCATTAGTATTTTGTTAGTCAAATTAGATTAGATCAGAAAAACCATTACACGATTAGATACTTATCTCGGAAACTTTCTGACCGAATTTCACGAATGAGATGTCATTTGAAAGAGAATTTAATGCCCTTTTAAAAGAGGTTTCACTGGACTCCTTGTTCCATTTGAAATAGTAAGGGTTGGTCCCACCCTGTCTAGAGGGTTGAAGTTGTAGTGTTGAAAATCGTATCAAAGAATCTCCTTGACCAATGTGATTACGTGTACGACCGACGAAGAATGTGGAATCAGATATTTCATCCCAATGGTTCAAATTGTGATCATTGTGTAATCATTCATATACATTCGATTCAGAAAAAGGAATAGATAGTCTATCTAAAACAGAATGCAGACTGCCTTTAAGTCACTTTTTTTACTTAATTTACCTCCAATTGAATAGTAATAAAATTTTTCCCATCAAGATAACATTTCATTCTCGAACCTATACAAGCTTGTTTCGCTCAGAGCAAACTACCCCTCAAGCTCCTCTGGCATATTAGTAAATTATCAAACTTTCTCAAGTCTTGATTCTATTTGAGTTGACTTCAACTTTTGTGTTAACAAACATAATGGTTTTTGAAATATATCGATTCGGTTTTAGTGTTGAAATCGTAGGTATAAATGGAACATTTAGTGTGAAAGTTGAAGTTTTTTGGCTAGTTATACACATACCTGTATGTTGTATTATATTGATATTTGACTTGCAGATGGTCTTTGATCAAATATAAATGAAAATTCAGCTGCTATTCTGGAACTGTCAAAATTTTCATTCGAAATCCTTAGAAAATCGTAGTTTTTAGGGACAATCGTAAAAAATGTATCAGAAAAAAGTTTGACCAACCATCATTTGAACGTTTTTGCATTTTTTTGATTATACAATTTTTCGGAAATTTGGCTAATCGTAATGTCGATAAATACAAGACCTACATGCAATATTTGGTCTGAAAAATATTCTCATGAACCCGCTATCAACTAAAGCACTTCCGGAACTGACCTAGGATTCTACTTGTATTTAGAGAGAAGCAAATTTCATTTTACTAGGTAACTCACATCAGATACAGTTTCACAATAAAATTCAAACGAATGTTTTCGTATTACTAAATTCAAATCAGTTCCGAAAAATTAAAATAACGTTGAAGTGACAATAGAGTGTTCATATTTGGTGGAGACGAATAAAGGTGAAAACTGATCAGCTTTTTCCTTAGTCATTCATCTTCCAAAAGAAACTTGATATTATGGGGTTATTCAAAATCGTCAAATTTCTCAGGTCCAGAATAGCTTATGACAAATAAAGCAAATACACCTCTTGCTTATAAAAGCTCGATTACCGATGATACTCTTTAAAACCAGTTTCAATAGCTCAACAACTTTTACCAATATACCTTTTTCAGTTGTTTTTCCAATTTTAAATATACTGTATTTGCAGAACTGAGAATGGATACTTAACTTTTTCGGTGTTTTTTATTAGAGGAGGACTAGTGAAAAAAATTCCGAATCGCAGAAGACAAGTATGTCTAATTGAAAACTCAAAAGACTTATTAATGGAAGAACCGTTTCTTCAGCTTGTCTAAACACTCTTTATGATCTTTGAAACTACTTTCAACAGCTCGGCAACTTTGACCAATGTACCTTTTTCAGTTGTTCTTCCAATTTAAATACACTGTATTTGCAGAAATGAGATTATATGATCATCTTTTTCGGTGTTTATTTTTTCAGAGGACTAATGAAAGAAAATGCCGAATTGCAAAAAACTCTGTGCATTATGGAAAACCCCGATATTGATTTAGAAGGAACCGTTTTCGAGGAAAAAATGATTGTAGACCAAGTTGCAGTTTCTGATGCAGCAATGGCAGTCAGCAAGGGCAAAAACATTGTAGAGGTTGGTAGCGAAGAAGTGGATGGAAATGAAGTCCCAACGAAACTCACAGTCATCCTGTCTGAAACAGTTAAAAGCGAAAGTCTTTCATCTATAAGTAGCTGAAAGCTCTCTGTCACATGAAATTGGTTCAAATATTGAGTGCTCCTCGTTATGTAGAATTTTATAACATTCAAAATGATCTCAGGAACAAAGGCGTCATAATAGAACAGCAGATAGCAACATACATTTCATGCTTATCTCTACAAAGCTCATATTCATTTTACTTGATGTTGATGAAGTACAAATCAAGAAAGTTGTGCTGGGATTCACACGTTAAAAGATGAGACCTCGTTAATCCATTTCTCCCACAAATTTCGATTTCTGAAGGGCGTCAGTTGGTTAACGAAAAAATCAATTTTGAAACAAGCATTCAGCTTTGCAGTAATTATACAGTGTCCGCCAAATGCAAAACTATACATTGTGGATTTCTTAAAATATGTTGTTCCTCGTAAACATTTGTGCATGGTTTATATATTTGTTGATCATTGACGAGAACGTGAAAAAATTTAAATTTTCGAGGTCTTGTTCTCTTATTTTTGAATAATGACATCCCACTGAGAAATTTTGGTTAAAGTGTGCGACTGATAGTTCGCATCATAAGGGATTTATTATTTAAAATTTAAACTCATTCAAAAATTTGGCGTGGCGTCAAAATGGAAAATAACAGTCAAATTTAATTTTTTCCATAACATGTTGAAAGGGTTACTCCGAAAATATCGAGGTTTTTCTAAATGCAATTTTTAGGCATATGCAAAATTACAGCTAAGTTGCATAGGATCATTTCGATTTTTCAATTGTTTGATTTTTGTGTTGATATAACGTTAACTGAATAACCACCAAAATATCTATGGAAACTACCCAGTAAACACAAATCGATCTCAGAGATGTAAGTGGACCTCACATTCACGTTCCACATCACACCTGTGAGTCGAGTTGCGACTCTTATTGACATTCTCCAGAACTTCTATTTCGGGCCCTTTCGGTCGTTTTTTGATTCACATTTTGATGCCAAATGTTACTCGAAGGTAGGTGAATGTGAGCTTTTATTTCACATCTAAATTGGACTCACATTGAGGTAACATTATAATCACAATGTGAAGTTGAGAAATACATCCACTATTTCTCAATGTGAGGCATATTTCGATTCTTTTTCTGCGACACATTCTGATTTCAGAGAAGCCCAGAGAGAATTATATTGTGCTTACCAAGAATGCTACATTCACATCTCTTGTGATGTCTCTAGAGAAATCACATGTAGATTAATGAAGATGTCAAATGTGAAGACTTAGAGAACTCAAATTTCCGTCACATGGACCAATCAAAGGTTTCACAAGAATGCTCATCTTTACTTGAAAATGAATCTCATTGTGAGTGAGTTTACACTGCACTGGGAACTGCATAGGACTCAATTTTCTACAATTCAAGAAATAGAAGCTACCCAAAACTACGTCACTTTCACTCGACGCTCGTTTCGCCAACAAAGTTAGCATTCTCAACAGCTATAATCTCATAGCTCTTGAGAATGCTAACTTTGTTGGCAAAGCGCGCGTCGAGTGAAGGTGATGAAGTTTTGGGTAGATTTCTTGAATTGTATTAATACAATACCAAAAGTTCCAAATATTCATTTTCAATTTTATAAAGTCTGTTCATAAAATAACCCATCCTTGTTAACTTTTGAACAGCTCGAAATTTGTAATTTCTTCAATAATCCTAAAAAAATTGAGCTATTCAGAAGTCAACAGGAGGGTTACTTTATGGAAACACTGCCGTTGTCTAGAAGCTAGCAGAGCAACTTGAGCAGAATTTATTTTTAATTTTTGTAAAATTGTGAGTGCTCCAATGTCAAGTTTTCGTTTCTTTACCTTTTCATTATTCATATCCCTCAATATAAACACTGAAGTGTTGTTATTTTGAAAATTTTAATTTTTTTATTACTTTGCAGTGGGAGGATACCTTTTATTATGTTGTGCTTCAACTTAAAGAGATCGGATCTATGCATCAAGTTGTAGGCAGATACCTTAGTGTGCCTTATTGCTCTTGGCTACCAGTTTTCATGTTACCTCAAAACTAATTTTGTAAAAGCGACTTCTAATCAGCTAATAATATTCCAAAAATCAAGAATAAGGTTTACTCATCTTGCTCTGCTAGCTTTTATAGACTTATATTAGTAAAATAGTAAAAAAAACAAAATATGACTATTAAAAAAACTTTTATTCAAACAAAAAATATAAAAAACCTTGAAATAAACTTTAAATTCCCAATAAAAACACTTATATAAAATTATGACTATTTACAAAACTTTTATTTAAATAAAATAAAAATCTCGAAATAAACTTTGAAACGAAAATGAACTTATATAAAAATGTCAACAAATAATTTATATTTGAGGGATCTAATGTTGTTCTCTTTCCTTGCGCTGCTTCGCATGGCGAAGCCAATCTCTTGTTAATATTTCGAATTCCTTCAGGGTTATCGGAAATTCACGTGAAATTGAATCTGAAAATTAATAAATGAAATGAAGAGAAATCGTCTTCCACATTGGGTTAGTTAGTTTTTTTTCACTACACTTGAACTTCAGATAAATTAAACAAACTTTTATTTCTGGTCTATTGTAGAATATTTTCAATCAACTGAGTTCAAAGTAAATACGGGAATATTGGCTTCCATTAAATTCACCAAATTTTTTGTGTGTACAGTGTGTCCAAGATAAGGATGGGATGGCATTAGGATCTCGGAACCACTTGAGGTTACCTTTTTGGTTGATTCAGGGAAAAGTTACACAATCCAAAGTCATATGAAGTTTGCAGAAGTGGGATATCTTTTTCGGATCTGAAGATATTTGGAATAAAGTAATATTTTCGATATTGGTTTTTATTTGTTTCTATCGTTATTTTAAAGACATCGAAAAATATATCCTTTTCACCTTTTAAGCTTAACAAGATGACGTTTCCGA
Source organism: Zygogramma bicolorata (assembly GCA_032362365.1). Lineage (NCBI taxonomy): Eukaryota > Metazoa > Arthropoda > Insecta > Coleoptera > Chrysomelidae > Zygogramma > Zygogramma bicolorata. The sequence goes on from JAVJAQ010001017.1 coordinate 151,945, forward strand.
CGACGTTTCGTGTCCGAGGAACCTTCATACTTTTTTTAAATACGGCCGTTATTTTCAAAATTCAAGGTCATTTTGTATTCTGAGATATATCACTTTTAGTTGTAAATGATCAGTTCAGCTTATTTTAGACATTCAAGGAAAACCTTCGATAATTGAAAGTCTGTAGGTACCACCTGTATTTTTCATTATTCCTATATCCATACAAGTCATATTAACAATTATTGATACTATTCAGTTGTTGGATTCAGGAATAATGATAAACATAGGTAGTAACTTAATTATCCAACATTTTTTGGCAACATTTTTAAATTATGATTCTCAAATGGAAAGTTTTCAAGCATTCAGAGCCGTGGTCGGAGGTTTTTTCCGAATGATTTTAAGTAATGTCTACAAAAAGATAAAAACATTCAAACAACTACAAATGATACAAAATGGCTTTGAGTAATAAAAATAACAGGGCCGTATTTAAAAGACAGTTGATGAAACAAAACGACATCTTGTTTAAAAAAGAGCAATAAAAATTAATATTGAAAATATTACTTTATTCAAAATATCTCAAAATCGAAAAAAATTGACTACTTTTGCAAACTACATATGAAAGGACTTCGGATTGTGCAACTTTTCCCTAATTTTACTAACACTGTAAGTCCAACCGTTTCCGACATGCTAATGCCATCCCAATATCTTGGACATTGTATACCTTATTAATTTTGACGTCACAGTACGAAATAACGCAGCATTGACAAGTTGCCTCTTGATACTCACTATGTAAAGTTAGATTCAAGAAGGAGAAATGATATACAGGGCTATTCAAATTCGTTTCTGTACATGGGGATCTCGTAAACGATAAGACATAGAGTGTCGGTCAAATTGTGGCAAAGTTGTGTATTTTAAACCTATTCAAAGATGTAAGAAAATCGAATTCAGCTCTTTTGGTTCTGGAGATAAACAGGAAAACCCAAAAAATCCCACATAATTTGCCTCTATCTTCTTTATTCGCAGACATATTGAAAATCTGTCCACATTTTGCTATTGGCACTTGATGTGGGCTATCAGAATATGTCCATGAATCTTTTATACAGGGTGTCATCTAACTTGGGCCACCCCCATCTTTGAATTTTTAAATACGGACCTGTAATTTTTGTTGTAGTTTTTGGATCGTCGACGTTCACTTCATACTGAGAAATTAAATTCATTTTTATATTCATGGATGTTTCGGTAATATTGTATTATAATTGGGTGAATTATTCCCTTTTAAATTACGGCCCTGGAAATTGGTTGACCGAATTAAATAAAAACACAATACCAACTTTCACGTCTCCCCGTTTACCATAGTATTTTACGAGATCTCCATGTACAGAAACGAATTTGAATAGCCCTGTATATTTAGTTTTGATATTCATAGAAAAGTTACTTCAAGAGATTTCGGAATGAAGAACAAAATAATGTCCACCTTCCTGGCGAAAAAGAATGTTTCAACTGGATATAATTTACAAAGAGCATGAAGAAGAACTGATATAATAAGTTTTGGTATTCACAAAAAAATTACTTCATGATGTTTCGGAAAGAAAAACAGCTTCCACCTTCCTGGTGAAAGAAAAATATTCCAATTCGATAAAATTCACTATCTTTATTCTAAATAAATATGAGAAAATATCTTATGAATTATTCCAAATTATTAATCCATGTACGGTTCATAAAAACGTAAGCTATAATAATGAATATTTCACAAATGCAAATTTACACCAGTCATCTTCAATCTAAATACATTGTTTTCAAAAGCCCTCTGATTGGCTAGAAGTAAGAACGCAACGCAGAGTGTTAAAAGTTGGTCAACGTTTGCATAACCTTACCTTGCGTTTTATCATGAACGTGTCTATATGATTTTAATAATTTAAAGTTCTTGCGTTTTTTCATTACCTTACCTTACGTTTACATGAACAAGACTTAACACAAACTAACCTACCAACATCACAAGGACTGCCAATACTCAAAACTGATATTTGTCTAAAAATGACGTTTGCAAGTGTCGCATTTTGTAACACATGAAAAGGAAACTTTTTGCTCTTACTAGTGTTGCTAGTGTTTAAACATGCTTAATTTTTTCTAAATAGCAAATAAGGCACTGAATGAAAATTCTGTATCTGCTAAAACTCCTTTTTTTAAATTTTTATTCATCATGGCAGTAATACAAAATTTTAAACTATTTCAAGGCTCTGTAACTCGGAATATAAAGTTTTCTAAGAACATACTCATTCAACAAAATATGATAGTACAACGTACCAAAACTACAGAGAATGGATCCATTTTATCTATATAAGAGGTGTCTCAATGAATTATAACAAAGGCTATCTGCAGTAACTTCTAACTAATTCTTCGGGTCCACCTAATAATGTCAATGACAAATTTTTAATACTATTTGTGAGGGAAAAGCTGCATTTTTTAATGTTTCTCAAACACTTTGAATACCTTTCCAAACAAGCACTGCATGATGACGAGATCCTCCATCTTGAAATTGTTTTTAAATCCTTTCCAGGAGCAAGTTATTGCGAGGGAATTGGTGAACGTTTTAGACATGGTTCGAGAATGGAAGTCCTTGGCTGAAAGGCCGCCAATGGACTGAAAGTATTGAAACTGAAAAAAAAAAACATTAAAAATTATTTCTGGTAGGTTTGGTGATCCAGAGTTAAATTCTTCAATGGTGGTATTGGTGGGATTGGGATCAATTTAATTAAAGAAAAACTATTGTTTCCTTGCCAACGTTTCGAATTTTAATAAATTCATCATCATCGAAAAACTGATTTTTGAGCCCTGATGATGAATTTATTAAAATTCGAAACGTTGGCAAGGAAACAATAGTTTTTCTTTAATTAAATTGATCCCAATCCCACCAATACCACCATTGAAAAATTATTTCTTTCATATATTTACAACTACTGTCTGGTAGATAGATCTTATCCAGATAAACAACTTACCATTTTTTTTTTCATCGTCAGCAATCAACTGTTCGTCAAATCTTTTCAAGGACTCTGTAGGCTCATTCCTTCCTCTTCGCATTTTAATCGATTCCACCTCCACAAGGATCCTTCCAACAAGGTCTGTTAGTCTATCAATCTTTCCCTCTATCTGTGTCAAAAGATTTCCTGAAAGTAATTATTTTTTTCAACTTGTGCCTTTCAGATAGAACAAATTCGAAAATAGTCTAATTACCATGGTGTTCTACTGGAACTTCTACTGGAACTCGATGTTGGTAATCGTTAATAGGAGCTGGTGGTCGAGGCCATGCATTTTGTATGTTCTCTATATAATAAATACTGTTTTAAACAAAAAGTATATTCCAATATATTAAATAATTTTGGTAAAATTCTATTTATCGGACGCCACCTGTTTTTTGAAAAATTTTTTTTTCAACTTACGTATTTCGGTCTCCTGAACAAAATATTCTTATGAAAATTTTGGCGGTCTCAACTAGTTTCGGAGATACGGCCCCCCAAAGACAGGAAAACGGGGTCGATGCTTATGTTTGTTTTTCAGCCAATTCCGCTCGAAATTCCTCCTTCTTTATATCAGCACAATATGCACATTCTGTTCCACCTTCTTCATCACTTTTCAACCGAATTAAAAGCATTTTTCGCTGCAAGATTGAAAAATATATCCTGATAGGAAAGTGAGTTTAACAAAACAGTTGAACGCGCAAGGCATGTTGTTAACCTCATTTTCCTATCAGGATATATTTTTCAATCTTGCATCGAATAATGCTATTAATTCGGTTGAAAAGTGATGAGGAAGGTGGAACAGAATGTGCATATTGTGCTGATATAAAGAAGGAGGAATTTCGAGCGGAATTGGCTGAAAAACAAACATAAGCGTCAAGCCCGTTTTCCTGTCTTTGGGGGGCCGTATCTCCGAAACTAGTTGAGACCGCCAAAATTTTCATAAGAATATTTTGTTCAGGAGACCGAAATACGTAAGTTGAAAAAAAAAATTTTCAAAAAACAGGTGGCGTCCGATAAATAGAATTTTACCATAATTTTTTATTTATACAAAATAATTAGCCTTGCACTGCCTACTGGAAAATAACTCAATATTATGATTACCATTGTGGGCATCCAAAATCTGATTTGGCATAGGTTCGTTTTCATTAACTGTAGTAACTTGTGATCGAGGCCATGGATGGAGTAAGATCTCTATAAAATAAAACATTTGTGAGATATGTCTGTTAAAGGGAACACAATAATTGAAAAATAAACAAATTTATTTGCTACTACTATTTTGTCTGTTCGAAACAGATCTTGTGGTTGAAGCCATTAATGAGGCGTGTTAAATAAGATGATATCTGATTCTGATTGAATGAAAATGAAACTCGGTCCGTTAATTTCAATGGATCTTTTTGAAAGTATACTAACTTTGGCAAAGAATGAGGAAACACAAAAAACTAGACACAAACTACACCTGATGGTGGATACCGGTTAATTTGGCGGAATGGCGGCAGCCGGCAACAGTAACAGTAAAAGTAAACAGCAAGAGCACAAAACACAACACCATAAAAAACACTTGGCTTCTGCGCTTCTGCAATCCTCCCTCCTCTATCAAAGCAAATCGGAACCGACACCGTCCAGCGTTGTCAGTTCACATTTGGAAATATTTCTTATGAAATTTAATACTTTCTTCCCAAACAGTTTCGAAATAATATGTTTTTCTTTCTATTATTATTGGGGTGAAATGAATTATTTGTAGCTACGGTATACTAATTGCCACACTAGCGATAATTATTGACCTTATTGTGGCAAAAACATTATATTTATTTCGCTGCTACTACTTCGTAACGACCGATCTGGCAACAGGCGTTGGGCCCTCCAATCAGATGGATTTCACAAGGCAAGCAAGATTGGTCACTGTAATGGCGGAAAGTTTGAATGAAACCCAAGAAAAAAGCAAACTGAGTTGAAAATGCGTGAATATGTCTTTTATTACTCTGAGGATTTTCACATTGTGTTCTGCTTGCATAATTTATGTATGTAATTACGCAGGAATCACAAAAATATACAAGTATTTTCTTCCACAACACTGAATAGAATATGAAATAGGTCCTAGCTGTACCTTTTTGTTCACGACGCGACAGAATCCATGAATATAGCAGAAATCTCGGTAGGTATACAAAAAGCGGACAATTCTAATAAATGATACATTCTAACTGAAATGGGTAATTGAAGCATAAATCGAATATTAAGACTCACCATGCACCCATATGTTTATTTTGATCAAAATGCGCAATTTTTATGTTGAAATTTGCCAAATATTCATGTATTTGAATAATGATTATTGGCAAATTGTTAACTGCATCTGCATCACCAATGCCACAAACCCAATAGGTAAAAGATTCAAATTTTCGTTTCTTGAATAGTTATAAATGTTTCTGAGAGCGAAAATTTCATGAACTGATAGTCCCTCAGATATTTTTTTGAAATAATGTGAATCACTTATCCACCTTTGAGACATTAGATCAGAACTCTCAGATACTGAAATTTTTGATTCAATTATGAATGCGTCTGATCAGTCGGATAGATTCACAAATCGACATTGCATATTCGTCTCACATCAACCCATATGTGAAGAAAATTGTGAACATTTATCCCATTTGGTATCACTTGGCGGTAACAGAGACGTATTATTGCGTTTCACTTTCGTAACATTTAGTGATGTGAATGCGACATCTCAAGGATGTTTGTGTTAACTGGGTAGGCTAAATGAGCATGAAAAAAACTGCAGACTGGGGCAAACTGACAAGTCAGCAGTGAGGGAACCACAGAATTCTATTTGAAAACGTGAAACTCATTGCCCCCAACTAGGGATACCATAATCGACTGATACGGAAGGTACTAGAGATCTACAAACACGGACAATTTCAACAGAAAAGAAAAAGCTGTGAACCTCAACCAAATATGAATTTCCATTTTAATAAGATCAAAATAACATGCGTGCAAGTAGTGCGGCACTTAATGCTGATGATACTTCTCGGAATCCAGTAATTACAGCAGTCAATAATAATGAAATTTCCCAAATCCAGAAAAAGTAATTATCACTCCAGACTGCCTGAATCCATATAAATACGCTTCAAGAAGTGTAATACCCAGTCATCCGAATCAAACTCAAGATGTATGAGCCTCTGAAGAAGCTAGCCACTCGTGCCAGCGAAACGTCAGGAAGAAATTTCAAAAAAATTACGGCCTTCACATCCGAACGAAAGCAGTGATACTGAAAACCGCGGCCGCGAAAGCCTCAACCATTCTCAACCAAATCTGCTTCCCTTTTTAAAACTTTCACAAATAATCTCTTCTAGTTTATTTTTCATGTTCGCTGATTCTAACTCAACCCCTGATTCTTCATCCCCAAGACGTAAAGGATGCACAGAAATCAATATAAAGTCTCGAAGGATGAATATTATTATTATCAATTTGCGAAGCGGGTGGGGGACGGAGAATTGGGGGTTGAGTTAGAACCAGCATTGCTCTTCTACTGATGGTACATTATTTCCTTTTAAAGGCATTGCAATAATGAATGTTTCGCTATAATGAAAAAGTATTCTATATGGTACAAACTCTGATGGACATACTGTATAATCAACGAAGGCTAGATGCTTGATGTTTACTTTGTTGACTTGCACTTCTGAAACATGTAAAGCAAGTTTGTAGAGGTAGTGCAAACCTTCTGCCGTTTCCTGCATTATGAGCACTTTTAGTGCTTACCAATACGCAAGTTTGTTAAAGTGAGAAATAAAAGTCATCATATTTTAACTTTGTTTTATTTACAAAGATGGCTTTGTCAGTCTGAAAAATTGTTCGAATATCATACATTCGCAATAAAGAGATCAAAAAAGATCGAGTAATATAATACATTCAACGAAAATTGACTAAAAAATATAAAAGGTGTCTTCAAAAGGGGTTGGTACATTGAAACACTGTGATGGTAGTGGGACAGCATTAAGTAAAATATTATAATTTTCAGGAATTTAGCGCTTTTGAATCAATACAAAGTAACTTCTGAAAAAAGAATTGTATACTGTACAGACTGAGTACTATTTTTTTATGATACTTCTTTTATGAAATGTTTGTAGGTGAAATTCCGTTCGTCGAGCACCAAATTTTGTACTGAACAAAAAATTCAAATGAAATTTTCGGCGCTCTTATTAGTTTCGGAGATGAGGTCCAATCTCTGAATGATTCCTGACATTTTCTCTCCTTCCTCATCAAAACAATGTACTCACCCTTAATTTTCCGTTTTGTACATTTTTTCAATCGAAAATACTACTTTACAAAAAATGCACTTTTCTTCAACAACCACTAAAAGATGAAAAATTCGGTATATGACAGCTGAGGTGAACAGATACCGACACAGGAATATTAGTCATTTACCGGGATCTGTTATTTTCTTGACTGCTAAAGAATGAAGCATTCTTTGATAAAAAAATGGTGTTTTCAATTGAAGAAATGTGTAAAATGGATGATCAAGGTGTGTACATTGAGCGTCAAAAATCTTGTTTGAATTTGTTGTTAAGAATATGCGAGTTCCCGCAAACCATTTTTTTTTATTTAAGTGTGCTCGACAAACGGAATTTAGCAGTTTTTTATATCGATTTGGAGAGGAAAATGCCAAAAAAAAATATCTCAAAAAGTGTCAAAATTGTTATGGCGACATACAATTTTTTTCAAGATAGGTATTGGGACCGTGCGAAGTACGTGGTAGGGTAATGAAATCGACTGCAGCGCGCCACGTGGACAAATCGGGCATTTTTTTGGGACCGTCATTTTCAGAAACGCTTCAGGTATGAAAGTTGAATGAATACGGCCATGTACCGTGGACCGTGACGTTTGTGTGACATTTCACTTATAGGTGCTATTTCATTGAACGAATATTTCAAATGAAATATTAGACTAAAGCCATAAGAGGAGAGACGACACATGTTTGAAAGATGATGCAGGTATATGAGTTTGAGGGTGATACTTTGGTCGCTTTGAGCACCCTTTTTCTGAAAATTCGTATGGAACTCAACTCAGTCTCCTCTACAGAAAATCCCTATGAAATTTTCGGCGGTCTCCTCTATTTTCGGAGTTACAGGTCCGTTTTCTTGTGAAACTTCACAATTATTCATATCAACTTTCTGTTTGAATACACAAAATTTATTCTTTTTATAAAAACATCATACAAGTCTTCATTTATTCGTTTTCAACATTTTTGAGCAGACAAAACCATTATTGTTTCAAAAAAAAAAATTTCGAAACGTCAAGATTTTGTTGGGTTATGTAGCACTGATTAATTGCGATGTTGCCGGCGTACCGTCATTGATATAGCCGAAAAAAACTGAACATATTTATTTTGACTTTTGAAGAACGGTAGATTATTTGAAACAATAATAGTTTTGTTTGCTTGAGAATGTCACAAACAAGTAAATAAGGATTTGTGTGATGTTTCGATAAAAAAGACAAATTTTGTAGTCAAACAACGGAAAGTTGATGTGAAAGATTGTGAAGTTTTACAACATATTGGACCTATATCTCCGAAAATAGAAGAGGCCGCAGAAAATGTTATGAATATTTTTTGTAGAGTAGTCCAAATTATGTAAGTTCCACAAACATATTCAAAAAAAAAGTTCTCATAGTGACCGAAGTATTGAAAAAACAAAAAAAGGCATTTGGACAACGAACCGTTTTATCCCAAAAAAACAATTTCTGAAGATATTGCATTTTAGTGTATGCTTTATACCGAATGAGTGTCGGAGATTTCACTTGGAGGCGTTAAGCTACCGTTAGTTCCATATAATATTGTTTCCGAGTTGAATGAAGAAAGCAACCGGAATGCCTCAATTAAGAACACGCTTCCCAATTATTTCAATACACTGGACGAGAAAGTTATCACGATTTGGTATCAAATATTTGCCCAGTTAAAAAAACTGTATTACAAGTGTTTTATATTAACAATTTTTTTCGTAATTTTTTCGATTATTAAACCTGCCAAAATCCGAAAAAAATTTAAATTCCCTAACAAACTGCTGCGTTAAAAAAATAGTTAATTCTAAATGAAACACGCCCTTTTAGTCGGCAACTTCTCGTATAACTTTAATTTGCACAACTAAAAATATATACAAATACTTTTTTGACGTTTCTGAAAACAAATCTGTGTCCGTTTTCAATACTTATCGCAAACACTTCTCTTCTATAAATGATTTTGATTGTGGTAGATAAATGACCAGAAACAACGAAAACGTTTTCCCACCACAAAACGATTTTTCAATTTTTTTTTATTCAATTAAAAATTACTTCAACGTTGGACTGAATATGTAGAATCGTGCATGATTGGTGAATATGGTTCAATATCAATTCGTTCACCAAGTGCAGATCAAGTTTATTCATTATTGATAGTATTTTGTCCATCAAGCTCGGTTTTGAATTGTCAACCAAGTTAACATTACTTTGTCCAATGCAATAGATACAATTTTTGCATATATTCACTTGTAATACCACTAGTGCTTAAATTATTTCCGTAACTTTTTTCGACTCACGAATATTTGAAAATTCCCCCGTGCCAAGAGCGAGGGATAATTTCCTTAAAATATTAGTGAGCAAGAAAAAATTTCCAAGGATAATTCAAGTGCGTGTGGCATTCCTCAAGAAAATTCACACCATATTGAACTTCAATAATTATTTGAAATTCACGTTTAAGCCTTTCAAATTACGTCGAGATAGGCTTTGGATTACATTGAAGATTCAACAGTTGAATCGAAATCGAATCACAATGACGACTTGGACATCTGGTAAGTCTTTTAGTTCAGCAATGAGCACTCAAATTAATTACAGTGATAATCTTGATTTCACCTACAGTTAATATAACCCCAAATTTCATTTATTTCAGGTCCATCCGATTCGAAAAATAACGATGCAAACATCGAGGAAAATAAGTATCACCGGAATATATCAACGCCCTAAAAGACCAGTATTGCAGTGAAACAACAAAGCCTCACAAGTTCCATACTCAAAGCAAAGAAGATTACACAACCTTTTTTGGACATGATAAAAGTGAAGTGTCAGTGGTTTGAAAATAAAGATGTAGTTCAATATTGTATTTTCATTAGCCTGCAAAATAGACTCTGCCTATGTCAAAAAAATTTTGGGGGTTATATCCCGAGTGAACCAAGTTTAATGGGTTAAAATGTGTGCTGCACTTCCATGATTTTCAAAATTTTGCTGAGCAAACGATTTGAGTGTATGATAATTTGATAAAATCCCGAGACCGTTGATCGAGGAACTTTATCTGAAATTATTATACACGAAAGCGTTTGCTTCAAAACAAAATTTTAAAAATCATGGAAATGCACGCATTTTGGTCGATTGAGCTTGGTGAAGGAGGGATATATGTTTAGATTATTTCCAGAAAACATATAAACTCAGAAAACTTCAACAATGAACAGCTGAACAATATAGTACCCGAGATAGTACTTGAAAAGTGAGCCAAACGCCCGGTTTATTTCGATCAGTGTAATCGGTTAAAAGGTCTATTCTTGTGTTTCTTAATCGCTGTAAAACTCTGTAGAAGCACTCTAGCCCTCAACTTTTTCATCGTTCATTCGCATCGAGAGAAATAATACCACGAGTCCTTCAAATTTAATCGATGAATTTTCATTTCTCACAAAAACTTTTTTATTTGGCAAAAGTATGAAGAAAACAAACCGATTGATAAAATCACGAGTCCGTAGGACGAGTGATTTAATCTAATTCGGTTTGTTTGAATGCTTCTGCCTCAAAATAAAAAAGTTTGAGTGTTTCGAAAATGAAAATTTATCTTATTAAATTTGAGTTGCATTCGGAGAGATTATTTTTTGGAAAAATAGAAGGATGAAAAATTTAATTGATCAGTATTTCATTTACATAAGAAGGAACGAAGAATAGGTGAAAATTTTACAAATTTGAAATGTCAAACAACGATGTTTGCCCTCTATGATCCAGAAGAGACATGATGCTTACGCATTGAATATGATAATGCTTGCCGACGATACCAAGAGATGGCGTCACACCTCTCATTGTACAAGGTTGATAATTGAAAATTTCTTATGAAAGGAACATAAAATCATTCGTTATGTCGTTGTATCAAAATCTTCATACAACGGTTTCTTCTCATACAACAAAAAATGAATTGTATTTAATAAAAACTAATTGTTCGCCATCTTCATTTGAGTTGAGGAAACCTTAAATATTTGAATCGGTCGTTCGCTATATCTGTCATAAAGTTGGGGTTATGAGCTATTTACATGTTTGAGTGTTCATTGAAATGTGTTGTTATTATTATGCTGAAAAAGTGAATGATTATTAATAATAAAGGGTAACTCTCCATTCGTGATAATTTATATAAATATGAGCCAGTTCAATAGAATCGACGCGGTAAACCGTATAGTTTCGACAGTTCAAAAGTAAACGTTTTATCAAAAGTACCAGGCAGTTTTATCAGTATAATACCCAATGATTGGCTAGAATAACCCGCTACTATTGGTTGAAATGCCAAAAACGTCACATTTTGACAAATGAAAAAAATAATCACTATAATTTGCTGTAGGTTATCCATGCGGGAAAAAATTTCCGATAAAATGCCCGAGTTGTTAACGCCATTGGTCGAAAACTGTTGGTTTTAGCCCAATACTAGAATGCAATTACCATAATCATTGAAAGAATGAACGTTTTTTCAAGATTTCTGGTGAGTATTCGTGTTTTTCCGTAGATTTTCCATAAGGCGCAACTAAGATGCCTAGGAAACCCTGGTGTATCTAGTGATTCGATATTGTTTAGAATTTTTTGGCGAAAAACAATCGACGATTACAAAAGCTTTCTAATTTTTGTATAGAGGGCGTTATATGAGCATTTTCGAAAATCAGTCAAATGTCGGTTTTGTCAGATTGACGTAACTTTGAGGTTTATTGTTGTCAACGAAAACTGAAATTTTTTCGTCGCACTCAACAGTGTTTAAAAGTCTATATAAGTAGAATAAGTTTTGAAGTTATCACAAGTACTTTTTCACGATGTGTAGAAGATTTCGTATTTTGTGTGGTCATTCAAAATCTGGGGATCCAAATATTCTTCTTTATTCAGTACCTAAGGTAAGTACAGAACAAATCGTCCCGAAATAATAACATGAATGTAGCGTTGTAGCTAATTTTATTCGTTTCAGCTTGAGCGAAAGTCTTATATCGAGGAGGAAATATCTGTAGCTCTTATCAATGAGATATTGAAAACGAAGTTTTGTTTAAATGAAGGAAATATCGATGTGATACGTATTTTGAACCGTTGCATAACTGATGTGTGTATCTCCAATTCCAAGACAATCTATCCCTTTCAATACACTAGCATGAACTTTGTCGTAAATTCTCAGGTGAATGGCAAAGTAAATTTTCTCGGAATCAAAGTCTAGTCTTACAAACTGATATAAACACACTAAAAACTTGTAGAGGTAACAGTGACAGTATTGACAGGTTGTTAACGGTAGGTTTCCACGTTACATGCACGTTTTCTGAAACGCATTTGATTGGCTGTCAGGGTTGTCAAAATCTCAGTAGGCAAATAATAAACATATTATGTTGCACATTTCTCTCTAGTGAAAATTAAACTTCATATGGTATATGACTGATCCTGATCGCCATCTACAATAGCGATCTGAAGTTTTTATGATCTCAAAAATCAAGCAATCGGTTTTCGCCAAGTTTATTCCAAAATTATTCAGGTATAAGTAGATACACCATGGTTTCCTAGGCATCTTAGGCGCAACGCATAAAAGTCAAACAAAAGTTCCTAAAGTGGATGACGCTGTCGTCGCGCACGGTCCCAATATCCTCAATGAACTAACTTTGGTGATGCGTTTCTAGTAACTGATTGGATAAAAAATGCTTTGATAAAATAAAGTTACTCGATTGATTTTCCATTATTTTACAGCTAAATACAACTAAATTTTTGATACGGTAAGTATCGTATTGTATAATAATAATTGAAATACTGTAATACGAGTGTTATAAATTATAGTATTGGACAATTTTGCCAACCCAAAAATTTTTGTTGAAGTTGCCGTCTAATTGGAATTGTAGTTTCGCAAAATGGCATTACCATCACCGCCTACCGTCAAGAAATGGAAACTCATATCGAAACAATTTGACCAAACAAAATTTCAGTTTATCAATCACCTTTTTTTGTAGAGATCAATTACCCCAACACCAAACATATTATTTGCAATCGAGGTGCGTTTCGGTAAAAAGGTTACCATCGCCAGAAAAAAATCAATATTAAATCTATTTATAGACTTAACAATTCCAGGTGATGCAGTCACTACCTGCAAATTTTTTGATTCGATATGGTCTTCATCTAGTACTACTGATAATTCTGATTCATATCTCAACAATAAACTAAAAATCGTGCTAAAAGGGGCAGGCCCTTTGTCACCATTCATGCTACTCTTACGTTTTGTAATTTCTATACCATCTCTAGCATCGAGTAGCCTTCTCTCATGCACATTTTCAATCAGTTTCAGATTTTTTTTTGTGCTCATTGTCCAGAGCATGTTGGACAATAACCATTGGAATCAGTTAAAGCAATCTGAAACTGACTAGGCATGTGCATGACACAAGGCTACTTAATGCATACGAGAGTCTAGAAATTGCAAAATGTAGTAATAGCATGAATGATGACAAAGTGCCTATGCTTTTGAGCCAGGTCTTCAGTTTGTTGTTGAGAAATTACTCGAATACTAGTACTAGAATGATTAGTAGTAACAAAAGGAGTCCATATCGGATCAAAATGCTTTTCATCAAAGGAGCTGATGGCGGTTATTTTGTTCAAACTAGGAGTGAATAGACTGAATCACAGACTTTTATGATTGTGTCAATTGACTTTAACGTCTTTCTGACATGTAATGCGTTTTTGAAATTTTCAATACTCTGAAGCATAAGTTTCAAAAGTATTCAGACAAAATAGTCTCCTGTGTCATTCTAAATAGTAAATGATGCCAAAAATGCACGAAAAAGTTTATTTCAAGAACAACCTAGTGATTTTCTATACTCCGATCGAGTGAATGAAACAACCAAACTCTAAAAATCTATTCAGAATCAAATTTTCAACCCACATTTTTTGTTCAGAGTACAGTTTTTTTCGAAAATCACGATGTCCCTATCGAAAGAAGACTTGTATAACACTCATTTCTCTTGAAATTCCAGGCAAGTTTGAGAAAAAGGTGTATTCTCTTAAACTGAGTCATATAATGTAAGTAGTCTTATGGTATGTGACTCCATGTATTCCGAAGAAAACTGCATCTCTCACAGGAGACGTGTTGTAATTTGGTAGTGAGATATTTTTTTATTATTGGTTGGTTTTTATCGAACGATCTAAATATGAAACATTAATGTTGTTGATAATATTGAATTTGTAGTTTCTATATTTTTCTCTAATCCATCCAATTTTGTTGAATGCTTGGGGTCAACTACCGCTACAGGAATGTGAAGCAATACTCATTTTTTCATTCCTTTATATTTTCTGACCTACCATATGTACCTGGTTGTACCAAAAATGGTTAATAAATCATTATTATTATTATTATTATTTGATCTAATCTTGTATCTGTGGCGAAGTCTTCAGATTTATTATCGATTTCCTTCTCTTGAAGATGCTAATGCTAATGCAAATAATATAAGTATGGTCAAGTCTGGTGTTAGGGTAACAGATCTCGGTAATACTTCGGTCGCTGTGAGCACCTTTTTTGATTTTTTTTTTTGTGGAACTTACGTTATTTAGTCTCCTCTACAAAAAATCCAAATGAAATATTCGGCGGTCTAGTATATTTTCGGGGACACAGGTCCATTTTGTTGTGAAACTTCACAAATTTTCACTTCAAATTTCTCTTGTTTGAACACGCAAAATTCGTCCTTATTCTGATAAAACACCACTCACTCTCTTATTCAATCGTTTTCAACATTTTTAAGCAGAAAAAACCATTATTTTCTCAAAAAGTCAACATTAATACATTCAGGTCTTAACAATAACAATGAGAGCGGCAACACTGCAAATACATCACTTTCGACTTTTATTGCATTTTGCGAAAAATAATTCTGCTTTCTGCTCAAAAATATTGAAAACGAGTAAATGAGTAAATGAGAGGGTGAGTGGTGTTTTATCAAAAAAAAAGGACGAATTTTGTGTGTCCACCAGAAATTTGATGTGAAAAATTGTGAAGTCTCACAACAAAATGGACCTGTATCTTCGAAAATATACGAGACCGCCGAATATTTCATTTGGATTTTTTGTAGAGCAGACTGAATTACGTAAGTTCCACAAAAAAAAATAGAGAGAAAGGTACTCATAGCGACAGAAGTATTACCCAGATCTCTACAAAAAGTTTCAACTTTTACATCAAAGGTTCCAATCTCACCATTAATATCAGTTAACGTTCTCGCGAAAAAATCCTACCATCCCGTTTGCCGCTCGGTACGCCGGGACGCATGCAAAAATCGAGAGACAACCTAAAATCGACAAAACCTCACAGCTGCGCGAGTCGAACCTTCCCCGTCGACAATACTCGTAAAAATCACAGCTTTCGAAAAATTGGCGCAGTGCGTTACCAGCCTCGAATCGAAACCTTCGGCCGGTTTCACTGCGCGACCGGTGGAGAGGGCGCCGATTCTCACGAGAATCCAGGCAGGAATTCCGGATTGAAGACGCCAGCTAGGAAGATCGGCTTTGCGTCCAACGACGTCGGCGACGCCTTGTCGTCCGCCGCCGTCGTCGCGACGTCCGATTTGACGGCGTGCGTCTTCTTGTGCGTTTTGAGCGCCGAACTCTGGCGGAAAGCCTGGCCGCACTCGTCGCAGATGAACGGTTTCTCGCCGGTATGGATGCGTTGGTGAGACGTCAAGTCGTTGGATTGCGAAAAGGCTTTGTCGCAGAACTGTAAGAGAACAACGGATATTCAACTTCAATTCAATTTTATTATCACAAGAAACATTACATGTTTATGAATAGAGATCAAAACACACAACTACATAGTCAATAAAAGAAATTTTCAAAATATAAAAGGAAAAAAAATCCACACATTAAACGAAATTAAATATTTATAAGCATTCAAAATGAAATGGCTTTCGAAACTGATGAATACCAATGAAGATGAAAAAACATAAATGTTTACTACATGCAAAAGATACTGTACTAAAGCTAATTAAAAATTGTTTGAATTTTTGCTGCTTTGATTTCATCGTTGAGCAAAATGCTTTGTTTCTGGAATTGAGTTATATATTATGATGTCATAATGGTAAATTGACTTTTTTTCGAAATCTGATTGTGTTTTATATAATTCTAGTAATTTTGTTTGTCTTGTGGAATAATTATAGATATCAGAAATTTGAGTGAAAATAATGTTTCCAAATCGGAATTCCGAAATGTAAATCGATATTCGATCGGGATGGAAACCGCAAGAGTCAAAATTCCAAGATAAATGGAAAAACGACTCAAATCGGAATTCAAAAATTGAAGAAAGCCGCAAGTCCGAGATAAAAGTCAAAATTTCAAGATAAATGAAAAAACGTCCCAAATCTAGAATCCAATTTGAGAGTCCAATCTAGAGGTCGGAATTCAGAAGTTGGAGGCAAAACTCCGAGGTAGAAGTCGGAAGTACGATGTGCAATTCCAAGATAGAATTCTTAATTTCGAAGATTGAAGTCGAAATGAAAGTCAAAACTCCGTCCATACAATCTTTTTTCATGTTTTGACTTTTGTCTTGGAATTCAGATCTCTATTTCGACTTTCAAATGTTGGATTTTCCACTTTTACCAAGGAATTTTGAGATTTTCGAACAGATTGCCTATGTTCATCTTGGAATTCCAACTTTCTTCTCTGAATTACGACTTATATTTCTGAATTGCGACTTTCATATCCGAATTCCGAAATATAAGTCGATATTCAATCAATGTTTATTAAAGAATTCAAAAAAATGTTTATTAAACAAATCAAAAACAGGTATACAATATTAAAAATCAAACTATTAATAAACTAAATGCATAATCCCACGAAGTAAAACTTGTTGTGGAATATTCGTATTACTCATGTAAGAAATGCGAAAAAATTATTAGGATCGAAACATAGGTATAATTAGTTTGATGAAAACCGCAAGTCCGAGTTAAAAGTCAAAATTCCAAGATAAATGAAAAACGAGTCAAATCTAGAATCCAATTCGGGAGTCCAATCTAGAGGTTGGAATTCAAAAATCTGAGGCAAAACTCCGAGGTAGAAGTCGGTAGTACGATGTGCAATTCCAAGATAGAATTCTCAATTTCGATGACTGAAAAGTCAAAATTTAAAAATGAAAGTCAAAACTCCGTCCATATAATCTCTTTATTCGTATTTTGACTTTTGTCTTGGAATTCAGATCTCTATTTCGACTTTCAAATGTTGGATTTTCCACTTTTATCAAGGAATTTTGAGATTTTCGAACAAATTGCCTATGTTTATCTTGGATTTCCGACTTTTTTCTCCGAATTAAGACTTATATTTTCGAGTTGCGACTTTCATATCGGAATTCGGAAATATAAGTCGTAATAGATCGAGATGAAAGCCGCAAGTCCCAGATAAAAGTCAAAATTTCAAGATAAATGAAAAAAGACTCAAATCTAGAATCCAATTTGAGAGTCCAATGATATGAATTTCGATGATTGAAAAGTCAAAATTTCAAAATGAAAGTCCGCCCATACAATCTCTTTTTTCATATTTCGACTTCTGTCTTGAAATCTAGGCCCCTCTATCTCGACTTTTAAATGTCGGGATTTCAACTTTTATATCGGAATCCGACTGTCTCTTTACAATGTCAGAGATAAAAGGAAATCCGAGATAGAAGTCGGAATTCCAAGATAAAAGTTGGAATTCCGAGATAAAAGTCTGTAGGCGGACAATAAAGGCTTCTGCCTCAAAATCCCATGCATTTATTTGAGTTTCATTTAGGTCACTTTTACCTACTCAACAACGCGACACCATAAACTTCACAAACGTCAATTGTCTAACAAACGTCAAAAACTGAGGCGTTTTCTGGCGCTCATGTATTCAAAACGTATTCGTCTGTCTCCTTTTCTCTCACTTACGGACAGACAAATAGTTGGACAGAGATGGGGAGACGAATACGTTTTGAATACAAGAGCGCCAGAAAACGCCTCTGATTTCGACGTTTTTTAACCATTTTGGGCATGGTTTCAACACATTTGACATGACTAGACGTCATCTGTCGTCCCTAACGCTTTTAGCGTTTGCTAGAGAAATCAAGTGGATGTGCTAACTTAATATTAAGTCAGCAAAAAATATTCATCAACCAATCATTACTTGACATAGTCAGTGGGCATACTTGAAGACTGGCGTTAAATCAAATCTTCTTTCGAACAATCTGTTCAGGCCAGTGTAGGTAATTTGAGACTGGCCTGAACAGATTGTTCGAAAGAAGATTTGATTTAACGCCAGTCTTCAAGTATGCCCACTGACTATGTCAAGTGTTTTTACATTTTCCTCGCAGGAGGAATGGGCAAATTCGGTTTGCTTTTGGAATACCTCGTCCATTGGTAGATGGCGTAACAACTTCGTTGTTCGCATCAGCTTTGGCCGGGGCTTGATACTCGTGTAGGAGTTTGATTTTTAATTATGGGAAATCATCGACTTTATGTTGATGATGGCACTGCCTTGCACTGACGAGTGGCCAAATAGCCCGAAACCGGTCTGCAAGTGTGTCCGTCCCTATAATTGAAAATCAATTCCTTCATTTGTATCGACGAAAGCAAATGCAGGATTTACTTCTGTGAAGAAACCTGCACTGGCACCTGGTCGGATATAATTCAATGCCCTTCGTGGTATTAGCCAGGGGAGTAGTTGTTTTCTGACGGGTGCCAGCCGAAACCTACTGTGTAGGTAATTTGAGACCGGCCTGAACAGATTGTTCGAAAGAAGATTTGAACCAATCATTAATTTAATCACATTGGACATCTGCTAAATCTCAAACAGCTCATTGCACCAACTTTTTCTTATTGAAGCATTAAGCTAATGGTCTATTAAAGGTCATTTAACACACTGGAGCGATTGCACCATAGTTTAAGAGACTACTAAACGCCCATTAATGAACCCTAACCTATCATAGAGTCCCTTTATTAATTGAGTCATAAGAAAAAGTCGGTGCAATCGGCTGTTAGTTCTACACCTTCAGTTAATATAACCCCAAATTTCTATTTATTTCAGGTTCGCCGGATTCGAAAAATAACGACCTCTGCAAACATCGAGGAAAATAACTATCACCGGAATATATCAACGCCCTAAAAGGCCAGTAATGGAAAGAAACAAGGCTTCACAAGATCCGTACTCAAATCAACGAAGAATACTCAACCTTTTTTTTGTACATGATAATAGTGAAGTGTCAGTGGCTTTTAAATAAAGATGTGGATTAATATTGTATTTTCATTATACTGCTAAATTGCTCTAGTGCCGAATCTGAACGTTTCATTTTTTAAACCACCTAAAAGTGGATAAGTGACGTGTATGTCAAACTAAATATTCTGTACTTATGTCAAAACATTTTTACTTGTAATGCCACTAGTGCTTGATTTCCGGATTTTTTTTTCGAGCTCAGGAATATTTTGAATATGAACTTTTTTAAAATAATCGTGATCAAGAAAAAAATCACAAGGATAATTCAAGTGTGTGGTATTCGTTATGGAAATTTCACACTATATTGAACTTCAACGAATTATATAATTGTTAGAAGTTTCCGGGATTCTGAGCCGTGACCCGCAGGTTTTCGGGCCTGACGTTTTGTCTGCAGTTGCGGCAGACATTCTCATTCTGCCGCAGATGCAGACGAACGTCAGGCCCAAAAACCTGCAGACCACGGCTCAGAAAGTCTACAATCTTTGATACATCACAGATTGAACAATTGAATAGAACTTGCCTTGTTCTGTCACATTTAATTTAGGTTATTGTGTGAGCTTCAACAAAATGAATCGATTCGGCCAAGAAACTACTGTGTCAGTGGATCTCGAATAAAGATGTGGATTACCTCTGCTCAAAGTTTTATGACAACCAAAATATCACTCTGCTTATTTTGAAGAATTTTCACTCATAATTACACGAGAGCTTTTTTCGTCGAAGTAAACTTGACATTTCGATGAGAGTTTTGTTGCCTGGCACCTCAACGAAAAAAACTGCCCCTGAAAAATGACGAGTCCGTAGGACGAGTCATTTTTCTGGCAGTTTTTTGAGTTAATTTGCCGAAAGACAACTAACTCATAAAAATAAATGTCAAGTTTTCTTCGATAAAAAAAGCTCCGGTGTAGTTCGGTACGACAATTTAATGAATACAGTTTAGTTTATTCAATTCAACAGAAAAGTACAATTGTTAAAAACAGAAATCTTATATTTCATTTTCACAGATCAGATATACTCTTTTGACAACGCAAGTGAAAAATTGACAAAGACGCCGTCAAAGATTTGTTTACATTTCTGGTTGCGATGCTTTCAAGAGTTAGGTTCCGTTTTGTCGCTGAAAAATTTAGGACAAAGTTTTTTTGCTGTCATAATGACAAAATCACGGCGGCTTATGGGATAGTTTATACATGAGTTAAATTGTCGGTTATAATTGCACGAGTGCATGAAAATTACCGATAATTTTCCAAGAAAGCGTGATATCTAAACATTGCAAGTTTATTTTCATTTTTTTGGCGAAAGTTCCCGAGTCCGAAGGACGAGGGCTCTTTTACAAAATATGAAAATAACCGAATGCAGTTTTTTTACTGGCAACATGCTTGAATGGAAAAATATCAGGTTTATTTTGATGCACGAGTGTAATTCGGTGGAATATTTCCGGAGTTAAAACAAAGACCTTTGAAATTCAGTATTTATGCCTGTCAAGATGACAAATGTATATTTTAACAATCGTTACTATAGATACATGTCCCGCTTCATATGGGATTTTTAATGGAAATATTCGGTAATTTTTATGCACTCGTTCAATTATAACCGAAAAGATCCATACAAAGATACATACAAATTGATTTATTTCGATTTTGACGTTTCAAATATTTGATATTTTCAATTGTCACAATTTAGTTGTAATACTATCTAGAATATCAATTAAATTATAGAATCAAATATACCAAAAATTACAGTTCACGGTCAAAAATTTGTATGAGAAGCATTTATGAAATTTTGCAATGATAATAATAATAATAATATATGTTTATTGAGAAAACGGCTAGATACAATTAATCAAATATAAGCAACAAAAAATCATAAACATAGGAACCTCATATTAACCAAGTAGGTTGTATGAGTTGACATACTGATCACTGAGTCGAAATACAATACAAGACAGGAAGGAAATTGGTGTTATGAAATATTCATATAGCAGTAACATATTTTTTTTATACGCATATATACACAGGCAAAAAAAACATTCATTCAAAACATTTAGGTCTATTTTACCAGGTAATCAACAATTTCATTTCATTTTATCAAAATAGATCATTTATTTCTTCGAAATCTATGCTCAATAAAAAGGTTTTGAAACGTTTTTTGAGGAGACGGTAAGAATTTATGGAGCGAATGTATATTTTGTATATATCTGGTAGAAAATTAAAAACTTTGAGTGATACATGTGTGAAACATCTCTGGTCCGATGTTTTTCTAGTTTTGTTTATTTTGACATATTCATTGAACTTTGTTCTAGTGGCATAGTTTTTTTGTAGAGATATGCAATGATGCTGTAAACATACAATTTTCTAATACTTAATATATTTGCATCACGGTATAATTGCACAGTAGGGTAAGATAGAAAACATCATTTAGATGTAAGTCGGGAGGCGGAAGAATTGGCGTCAATTTTGAGGGATTGCTCAGTGAACATGAGAACAAAAGATGGTAGAGAGTTTACGGTCAAAACCATGTGGAACTTAGCAAGATGAATTGGTTTTTCTCTTAATTTCCATCAAAAATTAGCAAAAAAATTTCTATCCAAATAACCCTCGAACATTGATAAATGCCCGAAAATTTTATAACAACTTTCTCAAGCTTGTTGCTCATAAGAAATTTTCGAACAATAATCAATGTCCTAGGGATATTACTACTGAAAATGACTATTGCATAAATCCATCAGCAATACCAAAAAATATCGATAATTTTTCTTCGATTTTCGCAGCCATCTTTCAGAACGTGTCGTGATCATTACCTTGCATTTATACGGTTTCTCTCCGGTATGCGTTCGCTTGTGACGGGCTAGGATTCCGGATCGGGAGAATTTCATCTTGCACGTGTCGCACTCGTAGGGTTTTTCTCCGGAATGGATGCGCTTGTGTTTAGTCAAGGAACTGGACGTGGTGAATCCGTGGTTGCATACTTGACATACGAACGGGCGTGCACCTTCGAACAAAATTCGATAAGAGCATTTTTTATAGGGATATAGTTAATCGATGCCTGCGTAATAGTAGATTATACCACAAGTCAATAAGGATAATATAATATAATAATAACAATTTATTCACAATAAATATCAATAACAATGCAAAAAACATAACAATATGTGAATAAATAATTGAACCTCACGAAGTTGTGCACTTGTTGTGAGGAAACATTATATTAGATTTTTATATAATTCAAGTGAATATGAGAATATAAACAAAAATCATAAATATCAAAGATATATATTAGCGTAAAAATGAATAGATACAATATAATCGTGACACAGGCTATATTGGATATAAGTGTATTTCGATTTGGTAATTTTGATTGAATTTAGTAGTTTTTCATTAATGAATGGAGCTAAATATAGAAAAAAAAAATTGTGACTTTACTTTACATATGTTATTTTTTACAGTTATTTCATTTTTATTTCGTGTATCATGAGTATGCTTACTATAATTAATGCAATTTTTATGAGAAAATATATAAGTGAGTATCTTGAAACTGAATAATTGCCTAATATCCATTATTTTACAGTCAGAATATAATTTATCAGAAGAATATCTCAGATTTTTATTAAATATGATTTTCAAAAACCACTTTTGTAATATTTCAAAAGGCTTAAGATATATTTGGTCAACTCCCCCCCATGATGAAATACCATAATTTAATTGAGATTGGACTAGACAAAAATAAATCATTTGCATGTGTTTTCTATCCAGAATATTCTGTACAAATTTGAATTTAGGTAATAACGGTCGTAACTTTTTTATGACATATTCAATTTGGAAGTTCCATTCCAAATGTCTGTCTACTATGACTCCTAAATATTTTACCCGATCTACTTCTTTAATGCATGAATTTTTTATTTCAATTGGGCCAAGATTGGGTAAATGATTTCGATAAGAAGTGAAAGGAAGGTAATTAGATTTTTCAAAATTTAACGTTAACAAATTGTGGTCAAACCAATATCCAATATTATTGAAATCATTCTGAATAAGTTCTTTGAGAGATTTCCATATTTTTGACTTGTAAATTATTACTATATCATCCGCAAAACTATGTATGAGTCCACTTGTTTTCAATTGAAAGATATCGTTGATGAATATTGATAGCTATTGGAAAAAATATTAGAACTCGATGATTATAACCAGATATCTAGGTATATTAAAAAACAATAAAATATTGATGGATTATCAATCCGGATTCAGATCCAAGCATTCCTACGAAACCGCTTCACAGTTGACATTGTCTAGCTGGAAACTAGGAATTGATAGTAATAAATATATTTTTACAGTCTTCCTTGACTTTAAAAGAGCTTTCGAGACTACTGACCTCTCTCTACTACTAATCAAACTTAAATACTATGGCATACCAGTAACTGCACTAGCTTGGTTCAACACTTTCATTTTGAATAGGGAGCAGTGAAGGTACGAAAAGTTATGTTTTTTCAGATAATAAAAGTACCACCTCTGGAGTACCCCAAGGAAGTGTACTCGGTCCTCTATTATTTATCCTATACAATGACGTGAACTATATTCAAGAATGCGAATTCCTTAATCTATTCCCAGAAGATATAGTGGTGACTGCAATGTAATGTAAGCCTGGATAGAGCAATTGAAAAACTGAATTGTACCCTGAATCATATATCAAACTTTCTAAACATCAATAACCTCAAACTCAATATTAATAAAACCAAAGCCATGATTAGTATAACCACTTTTCTTCGGGCTTGAAGGCCGTCGTTCTTTGAAATTTCTTCCTAACGTTTCGCTAGCGCGAGTGGCCAGAGGCTTACTCATTTCCGATGACTAAACGTTTCGATTTCTTAAGGCATGCTTATATTGATGCAGGTAGTCTGGAGTGTTAATTACTTCTGTCGGGTTCGGGGAATAATCATCATTATTAGTTGCCGCACTACCTGCCGTGATTTCATTCGTGATTCTTGTTTTCCTCAGAATGGGATTCCAAATTCTGTTTAGACTCAACGCTACTTCTCTTCTGTTAAAATTGTCCGTATGTTTTTGGATCTCTATCGCCTTATGACATGACTTGGAAACGAAATCACTAGTGGCATCTACCGGTAGTATCCATCCCTTCAAATGATATTTCCACAAGGTTGACTAACTATATCTCTATAAACAATGCATATAGTTAGTCAATCTTATGAAAAAATCATTTGAAGGGATGGATACTACGGGTAGATTGCACTAGGGGGTTCGTTTCCAAGTCATGTCATTTTTCTTTCGTTTTTCTTACGGACGTCGTAGCCTGAATCATACATTTTCTTTATCACTTATACAGAATACCGAAAGATAGCAATCAATCCAGGTACAGAAATGGAATTTTTTGTCAATATCGTATAATTCATGTTTTTAAGATTAATTTAATGCCTAAACTTTAATTTTCTTCAAACATTTTTATCGCCAACTCTATTCTGAAGCATCATTATCTTTCTATCAACATTTCACTCAAATTGACAGACAAAACTCTGCACCTTTTTTCTCTACAGAGTAGAAAACTTTGTCGTGCGTTGTCAAGAAAAAGGAATTATCGACATTATACTGTAGATGGCGTAACAAAAACGCTTCAAATCCTTTTCACACAGGCATTGACTATTTCTCTCTAAACAATGTTTGTAGGGAAAAATAGGAGCAGAGTTCTTTCTGTCAGTGCGAATTGAATGTTGAAAGAAAGATAATGAATCTTCGAAATAGAGTTGACGATAGAAGTTTATGAAGGAAATGAATGATTAGGCATAAAAACAATCCTCAAAACATGAATGATCTACGACATTGACAAAAAATTCCACTTCTGTTTCTGAATTCATTGCCATATTTGATAATTTGTATAAGTATTCTTAAAAATATATGAAATAAAGAAAAGACATGATTTGAAAATGAAATCAATAGTGTCATCTACCGGTAGTATCTATCCCATTAAATATAGTTTTCATTAATTTATTCAAGAATCCAATACCTCATCTCAATAAGGGGAACAGCAAATAAAACAACTATCAAGCCACTTCAAACTCTTCAAAACAAAATTATAAGATGAATATTCAATTTAGAGCAGCAAGAGCCAACAATTAATCTTTATAAACTTAGAGGATTATTAGATATTCTTTCTCTTTTCAAATACAAACTTTTAGTATATATTCATTCGATCAAAAATAACGTAAAAAATTCGAATTTGAAATTAACCATGAATTCCCATGACTATTCAACAAGAAAAGCAAATGACTTTTCTCTGGCTAAATTTAGAACAAATTATTGTAAAAAATCTATTATGTATGAAGGCGTCATCTTTTATAACAACTTGCCGAAAACATTAAAAAATACAAAAAATACTAATTCATTTTAGAAAAACTTAAAAAAATACTTATTATCTTGTACTTCATTCACTTTTTTCTTTACATTTTTCTTATATCTCACCCATGACTATATCATGTATAAGTTTTTTTTTCTTGTTTTTGTTAATGAAGCACTGTTATTTCTTGGGAGCAATAAACGTTATAAATAAATATTTTCATATGGTTGACTAACTATATCTCTACAAACAATGATAACAGGTTTTGTCACCAATGAGGTGTCCATTTGACAAATTTTATCGTAATTAATAAAACAGTTTCGTGTGATTTTTGCTAGACATTTACAAAACCGCTATGTGTGTTTCATTATAGGATATATACCTTAGGCGTGTTATAGACTATGACGAATACGGCCGTGACTCCTATACAAAGTATTTCCAATAAAAAGTATGGGCCTAGCTTTTCTCCTTCATTTGGAATTTGAGGCAGAAAGGCTCAGACACGTAAAGTTGCCTTTCGAAAGGGACACATTTTACACATATTTTTTGAACTCTGCCTTTAAATCCCTAGTGAGAGGGGTGTCACATCCCTGAAATTTCAAAAAGGGGTTTAAATGCAGAAGCCTTTCTGCTTCGTACTCCAAATAAAGGAGAAAAGCTAGTTGCATAATTTTTGCTAAACCACTCTATACAAATTGTACATACCTGTATGCTTTCTAAGGTGTGCAGACAATTCCCCTTTACTAGCGAACCCGCTACCACACGTGCTGCAAAGATGTGCTTTCACACCGCTATGCCTCACAGTGTGCTGCCTCAGATTGCCCAGTTGGTTGAAGCCCTTTCCACATGTAGAACATAAAAATGGCTTCTCTCCGTTGTGGGTTCTCATGTGATCTTTCAGATTGGAAATTTGGTTGAATGCTGAAAAAAAATCATGAACATCGTGTTGACAACCTTGTCTTGTATATGTATGTTTAAATGTTTGTATGTACATGTATAGTATCTACTACCGTTTGAGAAATATTTTCTAGTTCCAGTTCTTCGTTCAATGTTTTGAACTTTATATATTTATTTTAATTGTCAAAGTTTCAAATATTTCCTTATTCCAAACGAGTGCTTTTCACTTATTGAAACCTTTAATATTTATTCCTTTTGTATCTTTCTCAACCAAAACTTGAATCATTTATATTCTGAATAAATATCATTATTAAGTGTATTAACAGGCTATAACCTAAAAATTCTGAAAACGAATCCCATATACAGTGTGTAACAACGAAAACTTAACAGAGCCGTTGTTGAATATGAAAAGTAAGATTTTTAAAAAAAGCTCGGACATGTCGATTTCTAATTGAAGGGAGACACCTTTCAGACTACTCAGATTTTTTGTAGTACGCACCCCCTCGGAGGGGTGCGTCCGACGACCCTTATTTAGATAGGGAAAGTAGGTCGAGTGGCACCTTGTTTTAAAGGTCTTTCGAATACCTTTACAACTCTGTTAACAGAAAATTTTTGTGACGATTAGTTTTCGAGATAATTTGAAGTTTTAAAGGTATTTGTATTGAGTTCAAAGCTGTTTAAAATAAATCAGTTTTTTTTAAGGTTACGTTTAGAACTTTCTTAAAAAAATAAATTTTTGTTTTTTATGACAACCTTCTAATACGTGTCCATGTGATTTCGTATTTTTTGTTTATTACGAGGAGATTTTTTCGGGGGATGGGGTTGGTAACCAATCATTATAAAAATTTTCTTTTAACAGAGTTGTGAAGATATTTGAAAGACCTTCAAAACAAGGTGCCACTTGACCTACTTTCCCTATCTAAATAAGGGTCGTCGGACGCACCCCTCCGAGGGGGTGCGTACTACAAAATATCTGATTAGTCTGAAGGGTGTCCCCCTTCAGAAATCGAAGTGTCCGAGCTTTTTTTAAAACTCTTACGTTTTATATTCAAAAACGGCTCTGTTAAGTTTTCGTTGTTACACACTGTATATTTTATTTCATAGAAGTCGTAGAAAATTCCATAAATAGAAATAGTTATTTGTTTTACTAGGCAGCAAACTAGTAGATTGACTGCCTCTGCTGATAGTAGGAATTCAGCTAAAGCAGTTAATCTACTTTGCTGCCAAATTGAATGTATAATTTTTTCACAAATTATTACAATTCTCACAATCTTTTTATTTTTCTTGTAGTGATAAATTGAAACAGAATTTGATAGGAATTGGAAATTGCAAGTGTTGGAATGGTTATATTTTTTTCTTTCATATGCAGATTTACACGAAAGGGAAGCCCTGTAATGTTCAAAGCGCACCACGTGAATCAAGAGACAAGAGATACGAATTTACATTCACTTTGAATTTTTGAAGTTTGTAAGTCTCAGGAAAAACCTCTCTCGGTAAGGAGTTCCGAATCTCAGCTGTTCTATTGAAAAAAGATCCCTGAGCAAGAGAGGTTCGATAGGTCTCCTAGCTCACAACAAAGAGGTGGAAATTCTGTACTCGTCGGGTCATCCGTTCGAGCCTTGTAAATCATTTGAACCTGACAAGAAGAGAACATATGCCAATAAGTCACTGGTTGATCTTTGATGGCAAAATCCATATTTTTGATCATTAATTATTCCTGATTTCTCTAGATATTCGATAAGCTTCATATTGATTGCTTTTTCCATGACTTTGGAAATAATAGAAAGCAATGCAATTGGTCTATAATAAGAAGGTAAAGTTTTCTTTAGTTTTCAGGAACTGGCTGAACTCTTGCTGTTCTTCAGGAAAAAACCCCAAGTTATACAAAAGGTTGAATAATTACTCACTCCCCCAGACACATATCAATCAGCAAAGTATTATTTTTGCTGCCTAGGTAGGAAAGTCCTTACTTTGCTATTTAGGCAGGAAAAGTAATCCTTTGATGATTGATGTGTCCGCAAAATTAATATTTGCTTCAATCGGAAAAAGAATAACTTGCTAAATGTTATTGAGCAATTACTCTCAAGGCAGATTTAGTGAACGCATAATTCAGTAGATGACGCAAAACTCAAATTGAGCTATCTGAAAACTGACACATCTCAAACTTTAATGTTGCTCAAGTATATGGAATAAAATTTTTTCAGGTGACCAAATTGAATTTTTTCAACTGGTGAATTGCTATTTTCGCTTATTTGAGTTATGCTTTATGCACTAAATCAGGCATTATGCTTTCACTATATATATCCATATTTCCACCTTTAGAGTTTAGAGTGGAAAACTTCAGAGAACTTTGATATATCTCTTGATATGGGAGCATCCCTCATGTAAAAATAAGACCCTAGAGGTAATATTCCATGACCCAAATTTCTTTCAGGTCAAATTTCTCCTTTTGATGACTCACCTTTACAACAAATATCACAAACATGTGGCTTCGCCCCTGTATGACCATTCATGTGATTCCTCAACTGTTCTTGCCTGTGATAAGCTTTTTCACACAGAGAACACTTATACTGCTTTTCGATAAAATGCATCGTCCTCAAATGCCTATTTAGGTGGGCCATTTTGGTAAATTTTTTCTCACACACTTCACAGCTAATCTTATACTCTTTGACATGCGTTTTCAAATGTGCATCAAGGTCATCTCTGTGTACAAACAGCGACTCACAACGTGAACATGAATACACAATATCTTCTCTCTTGATATCTAGCTCATCTTCCATCTGATACGTTCCATCATACTGCACATTTTGTTCTTCCATCTTCATAGCATGGGCTATTTTGTGTCTCAGAAGCAGATCATAACGACTGAAACGTTTTTGGCAAATATCACATTCAAATTTCTTCACTTTGATCTCTTCTTTTGGAGAGGAGTCTTCTTCAAGATGATTAGGTTCATCTTCTTCGCTCTCGTCTCTGTATGTGTCGAAATCAAAGGAATCGAAGTCATCTAAAATAGTCTCCTTAGTAGAAACTTCTTCACAAGTTCCTTCATCTTTCATTGTTTCTTCTGTATTGCTGGCGTCGTGCTCTATAAGATCAGCCTCATAAAAATACGTCCCTTTTTCTAATCTTTCTCTCAAAATTTTATCACTTCTTTCACACTTCAACTTGAAGAGATACATGTGGACTGTATTGCTCACACAAGTTGTGCAAATTTGTTCAGGCAGGCCGTCTCCAAGGGTTATCTGTGAAAATTAGATTAAATGAAATGTTTCTTTAAAATTTTGCAGAAATTTCACCTGAATAGAAGTACAGGCACTCATCATTTCAGAAATGTGTAAAGTAATTCCTGAGCTCACTTCAGGTACAAATACAGATTGGAATTCTCCTTCTTCAGTCAAACATGCTCGGCATATATTCCGAAGTTCACATTCTTCCATTTTTGTAAAAAAAAATAAAAACTTTTGACAATCAATGAATTTTCAACAAGAGGAACTTGATTTGTTACTACTTACTACCGTCCCGAATTCTAAATTCTTCTTCTACTTTTACTTTATGGTAGCTTTCTTTTTAAGAGTTTCAAGTGCGGAGGCTGCTAACTGCTAATTTTAGCTTTACTATTGGTTGAAAATTGACAAGTTTCAAATCCCACCAATGGTGAAGCTAGAATGAGTACCGGGGGCACCGAGGCTTGAAACTCCGAAAGAAAGCAGCTGCTAATTTGATGTCAAAACGGATGGAGTTTGTCAAATAAGAGATCTGTGATCTCAAATAAAAGAGAGGAGCACATCTGCTTGCCTGCGTATGAGAAAGAGACAGGTTGAAAATACAGATCATTATTCAAGTAGTGTGTCTGGGAACGGTGTCAAATCAGAATAGCTCAGAGTCTCAGAGTGTGAAATGAAATATACTTGTCCATTTACATTTCCATTGACACCATTTTGTGTGAAAGAAACTCTTAAAGTTTTGATCTCAGCATGGTTGATATGGAAGAAGCAAACAAAAAATAAAAACCATCAACAGCATTGCATTGGACCTCAGATAGATTCTGAATTCATCATTCATCTTTTGCTGTTAGAATTTTCAAAAAACATTGTGTTTCGTCGTTTGTCACCTTCAACTGGTTCTAACCAATGACCGCGTCTAACGACTTACAGCGCTTAAAGCCGCTTCACTAAAACTTGACATTTCACCATGAAAAACTGTCAAATTGTTTGCAGCAGCTATAAGCGCTGTGAGCTGTTAGACGCGGCCATTCAGGCCATTGTATTTTTGACATTTTTGTAGTTCTGATATTCTGTCATTCTGTGGTATTATTATGTAGTTTTTTTCAATTCAATTTCAAAACAATCCAAAAACTGAAGAAATCTTTTCGTATCAAAATATATTTCATTTTGACTGCCGTTTTATCAATTTAATAAAAAATGAATTTGAATGTAGGGAAACGAATATCACATGAAAACAATATGAACTTTGAGAAAATGTGTCGAATATGCCTAAACAATAAAGGACGTTTGAGAGATATTTACCGAGGAAGAATATCAAAAATGATTGAAACTTGTGCATGTGTTAGGGTAATCTGAACATTATTAGAGGGCATTTAGGGCTGGGAAAAATATCAATGACTTTTCTTTCAGGTGATGGAAAATGATGGACTACCAGGTAATATATGTGTAGTTTGCTTGTGTAAGCTCAAAAAAATGTATGCATTCAAGAGAAAGATAGAGAACAGTGATAAATATCTTCGAAAGATCACAAAAAACATCGTTAGCAGAAGGGATATTTTGAATATGGCTTTGACGAAAGCTAATATAAACAAGAGTGGAAGTACTACAAATGAGGATGATATGAGTGATGAAGACATTCCTCTCAGTGACAGAATGGTGAGAAAAGAATATGAAACAAGCCCCAAACAGTCTAAGATCATGAGATTCGAGAACAGAATTGAGGCCACTATTGAACCTCCACCTCTTATACCTATAGCTTTTGAACATAAAACTGGAGAAGCTGAGATCTTACCACCTTTGATTCCTATAAACCCAGGTGTAAATATTAATATCCTCGAACACATTGTCCCAGTATTAGAGAATGAAAAGCTATGCGAGGAAGATTTTGAGGAAATCACCATACTCGAACATGAAGTGAATGCTTGCAAACAAAATTCACTGAGGTGTAACATTTGCAAAAAAAAATTCTTTGAGAAAGTGAAGCTTATTAGTCATTTGAAAAGACACATGGTTGGTGCAGACTACTGCTGTAAGATTTGCCATAAAAGGTACCCAAATGCCAGTAGGTTCAGAAATCATATGTTTAGCCATCGGGAAGAGAGACCTTTCAGATGTCCAACTTGTAACAAGGGTTTCATAACAAAGGGTGGACTTGATAGACATTCAAAGACGCATAGTGAAAGCAGGCCTTATATATGTGATGTTTGTGAAAAGTCTTTCAAAGTTCCAGAGTACCTGGAAAAGCATAGAAAGGTGCACACAGATGTCAGGCCTTTCAGTTGTTCAGTTTGTGACAAGCAATTTCTACAAGCCCAGAATCTGGAGGTGCACAATCTCACACATCACACGACTGAACGTCCTTTTTTGTGCAACGTGTGTGGAAAGGGGTTCGTGAACTCTTCACGATTGAAGAGGCACATGGGGGTGCATACTGAGGTCAAACCTAAATATGCTTGTCACCAATGCCCTAAAACGTATTCAACATTGAAAAATTTGAAGGCACACCAGCTATTCCATGCAAATAGGATTGTTGAAGTTTCTGATAATTGCTGTGATGTTTGTGGCAGAAAATTTGTTCACCCTTGGCGGCTAGCTAAACACAAGGAAGTTCATGTAAGAAGTTACGAATGTCAAATGTGTAGCAAGGCCTTCTCTTCTGAGAATTTGTTGAATAAGCATTTTATAGAATTACATGGGTATCTCGAAAATATGTCAGAAGTCCAGCCAATTTAGGTGTGAAAATAGAGCAGGGAAAATGTTCCTCTCATGAAAAAATATCAGTAGTCGATTTTGAAAAAGTTTCTTTTATTCAAATTTCATTCCTTGTTTGTATAAAAAACTTATACACATCCATTTAGTTATTTAAAATTGTAAATATAGGATACAATATATTCAGTTTGACTAAATATTCATGTGGTACATTTCTTTATCCTCCATAAAATTATTTTGCTGATGTTATAGATGAATCTTGTTACCTCTTGGTCACCCCAACTAATTTTTTTGCAGTGGGTGCTGTTTGTATATTCGATTTGGTTCTTCCGCTGCTGGTTCAATCCGTGGTCTGGGCAGAATTTTTCTGGCCGGCCCAGTGCATTAGACAATTATTGTTAGTTGCCTAGATACCAATCCTAATTGGTGGTATCTCTGGATTAAATATACCAATTCGATCCGGTAGCACTGTCGCTCTTCTGGGTTTCCCTTCTAAAGTTGAAATAGCAAATGCGTTAGGCTGGATTCAGACGGATCCAAAATTCGACGATCAGATAGCTTTCTGATTGGTCTAAATTTAAATTCAGACCAATCAGAAAGCTATCGGATTTCGGATCTGTCTGAATCCAGCCTTAGTGTGAAAGTCAGTAAGAAGCCCAAAGCTTCTGTACTCAAGATGATCAGCAGACACTTGCCCACACAAGGCTCTGCATTCTGGGCGCACTCGAAAAGGTGTTCAGCAAAAGGGAAAGTACTTTTCGAAAAAATTACACTGAATTGTGGGCTGAATTATTGGCCGCGTCTAACAGCTTAAAGTTGCTCCTCAAAATTTGACAGTTTTCCATGGCTGAATGTCAAATTTTGTTCAAAGGCTCTAACTGCTGTAAGCTGTTAGACGCAGCCACTGTATTATATTCTTTTCAATTTCTAAAAAAAAATCCAAAAACTGAAGAAGTATCGTATTAAAATATATTTCATGTCGACTACCATGTGATCAATTTAATAAATGATGAACTTGAATGTAGAGAAACGAATATCACATGAATACAATGTGCACTTTGAGAAAATGTGTCAGTGTTCCATGGTGAATTGTCAAATTTTGTGAAGCGCTAAGTTGTTAGACGCGGCCATTGTAAGGAAAACGTGCGTAAAGTGCAAGTGATATCAGTTTGATTTCAGGGTAAGTAATCTCTAAAAAGTTTTCCCTTCCACACCACATGTTTCAATTTTAATCATATTCCGAGATATCAAAGTAACTTCGCGGCACCACTTTGGCCAAG
>JAVJAQ010001017.1:191042-328481 GCA_032362365.1 Zygogramma bicolorata
ACTTTTTGACTTCTGTTATAAGATGGGAAAAATTGTCAATACAAATATTCAGATTAAAACCATCAATATACAGTCCACTTTGAATCAATCTATGATATCCACCACACTATGAAAGGTAGGTAGATAGGTACGTGTAAATCATTCAAAGAAGGTTGATTCAAAATGGTTAAGGCTTTCGCGGCCGTGGTTATCAGTATAACTACTTTTCTTCGGGCTTGAAGGCCTCCATTCTTTGGAATTTCTTTCTAACGTTTCGCTAGCGCGAGTGGTCAGCTTCTTCAGAGGCTTACTCATTTCCGATGAATTTGGAAATGAAATCACGGCAGGTAGTGCGGCAACTTATAATGATGATTATTCCCCGAACCCGACAGAAGTGATTAACACTCCAGACTACCTGCATCAATATAAATACACCTTAAGAAATCGAAACGTTCAGTCATCGGAAACGAATAAGCCTCTGAAGAAGCTGGCCACTCGCGCTAGCGAAACGTTAGGAAGAGATTCCAAAGAATGGAGGCCTTCAAGCCCGAAGAAAAGTAGTTATACTAAGGTTGATTCATTCACGAAAAGGAAGAAAGAATCAATCTAAGACAGCTACTCCCCTGTCTATATAGCGGCGACTGGCGCTGGGTTACTCAGAAATCACCTTTTCTTGCTCAATTTGTACAGGTACCCAGCATATGAACATTGAAACGAATATAGCATAGGAAATGTCCACACAATAGAGCAAAAATAGGGAGCTGTTTGTAGAAAAATCTCACTGAGCAGTGTAATATTATTTTTCTACAAACAGCTCTTTTTCTACCATTTTGTGTAAATATTTCCTAGGTTTGTTATATAATTGATTCAAATTTCATATGCTTGTTATACAAATTGAGCAAGAAAAAGTGATTTCCATGTAACTCAGTACCCGTCCTGCCATATACTCAGGGAAGTAGTAGTAGTAGTTTTTTATCCGAAGGAAAAGGCCAAAAATAGTTTCTCAAATTTAATTTTTTCCGCAAATTACTCAAGTTCCTACTAAAGACTCCAAACTAGTTCGAAGATATTATATAAACTGTTGTTTCATTCTTAGGTCACCAATCCTCTGCTTTCAAATCATAATCTTTTTGCTTTTTAGCTTTGCTTGAGGACCAGGGTAATTCAGAACTACCCAATCAAACAAATATGATCATATATATTTATTATTTCATCACGAAGTGTCATTTTTCAAGAGATTATATCAGCTCCCATTTATAATACAAATCGTCAAGCTCCTGAAAAATTCCCATACACGAAAACATAGTTTTTGGTGGCATTACATCCAGAAAAATTGATCTAATAAGAAAAATATGTTGAACGATTTATCGAAAATAAAGATAATAATGATGTGGATAATGTAAAAACTTTACCTAGAGATCAATTACCCTAACACCAAACTGATATTTTTGCACTCGACGCGCGTTTCGCTAACAAGGTTAGCATCTTCAGGAAAAGAAAATTGATACTAACTCTAAAGGCTATGGTTAGCTGTTTATGTACCAAAAGTTTTTCGGTCCGATATAAACTTTGTTTGTTACTGGTACTTACCTATCCTAATTAATTTCTCGACAATAAACTAGTGCAGCCACTATCTGCAAAGTTTTTTGATCCGATATAAAATTCGTCTGTTATTACTAATTATTTTGACTAATTTCTCAACAATAGATTAAAAAGCGGACTGGTTTCTTGTCACCATCCATGCTGTTTTTACATTTTGCTATTTCTAGACTCACATGCATCAAGTAGTCTTGTGTCATGCACATGCTTGATCAGTTTAGGATTGCTCCCACCGATTTTGTGGTCATTGTGTGGAGCGTGTTGGGCGACACTGGATTTTTCTACGCTTCTGTATTTCATGTGTGCAAAATGCTCCTTGAAACGGGTTTTAAAAGCTTGTTGGCTCTGGCCGATGTATATATTGTTGCAATCTTGCTGACAACTAATTTCGTGAAGTCTCGATTTTTTTTGTGCTTTCTAAGTTATTATTTGGGTACGAAGAGCTGTTGTAATTTGTAAGAAGTATTATATGCAAATTTCATATTCACTTTATCGAATATCTGTTAAAGTATTCTGCCTTCTGCCATACGTGCGGTTTATATCAACTCGTGATAAAAGCAGTTTTTTCTCATTTTCGTTATCTCACTCTTGAGAAAATCGCACAATAAAATGGAATGACTATCGAAAGATAACATAGAGAGCAATGGCAAGAAACGAAAATTCTATAACTGTTTTTGGACTAGTGTAAATATTCAAGTTGACATGTATTTTAATTCAATTTTAATTAGGATGTTTTGATATTGTTGCCTTGTTGTGACTACTATTGACATGTTCTATCCAATATTTATATTGGCTTATGGAATAAAAAGGAATAAATATAAAATGAATAAATTATAGGAAACTGCTTTTATTATGCTTTCTGGTTCTGGTGATTTTTTATCGCAACGAATCAATTTCATATAAACTGCACCTAGCTACCCCTTTTTGAAAGACAAATGCATATTGTTACGTCCTAGCGCCGGCCCTGACCATATCGTAAACGCAAGGCGAAGGATCGCGTCGTAGCGAACGTCATTTTCCAGGAATCTACCTGGAGAATTCGAGACACGTCATCGGGGCTTCTCTGGAGGATTCTCGATGGTTGCGCAGGTATATATAAGCATCGTGATGTCGCGGCGGGGTTAGAGTTTTTATTCGGGGAGAGTTTTTATTCGGGGAGTTAGTTATTCGGAAGTTTGTATTCAGAGCTAAGTGGAGCGAGTTTAGTAGAGCTAAGTGGCGAGAGTTATTGAGATCTAAGTGGCAAGAGCTTTTATTTGTTATTGCTGAGTGCAAGAAGTGTGTAGAATTCTTAGTACAGAGAGTTTTATTATCGAACGAGCATTGGAAACTTATCGGAGCGATTTAAGTGATTGAGTTATAATAAAAGTAGTTTAGTGTTGTTTGGTGTTTTAATCGGAGAACCCAGAGGAATATCGTAACAGTGGTGTCAGAATTGAGATTTTCCAAGGGATAAATCGTAAAAATATCTTTGACAGATTTTATATAAACCATTATAGGAGAGAGGTATTTGTGATAAGTTTTGTAAACGGAACCAGTTTTTTTTTTCGAAACTTCAACAAATCTAAGCATTTTTATATATACGTTTGTTTTTGTATTTTTATGATAGTCAAATTTACGTTATACGAGAAAATGCTAACAAGATGTGTTTTATTCAGAAGGAACTGTTTTTGAGTAACACAGCAACTTTTAGGGGTAGATTAGAAATCGATTTCAATGTTTTTTCCAATTTTTTCGGATTGTGGTTGGTTTCTTCCCTAAAACACTACGAAAACAATTATAAGGGCTTCAATTGGGAAGTTCATAATTTTATGCGACGTCTGGCGGAAATATAACGCACTGCTATAATTTCACAAACAAACTGCTTCCATTTTATGTATGTGAATTTATTGAGTTCTTTGGTGTTTAATAAGGAAATCTCATCTGAAGTTGTGGTTTTTTGATTAATAATATCAAACAATCATGGATGCAGATCGCTCAGTGAGCCGTATAAAGTGTTTGGTGCCAAGTTGCCGTAACTCTAGGAACCGAAATACAAAGTTGTCTTTCCACACGTTTCCAAAGAGAAATACATCTTGTGTGGGAAACATTACGGAAAGTGGATTGAAAGAGAAAATAGACAGGCACAAGGCTTGGAAAATTAAACTGAAATTGCATAAATCACCACCTAGAGCGGCTTCAGTGTGTTACTTGCATTTCAAGAGAGATGATTTCTTGTTACCTGGTGAGTCTGTTTGTCTATTTTTAGGCGAAGTTATGGCGCATTTCATCATCCATGTAATAAAAGCCTCTTTGGTTCACTAACACTACACTAAAACTAAAAAAATGTCCTGGAATAAATATCATTAGATTTTGAAACACAATGCATCCATGTTCACCTCCAATGAATGGTATTGTGCGGCTATTCAAAGCATCATGAACACAGTTATATTAACCTTCACGAGAAGGTAAACAAGGTAATTATTTCAAAATGGTGGATATAGTTTAACCACCACCAGCGCCCTCATCGGTCGATATTCTTCCCTATATTGAATTTATAATGTTACTTTCGATATTTCGATATTGTTATTGCAATTTCTCGAAGTAATGGGGAAGATGACTCAAAGCTTTTAGTAGGTGGCAGCACGACTGCATGTGCCTAACGAGTGATTATGCAGGTTATCTTTTATTTTTATTTTAATGATATTTTCAAAAGATACTTAAGAATCATAAGCATGTTTTCTCCAACCGATAGATATGGATGTTTGTCTGTACCAGAACTGAAAATTTTGTTGAGCTAACGTGGTGGATCCCTCAAAGGGGAAAAAAAAGATCTGAGTGAAAGGTAAAAAATTCAAACTGATTACAGAGGTGTTTCGTTAAAAATCATCATAATAATCATCTACTAGCCCTGCTACGTTCTTTTGTAAGTGACTGGAGGATAATCTAGAATGTTCAGAAGCCTGAAAGCTCTTCCTTTTCAGCGCTACTTCCCACTGCTTTTTCAGTTTTGTTTCTTTTGGAAATAAATGCGTACCTACATTTTACATCCGAATGCACTACATAAGACCATTTTATGTCGATTTCAAATCTTTATATTCTTAATTATTGCAAAGAAGGGACGTTTAATGTTGTGAACTGTTGTCATTTGACTTGAGAGGCTGTCAAAGGTACATGCAGTGGTGGCGCTCCTAGTGGTAGAGTTTTGCAGCCGTCATCCCCATTGGCTCAAATGTATACACAAACAAAACATGTCAGTGATCAAAGAGCACACTCGATCAAGGTGCATATTTATTGCTTTACGTTTTGAAAAGCGAAGTGTGTTATTTTTGTAACATGAATAAAAGTTTTCACTTGTAATACCACTAGTGCTTGAATTATTTCCGAAAATTTTTTCAAGCTCACGAATATTTCGAAAACTGATAATTTTCTTAAAATAGTCGTGAGCAAGAAAAAAAATCCCAAGGATATTTCAAGCAGGCGTGGTAGTCGGTAAGAAAATTTCACAACATATTGAACTTCAAAAAACTATTTGAAATTCATGTTTTAGCCTTTCAAAGTTAGTCAAGATAGGCTTTGGATCACAGATTGAACAATTGAATCGGAATTGCCTTGTTTTGTCACATTTAATTTAGGTTATTGTGTGAGCTTCAACGGAATGAATCAATTCGGTCAAGAAACTACCGTGTCAGTGGTTCGTGAACGAAGATGCGGATTATTATTGTATTTTCATTAGTCTACTGAAATGTTCTAGTGTCCTTTTTAAACGTTCCATTTTGTTTACCTCTGCTCAAAGTCAAAGTGGGTAAGTAATGTGTTATGTCAAACAAAATACGATCTGCTTATGCAAAAAGTTTCCACTATAATTCGCTGTAGGTTACCCATGCGGGAAAATATTTCCGAAAAAAATACATGAGTTGCCAATAGTTGTCATGGTAACGAGAAACAAAGTAATCATTTTATTGGTAGAAAACTGTTGGTGTGAAATTTTCACTTATAATATCACACGTGCTTAAATTATTTCCGGAAATTTTCTAGAGGGCATGAGTATTTTGAAAATTATCCCGAGTCGCGAAGCGATGAAGGATAATTTTTTTTTCAAAACATCCGTGCACGAAAAAAAATTTCCAGGAATGATTTAAGCTTGCGTGGTATTCGGTAACAAAATTTCACGCCATAAAATGGAAAAAATCATTAATTCAAACTGGAATTTCAAATAAATTTCTCTGATTGTGACGTTGGTCAGGGTATTGCTGTTTTTGACATGTGCTGATTTGTCATTTTTGTTTAACCGGTTCTTTCAGAAAGATTAATTATTACTGATTTTGAAAAATCATATTGGTGTATCCAACATATTTCGTTAAATTGAAAACATTACCAACTTTAGTCACACGAGTGTTAATTTCGAGTTACAACTCGAAATTAGCTCAGTGTTAATTTCGAGTTACAACTCGAAATTACCTTAATTTCGACTTAAAAGTCGAAATTAGTGCTAATTTCGAGTTAAAAGTCGAAATTAGTGCTAATTTCGAGTTAAAAGTCGAAATTAGTTAATTTCGACTTTAAAGTCGAAATTAGTTAATTTCGACTTTAAAGTCGAAATTAAGGAAAAAAATATTGCATGTCCGCTCTACGCTTTCGTACTACCAAATGCTGAAACTCAGCCCAGTTTATCTCCCGGTGGTAATTTCAATTATCTAGAGGTGGTAGAAATATATTTTCACAAGTAATATGACGCAATTTCGAAAAAAATCCTATGTAGGTAAAAAAATTACCAACTTTAGTTACAACAAATGCTAAAACTCAGATGAGTACTAGTTCAGTTTATCACCCTTTCATAATTTTAGGTCACTAAAGTTGGTAGAAATGTATTTTGCATCATTCACAGGTATAACTACATTAAGGGTTGTAGATCATGTTTATTTTTTGAACTGTCAAAAAATTCCCACTTGAATATCGTGGCGCATCGAAAAAAAATTCAGATTCTTTTTAGTTGCTATGGTAACTAGTCAAAATTGAGGCATCTTATTATTGGTTCAGAAGTAGAGGTGTGAAATATTCGGGAGTAATTACGCAAGTTCTTCAAAACTATCGATAATTTTCCATGAAAGCATGTTGTCTAAAAACTGCATGAGTTTATTTTCATATTTTGGCGAAAGAGCCCGACTCCGAAGGACCGAAGGAGGGCTCTTTTAGCAAAATATGAAAATAACCGAATGCAGTTTTTTTACTGACAACATGCTTGAATGGAAAATTATCAGATTTATTATGATGCACGAGTGTAATTCGGTAGAATATTTCCGGAGTTGAAACAACGACGTTTAAAATTCAGTATTCATGCCTGTCAAGATGACAAATGTACATTTTAACAATCGTTACTATAGATACACTGACCGAGCGGGTATTATTCGATACCTACCGGGTATTTACCAGCCCGAAAAAGTCCCGCCGGGAATTTATCGCTGTAATTGATGGAAAATGTCCCGCTTCAGATAGGATTTTTAACATACGGTGGAAATACCCGCTGTGAGTTTTCGATAATTGCATTGCTCTTATGGGACATTTTATATATGAGGTAAATATTCGAAACAAAAACCGTATAAATCCGCGTTTAATAATAATATTTCAACTGTCCGATTACGATCTCAATCAATCACGGTTTTTCCATATTCTTGCTGACAGTGCTGCAACCCGCTTTTGACCGGCGCACCCCTCTGTGTCTGATGCGATTTGTTTTGGGCAGGGTGCATCAGCTAATATTAAATTTGCAACCCCGAAATGTTACGCTATTTATGCACGTGCTGGAGTTAATATTTCTGTAACGAGGGGTTGGTTTCTATTAGTGTCTCATTTGTACTTTCGATTCGACGACAATGTGCACATCAGTTGTTTTGGCGAACGGATTCATGATCAAATTGGGTTTTTAGAATCCCTACAGTCGAACTTTTTCTTCTAAAGAGATGATAACATCAAGATAACATTTTACTTTGGATATTGCCTGCACTATTATCATTAATTTTTTTTCTCAGATAGTGAAAGTGATCGTTTATAATTTGAATTTGATATTCGGATCCTCATTTTCCACGTGAAAAAATGGGAGAAACAGTGTCTATTGTGTGTTTCGCATGTTTGGCAACCAATTTTCAATCTTGCCACCCAAACCATACCTCTGTCCCTTATAACGAAAGTTACTTTTCCTACAAGCGTGCGTGATTCACCCTCTACCCGCACGCAATTCAGTTTGAAAAGTGTCATTTTCCCACACTAGTGCGGGAAATTTTTTCCCACACTAGTGCGGGAAAAACATTTATATGATATCCTCGTAAAATATAAGTGGTGGGTGACAAAATATGAAAGTTCAAGCTTTTTTGTTGCAATACTAAGTGAGTTTGTTCAAAATCATCCATCATTTTGCACTATTTATTGAAAAAATGAACAAATATTGATAAATAAAAATGTATTGTTATGAAAATCACCCTATATATAGGCTTTGATTGATCTGATAACGAGTAGGTAACAATTGATGTTGTCATGCCGATCAATACACAAATTTGTTTGTAATTGTCAGAGTGACAGACAAAGCGTTACTTATATAAAATTTTCGATTCAGTGAAATTGCCACAATGGATTATTCATCTGATGAAGAACTTCCACAAGAAATCGTGCAAGCAGCTACAGATGCAAACTTAGAGTTATTGCCAACGAAATCTAAACAAAGGTATGAGAAGCAATACAGGAGTTTTATTGAATGGTGCAACAATAAAAAAGTGAAAACACCAAATAAAGAAGAAGTATTCTTGGCTTATTTTCTAGAAATGTCTAAAACATGGAAGCCGAACACTTTCTGGGCAAGATATTCAATGTTGAAGAGTGTATTCAAAGTAAAGCAGATATTGGATATTAGCAAATTTTACAAAATAATTGCATTCATTAAAAGACAGAATGTCGGTTTTCGACCGAAAATGGCCAAAATCTTCACTCAAGAAGAAGTTTCAAAATTTATGACTAAAGCACCCGATAACAGAAACCTAATGATTAAGTTAGTAGCAATTTTTGGATTAGCTGGTGCTTGCAGACGAGAAGAGCTGACAAAACTCACCATTGACGACATAGACGACGAAGAAAACCTGATAATTGTTAATATCAAGGATTCCAAAAATCATTCCTCTAGATCCTTCGTCATATCTGAAGAAGCAAATGATGGTTATTTTTTGAACGTATACAGAAATTATGTACATTCACGTCCAAAAGAGACTCCTCACCGTCGTTTATTCTTGTATTACAAAAGTGGAAAATGTACTGTGCAATGTGTAGGAATCAATACCATAGGAAAGATACCCTCCGAAATAGTAGTATATCTGCGCCTTCAAAATCCTCAGCCACTTTACTTGCTGACTGTGGTGTGGGTATAACTAATATCAAACGCCTAGGAGGATGGAAATCGACTTCAGTTGCAGAGGGGTATTTAGAAGACTCCACCAATCGAAAAAAATAAATGTCCAACAAAATTCTCAATTTGAACACTACATCGTCTTCCGGGTGCATTTTAGAACCATCCACGTCTATATCGATCGGCGACGATTTGATGCCTGTGCCTGCACATTCAATTTCTTTCGATAATGTATTGCCCGAGTTACCTTCTTCTTCAGGAAATCAGCCATCTTCAAACAATATGCTGGCTTCCGCTATAAATTTACGTAATGCATCAAATTGTACATTTACAATAAATATTACGAATAATTAGTGGATACAAAATGTAACTCTTGTTAGTTGTTTCCATTTGCATAAATAAATAATTGAAAAAATGAATTTGTTTCCTGCGCTTGTAGAAAAAGTATTGTTCCTAACTCATGCGGAAAGTGTCTTTCCGCACTTGTTAGGAAAATTACTATTTCGCACTAGTGCGGTAAGTAATTTCCGCACGGCTGTCAACAAGCCGTCAAATCCATGTATTCTTGTAAGATTTACAGATGTATTTATTAATTGTTCTTCCTCATTGATATTATTCATATAAAACTGGAATGAAAACTAATTATTTATGAGAAATATAGGATAGAAAAAAAAGTGTTGACGCCGAAAATCGAAACCACAACCTTGCGGTTATCTTACCGGATATTTATTAAAACAAAATTTAGTTATTTTGCAGCGAAAGCTTGAAACTGTTAATCTATAATTATTTCAGTAGTTGGTTTTGATCATACGACTGTCACAAATGAAACGTATTAAGATTAATCTTGTAGCCCATTATACATGATCTGTTGTATAACATTGTTTAATAAAATAGGAGGTTGTAGGAAAAATAGTGTAAATTACTGTTTGAACGTCATTGTTTTGTGGTGGATCGATATTTGTTCCGTAGTTTTCTGGGTTTGTAACCTACCACAATCTGAAAATATAAGAATTAATATTGTAATCTATAGAATAGAATAGAATAGAATATTTTATTTGACTACGTTACATAATACAATATGTTTGTAGCAAGTCATGTTTGGCTTACGTCTAAAAATCACCTAAAAATGTAGAAAAATGTAAACAAAAATGACAAAACTAACAAGTAAATAACATGAATCGCGTATACATATACAATACATATACAAAAACTTTGAAAATCAAAGAGAAGAAGTGACATGAGTGTTACCACAAAAATGTGTTCTGAAGTCATCGACAGAATAGAAGCAGTGCCTCAACAAATAATTTTTTAATTTCCTCTTGAAAGTATTCATACTGAGCTCTTTGAAATCTTGAGGCAAGATATTATACAGAGAATAATCTAAAGAATTTTTTTGCGATAAGTGAAGACGAAATCGATGTATTCTAATATGGTGAGAGTTTCGTGTGTTATGTTCGTGAATATGACATTGTTTCGTCAAAGATGATTTCTTCTTATGTATTTCAATCAAAACATAATAAAGGAATAAAGTTGGCAATGGCATAATTCTGAGTTTTTTGAAAGTTTCTTGACAGTGATCCCTGTATCCAATATTAGCCAGTACTCTCACT
This sequence comes from Zygogramma bicolorata, assembly GCA_032362365.1. Taxonomy (NCBI): domain Eukaryota; kingdom Metazoa; phylum Arthropoda; class Insecta; order Coleoptera; family Chrysomelidae; genus Zygogramma; species Zygogramma bicolorata. The sequence continues at coordinate 201,600 of JAVJAQ010001017.1, forward strand.
GCCTTCTTTTGCATCCTAAATATTTGGATGGAATAGCATGAATTTCCCCAAAGTTGTACACCATAACTAATATGGGAGTGAAACAGTGAAAAATATGACATTTTCAATATATTTGCATTAGTAATATGCTTCAATTGGCGAAGAGCAAACAGAGAACCCGAGAGTTTTCTCTTCAGTTGGGAAATATGTGCAGACCAGTTGAGTCTATTATCTAATGTAATGCCCAGTAGTTTAACCTGATTAGTTTCACAATTAGAGATGATTTGATTATTAGCAGAAATCTGTATATATTGTGTCTTCTCACCATTTAGTTTCAGCTTATTGGATGAAAACCACTGATTAGCACTATTAGTTACCTCGTCGAGATGAGACTGTAACATATCATTATTTTTATCCGACAGAATGAAAGTGGTATCGTCCGCAAAAAGGACTGATTTGAACGGCTTCATATCATTGCACAAGTCATTTACATAAATAACAAATAAGAGCGGTCCCAAAACGGACCCTTGCGGAACGCCATGCTTAATAGTTTGAAAGTTTGATAAGGTACCGTTGAGCATCACTGCTTGTTGACGATTAGTGAGATAGGTTCTCATTAAGTGTAGCGGAATACCTCTAACCCCGTAATAGTTCAGTTTTTACAAGTGTAGAAGGGCAGATTTTCTATCTACCCCGAGAAGTTGCTGCGTCTATTGAAAAAAACAGTTCTTTCTGGATAGAACAAGTCCAATTAGACAGCGACTTCTCGTATAACCCAAATTTTGACTATCAAAAAAAATAATAAGAACTAATATATATATATGAAAATACTCATAGTTAACGTTTCGGAAACTAAATCCGCTTCCGTACTCAAAACTTGTGCGCAAATTCCTGTTCAAATGCAAATATCTCCTACAATCTTCATAATTGACATTTGTCAAATATTTCGAATCTGACATAACATTTTTTCCTTCAAGAGGGGCAGCCATCCGCGATCCATATCAAGCGAACTCATAGATATGCATTCTTCGCCAGAGAGCATGATGAAAGCAGATTTCTTTAATTTGTTTTTCCTGTCATTGCTCTCTTTCGTCATAATTTTAGTGTCGTTCCATTCTACTGTGTGATCTCCATCGGCAGTAAGAATGTGTTCACAGTAGAATGGAATGACACTAAAAGTATGACGAAAGATAGCAATGACAGGAAACGAAAATCAAAGGATGCTGTCTGGTGAAGAATGAATATCTGTGAGTTTGCTTGATATGGATCGCGGATGACTGCCCCTCCTGAAGGACAAAATGTTACGTCAAATATTTGACAAATGTCAACTACGAAGGTTGCCTAGAAGAGATATTTGCATTTGAACAGGAATTTGCGTATAAGTTTTGAGTACGGAAGCGGTTATACGATAAGGTTCTGGCTAAATTGGATTCGTTCTATTCAAAAGGAACTGTTTTTCAATGGTTCTCATGTGTGGGGCTCAGCCAAAACATTCATTGAAACTTCGTGAATCCGACGAGTGCAAGATTCTCACCCCTTTGTTGTTGGCTGTCGAACCTATGTTGTCAGGGATCTTTTTTCCAGAGGCTCACAAACTTTAAAAATTAATGTTTATTCGTATCTCCTGTCCCTTGAGTCACGCGGTGTTCTTTGAACACTACAGGACTTTCTTCTTGTATAAATCTGTATAAAAATATGAAAGAACAATCCTCATAATGCTCTGGTACACCTGGAATATTCAAGCTGAGTTTCACTGAATGACAGACGGACACAAAACAACGCAAGGCTATATTAGATACATTATCTCCGAAAATTTTAAATTTTCCGAAATAATCTCCCGTAACCATTATTACTATTGTGCTGAGTTTATTTTGCACTTGCTCTCCTCACCCAATTCATCACGACACAAAAGGCGTATATAATTTCCGACCCTCTTATTAAAATATTTGGGACATATGGAATCGGTTTCGATGTATTGTTTACTGTCAGAAGGGGATGATCCCTTTTTGATCCTATTACATGGTATAACGCTCTTAATTTAACAAGTCGGGGGCTTACTTGTCAAAATAAATGCTTTGCGTGGAGGAGAATTCCAAAATATGTTTCATTCCACAGATTGAGAAAGTTTTGTTACCATTCGACCAAGAGCATTAGGTCGAATTGCTTTCTATGTTATTTTATAGTCAGGCTCACAGGAAAGGGGTAAAACCTATAAAGCCTCATGATCATAGCGAGAAAAAAATCAAGATAGACATTGGTAAGTAATTGGAAAGCTGAGGCACTGTTATGGAAAACGACTGTTGAAAGGGGAATGTTCGACAGGTTTCCAGCCTCACAACAAGAGAGTTGGAAGTTTGTGCTACTCGTCAGGACAACCATGAAGAAATTGACAAAACAGGACCGGGTAGGGTAGTTCCAGAAAAACAACAACCGGAATCTAGTAATAGTAGAAGATAGTACTCCAGAACAGGCTGTATTTGTTCCTTCAAAAGATCTGATGAAATGCTGATGAATATTCCACAAGGAAGAAAACTTGTCAAGTTTCGCCATCTATCAATCAAAAGCTGAACTGCCTTCTGTCAGCCGGTCAGTTTCTTCCATGAGAAGTTTATCATTTTATTTGACGTATTCACGGAGTGGGCGACATCTATTTTCCGTTACTGAAACCTAGAACTGGGGAAAACAAGAATTTTACAGTGGTTATAAAAGCAGATTTATCCGAATTTTCTCTTGATGGGACAGTTCATCAGATTTTAAAATCAGGCCCCTGGTGTCCAAATCTTCTACATGGCACAATATGATGTGGTCGGCTCGAAAAACGGCTTCACCCTCCACTATTGCTCTATTCTTTTCATTTAGAGTCAGTTGTATAGGTTCAGTTTAAATATGGTGTGGAGTTTGAACTGCGGATTTAACAGAAAATGCATGCAAATTCTATCAAATTCTTCTTCTTAACCACCACCTGGACCTTAAACTGGACCTAGACAACTGGCCCTTAGATAACGAATGTCTGCTGAAAGAACCACCACAACAGCATTTTGTCAAAATAACTGTTAATCTTGAATATAAAATGAATAATGGGAACGTTTATCCCAACACTACACTCATAAGGGCCAGTATTATAAAACTATTTTGATAGAAACAGAAGTAACGTGGAGTGACCCAGTTACAGACCAAAAGGCAGAGAACGTTGGAGGAAAGGCATTCCAGACAGGTATGTCTGGGGGGCAAAACCAGGTTCCCCCCACCCACACACGAAAAAAAAAAAAAAAAAAAAAAGCCCCGGGGGGCCAGGGCGGCGGATGGGGCCTTTTGGGTTAATTGAGAAATGTGGCAAGGATGCGGAATGGGCAAAAGGGAAAAGGTAAAAGGTACTATGGGGTAATGGGGAATCGAGGGCAGCGCCCCGGCGGCGAAGGGGCGAAACTCCCCCCCCCCCCCAGGTCCCTGGGTTGCATGGGGGTGTTGGGGGTTTATCGGTGAATCTTGGCATTTTGTCTGTTGGCTGCGGTTTCAGGCTTTTTCTGCCCTTTCTTGCCTCTCGAGGAGCGAGGGGAGGGGGGCGCCCCAGGGCGCCCACCGGCCCCACTGGTTATGCCGGAGTCGGAGGGTGCCTTGGTCGGCATCCCCCCCCCTCCAAAAACGTGGCTGGTGGGGGGCGGGAGACCCACAATCCCCACCCTTCTCTTCCAGCCCCACCAACACCACCATCGTGGGGCTCCCCGGCGACCCCCACCACCAACACCCCCCCCCCCCACCCACCCCCAGAAAACCAAAGAAAAAAAACAAAACCCCCCCCACGCCCCCGCACCCCCCCCCCCCCCCCCCCCCCCCCGCCCCCCCCCCCCCCCCCCCCCCCCCCCCCCCCCCCCCCCCCCGCAAACCCCCCCCCCCCCCCCCGCCCCCCCCCCCCCCCAGCCCCCCCAACCCCCCCCCCCCCCCCCCCCCCCCCCCCCCCCCCCCCACCCCCACCCCCCACCCCCCCCCCCCCCCCCCCCAACCCCCCCACACCCCCCCCCCCCCCCCCCCCCCCCCCCCCCCCCCCCCCCCCCCCCCACCCGCCCCCCCGGGCCCCCCCCCGCCCCCCCGCCCCCCCCCCCCGCGCGCCGGGGGCCCCCCCCCCCCCCCCCCTCACGTGCCCCCGCCCCCCCCCCCCCCCCCCCCCCCCCCCCCCGTCTCCTCCCCCTCTCCCGCCGCCGCCCCCCCCCCCCGCCCACAGTTATTTGTTCCAGGACATTTTTTAGTTTTAGTGTAGTGTTAGTGAACGAAAGAGGCTTTTATTACATGGATGATGAAATGCGCCATAACTTCGCCTAAAAATAGACAAACAGACACGCCGAGGTACGAGAAATCATCTCTTTGCAATAAACACTGGCCGCTGGGTGGTGGTTTATGCAGTTTCAGTTTAAATATTCCAAGCCTTGTACCTTCTATTTACTCTTAAACTGAAATCCACACATACCCCCCCAATCAATTTGATTTTTTTCCCTTTTTTTTAATTGAAAAACCCTTTGGATTCCAGCGTTGCCTAGAGTTGCGGCAACTTGGCAACGAACACTTTTACGGCTCACTGAGCGATCTGCATCCATGATTGTTTGTTATTTTTAACCAAAAAAAATTAAATCTTCAGATGTGATTTCTTAATCAAAACCAAAAAACTCAATAAATTCCCCCACATAAAATGGAAGCCGTTTGTTTGTGAAATTATAGCAGTGCGTTATATTTCCGCCAGACGTCGCATAAAATTATGAACTTCCCAATAATACCGGCCCTAAACGAGAATATTTCTTTTATTTTCTTCCAGTTTTGTCACTCCATCTGGTGAAATTATGAAGATAACCGTGTTTTGAAAACCGAGGCCATTTCATCTGACAGAAGTTATTCAAGAAAGGAAGAAGAATAGAATGACAGTTGCACCTAACCTATAAAACCGTAAACTTTAACCGACCAAACACATTTTCTTCGATGAGCCTAATCAGCAAATATTGCAGCCCCAAACAAATAGTTGACGATCTACATAAGTTTATTATAATTATAATATACTGAGAGCGCTGCAAAAAAACCAAAATGTCTATGCTCGCAGAACGAAAGAGAAAACAGAAATGGTGTCTGAATCCGAGGGGAAAAGAATGGTCTCAAGGTATGATTTGCTGGAAATAAATAGTTTGTACAGTGAAGAAGTACGTGACAGTCTCAGCGGAAGTAATCTCTGCTCATAGAATAGAATGTTGTCAATAGAGAAATGCTCCACCTAAACTTTTCGTTTCAGATGCTAACAAGTTCGGACAAAAGATGCTGGAGAAAATGGGCTGGCAGCATGGAAAAGGCCTGGGGGCCAACGAAACCGGCATAACAGAGCACATTAAAATCTCCTACAAAAATGACAGTAAAGGTAAGGGTTTTCAACCTTTTCCGACTTTTTTGTCACCAACATTCTTCCTATTATTTTTTATTGCTTCTAGGAATGGGCTACAAAGAATCAAACAATCAATGGACAGAGCACGAAGCAAACTTCAGTGCCCTGCTGGGCTCACTGACTGGAGAAGCTGCTGATCCAGCCCAAGTCAAGGTGAACTCTCTAGAAAAGAAATCCCAGTCCTCCAGGGCTCGGGTTCACTATCACAAATTCACAAGGGGCAAAGACCTGAGCCGGTATTCTGAAAAGGACCTCGCGAACATCTTCGGTAAGAAGTCACTCAAAGAAGTGAAACCTGTCCCTACAAGTGAACCCGAACAGGAAGAAATCAACCAGAAGGAGAATGAGTCGGGATTTCTCCGCAATGCAGGCTCTATGAGGGATTACTTCAAGAAGAAGCTTCCAGGCTTTGGAAAGAGCAATGGCTACGCAATTGGTGACAATGGGGTGCTCAAGAAGGCCGAAGACAGCGAATCAGAGGGTGAGATGAAACCTAGTTTTGGTTTTGGGTTCAAGAGTGGAAATGCACCAGAAGAGCAGGATAAAACAACTTTTGTGTCTTATATCAAGGAAGAGCAGTCCACCAAAAGGAAGGCCCAGGAAACAATTGAAGATATGGTGTTTTCACCGATGAAAAAATCAAAGAAGGAGAAGAAACAGAAGGTCCCAGATGAAAATCTAGGGATATCAAACCCCTCTTTCAATCCTCTAGGCACCCCACTACAAATACAGAAGCACAAGCTAGAACCAATCGAAGAGAGTTTGTCTGAGGAATTCGTTGACGACACACCTGTAGAAACACCGAAAAAAAATAAAAAAAAGATGGAAATATCTTGTAATGGAAATAAATTTGTAGAAGGTATGGAAGAGATGTCAGTAGAAACACCCAAAAAGAACAAAAGGAAGAAAAATCTAGCAGTTCAAGAAATTGTTGAAAGTCTAGAAGAAACTCCAAAAAAGAAAAAAAAGGCTGACAACTGCCTGCCAAGTGAAGAAGCTGCAATAGTTGAAAATAGTTCTGTTAGTTCCAAGAAGACGAAAAAGCAGGCAGTTGAGGCTGAGGTGACTGGATTTTTCAACCCTGTTTGTGAAGAAATTGGGGATGATAGTGTCTGTTTCGATGAAGTAGAAAACCCGTATGAAGTCAAGGTAAAAAAGAAGAAGAAAAAGAAAAGGAATCTGGAATCAAGCGAAGATGCTGTTGAAGACAGAAAGAATAATAACCAATCACACTTTGAAAACCCTAATTTTGAAGAAACTGAAGAGAGCCTTGATCAAATTGAAGCTGTAGAGAATCCATATGAGGTAAAGAGGAAAACCAAGAAGAAACACAAGAAAATCAAAGTAGATGTGGAGACCCCAGCTCTATATGATATTGAAGCAAACACTCAAGTTTCAAATTCCTCTGAAGAGTCTCTTCCTGGGAAAAAAATAAAAAAAAAGAATAAAAAATCTCGGGTTGATTTGGACGATGCAGAAGATTCTGTGATTAGTATTGAAAGGAATGACACAGAGGGCAAGAATAAAAAGAGGAATACCTGTCTGGCAATTGATAATCCCAGTTTCCAGGAACGGTAAGTAAGGATCAATAAAATGTACATTTTTGGAAAAAAAAGAATTTTCAAGTGAATGAAATACTTATGTGCAAACAAACAGATAGTTCAAATGTAGATGATGCTGACGATATTCCTTACTATATTTCACAATATTTTCAATAATATGGAATCTCTCATTTTTTCAAAGATTTGTGGTGAAACAGAAAAACATTACGGGCATTTCTATGGATACATATTTTGAAATTATTTTTAAAGGTGTCCAAGATCTGTCTTGAAGGTACAATGTGTAGTGCAGTATTGTACATATTCACTAATCAATCTTTAGAGTAACATTTATTCTTTACCTTGCACTTTGGCAAAGTATTTTCTCAAGGTGAAGTGTAATTTGATCAAGATGCATATATTCCTGGTGAGATCTCTGATTCAATATTGTTTCGTCAATAACTCTAGACACTATCAATAATATCCAGGGAATTTAGTGCGATTTCCAGTAGATGGTGCAAGAGTCGAATTCTGTCATCTTTTGGCATATGCATTCCAATTTATTCAAATTGTGCTTGAAGTTTTCCATGAATTTACTGTTCTTCTCAAACAGTTATTTGTCGTTTCCAGTTCAATTCTCTACCTTAGTTTTCTCAGTTATTTGTCGTTTATCTGCCGTTGCTTTCAATTCCAAGAATTTAAAATCATACAATAAAAGGGGAAAATTCTATTAACCCGACATCACGCGTTAGAAAACTGTTTTTGTACTTACGTATTTTGGTCTCCTGAACAAAATGAACAAGTGACATTTTTTGCGGTCTCAAGTTTCGGAGATATGGCCTCCCAAAGACAGGAAAAACGGAGTTGACGCATATGCTTTTTTCTCAGCCAATTCCTCTCGAAAGTCTCCCGTCTTTCTACCGACACAATATACACATTCTATACCACCTTCTCTATCACTTTCCAATTGAATTATAACCATTTTTGAATATTTCACTACAAGACTCTAAAAAACAAATCGTCATAGGAATTCGGGGTTAGCAAAATAGTAGGACGCGAATTCTACTGTTTTGTTAACCTCGAATTTATTTTTTAGTTTTTTTGTGAAAAATGCTCATAATTTGGTTGAAGGTATATATATATATATATAATCTTTATTAGCATCAGCTCTCAAGTACAAGGTATAAAATATAAATGAAAAAAATGGTACAGAATATAGATAAAATGGCAGGTACAGAGTATAAAGATACAAAACAAAATTTTTACAACACACTGATAACATTATAATCAAACAAACCCCAAATAAAATCAATATATTACATAATATTACTGTAACAGGTTATAGGCCCTTTATATATTCTATACATTGGCTCTTGAAATTACCCAATGTAGAGCATTCTTTCAACTCTCTTGGCAGGTGGAATCAGTTGTGTATATTGTGCCGAAAGGAAGGAGGAATTTCGACTGAAATTGTCTAAGAAAAAAGCATATGCGTCAACTCCTTTTTTCCATTGTTTGGGGGACCATATCTTCCAAACTAGTTGAACCTCAGCTCTCTGAATTCTGCTCAGTGGCGGCGTTAGGGGACTTCGTAACACCGAATTACGCGAGTTCCGCAATTTTTTTGAAATTTATATGCTCAGTGTAACAGCAGTTTCACATGCAGTATACATATATCCAAGTTCAAAGTAATATTCTTCTCCTATAACAAAATCTGTGTAGCCTTTCTACAATCCAACACGAAAACTATCAACGTACCTACTATAACAGAAAGGTTTTGGTCCAATAAATAATATTTATTATTAGTAATATTCTTGATTGAATCAAGTATTTATCTATACAGTTTCAACGAATGTGAAGAAAACTCCACGGATTCGTCCCAGATTGAGGGGAGTGCCAATCAAACTAGGGAAAAGAGGAAGAAGACCAGCAAGAAACAACCGGTCGATTCAGCTGACGTCAACACGGAAGCAGTAGCGTCAAACCCCTACGAGATCAAAACGAAAAAAAAGAAAAGGAAAAATCAGAGCAGCTCGGATGAAGCGGAAACCTTTCCAAACGGTCACACAGAAAAAGGCATCGAAAACCCGGCCTTGCGTTCGAACGATTCGACAGACACCTCCTTGATGGTCGACGACAGCGACTTGATGCTGAACATAGTGGCGACACCTGTCAGGAAGGAAGAAAGGCTGCCGACCGTGCCTGGCAGCCTGAGGAGTACGGACAGTTCGAGGAGAAGGAAAAGCGTGAGGTTCAGCGACGTCAACCAGGAAAGGATCATCCCCTGCAAGGAGGAGATGCGGGAGCTTTATCGGGAAGAGGAGAAGCCAAGGACCGTTGGGCAAGGCGTGGACAACGTCAACTTCGACAGGCAGCAGGTCAGCCTGGAGGAGAACCTAGACAGCATCTCCAAGACTCTGGACTCTTTTCAGGCCGAGATCGACAACGACATCAACGAGGAAAAGATGAAGACGTTGACCTTGGAGGAGATGATGGTGGGAGAGGTGGGGAATCCCCACGGGGAGAACGAGAAGGTGCCCGGGGGAAGCCGGCTAAAGTTCAAGCACGCCAGTTTGGGTTCGAAGACGCCGATGTACCACCTGAATCAGAACGGGCCTAAGAAGTCGTACAAGCATTTGATCAAGGGAGATATTCTTGTCATGTTCAATGGTACAAATTTGCACGAGGTCGAGGGGTATGGGGCTAGGACTAAGAGCGAGGAGGTGTAGGTTGTTGTGTTTCATTAAAATAAATAAAGAGAACGACGGAGTTTGTTATTTTGGCTAGCATCAACATGGGAGTCCAATATAAGAAGAGTGAAAGTGCTTAAAATTGAAGAAGATTATGATAATCACCAAGATATGCCTTGAATAGGAATTGCAAGAATTGTCATGCCAAATTAAAAAGACAGAAATTTGCTTGACGAAACCGTTTTTTTCACAAATGATGGACATCAACTCCAAAACATAGTATGCATCAATTTCAAGTTTAAATTTTATTACTTGACCCGTTCAAAAAATATAAGGGGGGAAATAGAGGGAAAAATATTATACAACCTAAGGGTGTGTTCTCATTTTGGTTTGTTTATATCATCGGTAACCTCAAGACCGCTATTGGTCAAATAGCTGCTACTGGAAAAACACTTTCGAATTGCCTTTATGAAAACGTATCTGCGCAATGTTGTACACCTTCTCAAATAGTGTATGGTTGCGCCTGGCCCTTTCTTGACACCTAAAAGGAACAATAATAGTACATTAATCAACGAGCGTATATCGATGGCTACTAGTCAAGAGGTGAAGTTTACTTGATCACCGAGAGAATAAAAGCTATTATACGCGAGTAGAATACTATACTTTATCCACGACTAAAAAATTTGTTGGAATTTTTTTTATATACCACATATTGTAAGGAACAGTATTATTTTATTCTATCAATGATTTCATACAGTACCGTTAACAGGTCTGAGTCAAATTTGTTTGGATTCAGAAGCTATTTGGATATGACACACACATTCATAGTAGCTGATAGTTCCGAGTAGAGGTCCTTACCTCCTTTTTTTTATACGTAAGTAAAGAACTGAATTGTAAATATTTGGTTTACACGATAAAATTAAAAAAAAATTGTTAAGTGGCTATGATAAAGTTGGATATTTATGCCAAGTGTTTTCTGCCTGGTGCCAACAAACCTGAAATTAGTTTTCTTTCTGATTTTTCTGAGTTTCTATTCCGTGGTCTGCAGGATTTGGAGTCTGACGTTTCATATGCATTTGCGGTAGACGTTTTCAAAGGGGATGCGGCATAGGACAAGGTGTCCTCCGTTGAAACTCTTTGAATGTGGCTCAACTGATAATTTTTTCTCTTTCTCTCCTCTGTCTCCTATCAGAATTATCTGTTGTATTCGCAGACCAAACTTTAGTCTCAAAAACCTGCAGACCACAGCTCAAAAACCTGCAGACCACAGCTCAAAAACCTGCAGACCACAGCTCAAAAACCTGCAGACCACAGCTCAAACACCTTACCATTGATCATTATTCAACGGCCGTGAAATCTTGCAATCTATGAATTTTCGATTCAGAAACCTTGAAATCATCACACGTTATGGATTTTTAAAGATCTCCGTGAAATTTTTCATTTGATCTAGAAAAGTAATCCCAACTCCATTGGTGAATGCAAAAGTTGAATAAATTGACTTCAATTAAAAAAATACACGCTTCCAGAAAGTTTAGGAAGGAATTGAAATCAATCCATTCTCTGGATGATTTTTTTTCTACATGAAAATGAATTTGCATTTTCAATTTTGTCACTGTCAATCTTGGTGTGACTTTATTGTATCTGCCTTCATTGGACACCATTTCTGTAGCATCGTTTTCTAAAAGTTTTGATTAAATAAAAGAACTATTATTATTATATTTCTTGTATATTTTGTTTGACTTTGAGATATCAACAAAACCAAATATTTCAGTTTCAAGGAAAAGGACTATTTATCACTTGCTACAAAAAAACTTTTTAGTCCAATCATTCAACTCCAACTTTGGTTTTTCCAATCCCATATTCGGATGAACCAGTAAAAAAAAGGAAGGAATTTTATTGCTTCCTTTAAAAAAAAATTTTAATTTATTCATACTTCAATTCGAAGCTTCCTTGCTTTGGTTCTTCCTCAGTCTCATATTCCAAGTACAACTTGGTTATATCACTCTCTGTCCCAGCTACTTCCTCATTGCCGGATTCATGTTTCACAGCCAAATGCTTACTGAGCAAAGCTTTCGAAAGGTATTTCCTCTCGCAAAACTGGCACTGGAAGAACCTTTCGTGGATCTTCTTGTGCCTTGCCAATCGACAAGAGTGAAAGAATCTCCTTTGACAAATGTCGCAGGCATACGGCTTGGACTCGTCTGAGCTTTTACCTAAATGTTGGCGTTCGTGATTCTTCAAATCATTGCAGTTTGAGTAGGTTTTAGCACAATACTGGCACACATACGGTTTGTATCCAGAATGGATCCACATGTGTCTGTTGAGTCTCGTAGAATTTACAAAGCCTTTCCCGCACACGTTGCACAAGTAAGGCCTTTCTTTTGTATGGTATGTCCGAATGTGCAACTGTAAATTCTCCGACTGGGAAAAGCTTTTCTCACAAGCGAAACAACTGAAAGGCATGACACCAGAGTGGAGTTTTTTGTGTCTTTCCAGGTTGGATGCGATTTTGAAAGCTCTCCCACATATTTGACAAGAAAAAGGTTTGATATCCTCGTGAGTTTTCATGTGGCCAACTACACCAGCCCACCTTGCAAATCCCTTATGGCATGTTGGGCATCTGAAAGGACGCTCCCCAGTATGTGTGCGTAGATGTACCCTAAAAGTACTGGGATTCGGATAAACTTTTTCACAAATTTTACAGCGATAGTCTTTCACCACCATGTGTCCCTTCAAGTGCCCAATGAGCTTTTTTCGCTCCTTGAATGTCTTCTTGCAAATGCTGCACTGCAGCAAGTTTGACTGGCATGCGGTCAACTTATGCTTTCGGAAGGTAGCAACATTTGTGAACGTTTCTTCGCAGTTACTGCACTGGAATTCCACATTTTTCGTCTCAGGAACGATATTTTCAAAAGCTATAATATTTACCAATGGCTTTATTGGTACTAATGGAGGTGCATCTTCAGGAAGTTTCAATGCAACTTGTTCGACTACTTTGGTTTTATTTCCGAAATCTAATGGTACTAGAGGTGGGGGGCCTTCAACTAATATGTCTGTATAGGTACTTGATTTGGCCTCGGATTTTTGTTTGACAAGCCTCTCACTAAGAGGAATATCTTCCTCACTGACTTCTCCTTCATTCACTATACCATGGACTTCGTTTATATCTGCTTCAGTTAGGGCAATGTTCAGTATGTCCCGTTGTTTGATATTTTGTCGGAGAATTTTGTCAGTGCGCTCTATTTTTCTCTTGAAAGTGTGAAGTTTTATGACCGTTTGGAAGCAATTGGTACATATTCTATCGGGTAATCCGTCGCCTTCGGATATCTGAAACATCAAATGTTAATCTCGGTTAGGAACCGGACCACCGGCAATGTTTACTCGGACAGAAGTGAAACTCTCTATCATTTTTGGTATTCTGGTTCGGTGAATATCTCTCAAGCGAACTTTTTCGCCCATACATATTCGACATATTTTGTTGATCATTATATTCTTCGCACTGTTTGGTGTTGATTGCATTTCAATTTTTATTCAAATGAAGTGTGTATTATTTGATGCTGATCCAGCTCCTCTCCTGATAGACTGTAAAGGTAATGACTTTGGTTTTGTTTTCTTTGGCAGCAAGCTGAAACTCCAAACTTCTAAGCACTCAGCTCAACAGTCAACTCAACTGACTCAACTGTCAACTGAAATACTGAAACAAATGTCACAATCACAACATATTTGTTCTTCTTCTTCTTTTCTCCACTTCAATGGCCTCAGCAACTAAGGCTATCAAGCACTGAGGTTTTCGTTCCAAGTTGCCAACAACCATTCGTGAAAATGTCTACCATCAGGGAAATGAAATTTCGCAGTAAATGCTGTTTGAATGGGTTCGTTTTGATAAACACTTACTCAAAAATTCCACTTGCTTCTTCAGAACCAGTTTTTTGCAGAAAAAATCCTATTTTTCCTGAAACTGATGTGATTGGCTGAGAGCACGTTGGTTTTCAGATATCAGCTTCAAGATGTATGGGAATTTTTCTAGAAATACTGGTTTTTGAGAAGCCAGTAGAAGTTTTGAGTCGGGGATTGTCAAATCGAACCCATTCAAACACAATTTACGGTGAAATTTTCCTGATGGTAGACATTTTCACGAATATTTCAGTTTGGCAACTTGGACCGAAGTCCTTTACTTATTTGATGTCTTGGCCCTTGGCCAAAGTGGTGCCGCGATGTTTCATTGATATTTCGGAATATGATTAAAATTGAAACATCTGGTGTGAAAGTGAAAACTTAGAGATTACTTACCCCAAAATCAAACTGATATATTGCACGGGTGCGCTGCGTAACACCCACATTTCGTAACACCCACAGTACATAACACCCAAAGTGCGCAACACCCAAATTTCGTTATGCCCACGGTCTCCGAACATAGCCAAATGATGCACTGTTGCAAAATTTACCGGATATTGGGCAATTTCCTGTTAACCCAATCTAACTTAACCTAAATAACCTAATCTAAAAGAAGGATGAATTTGGCAACAGCGCATCATTCGGGTATGTTCGGAGAGTGTGGGCATAACGAAATTTGAGTGTTAGGCTGGATTCAGACAGATCCGAAATACGATCGTACGACGATCAGATAGCTTTCTGATTGGTCTAAATTGGTCTGAATTCAAATTTAGACCAATCAGAAAGCTATTTGATCGTTGTACGATCGGATTTCGGATCTGTCTGAATCCAGCCTCACGCACTTTGGGTGTTATGCACTGTGGGTGTTACGAAATGTGGGTAGAACGAGATGCTCACAATTGCACTCGACGCACGCTGCCCTGACAGCTTACAGCCGCTTCACAAAATTTGACATTTCTAATGGAAAACTATCAAATTTCGTGAAGCGGTTATAAGCGCTGTTAGACGCAGCCATTGTTACTATTCAAATTAATATTTTCCCATTTGCTGTACACCTTTTCGAGTGCACCCAGAAGGCAGAGTCTTGTGCGGGCAGGGTCGGCTGATCATCTTGGGTGCCGAGACTCTGGGGTGTCTTACTAATTCTCACGGTAACGCATTTGCTATTTCAACTGCAGGGAAACCCAGAAAAGCGACAGTGCTACCGGATCGAATTAGTGTATTTAATCCAGAGATACCACCAACTAGGATTGGTATCTAGGCAACTAACTGCCTATCGCACTGAGCAGGCCAGAAAAATTCTGCCCAGACCGCGGATTGAACCAGCAGTGGAAGAGCCAAATTAAATATACAAACAGCACCTACTGCTAAAAAATTAGTTGGGGTAACCAAAAGAGGTAACAAGATACATCAATAACATCAGCAAAGTTATTTTATGGAGGAGAAAAAAATGTACCACATGAATATTATTTAGTCAAACTGAATATATTGTATCCTATATTTACAATTTCAAATAACTAAACAGATGTGTATAAGTTTTTTATACAAACAATGAATGGAATTTGAATAAAAGAAACTTTTTCAAAATCAATTACTGGTATTTTTTCATGAGAGGAACATTTTCCCTGCTCTATTTTCACACCTAAATTGGCTGGACTTCTGACATATTCTCGAGATACCCATGTAATTCTATAAAATGCTTATTCAACAAATTCTCAGAAGAGAAGGCCTTGGTACACATTTGACATTTGTACCTTCTTACATGAACTTCCTTGTGTTTAGCTAGCCGCCAAGGGTGGACAAATTTTCTGCCACAAACATCACAGCAATTATCAGAAACTTCAACAATCCTATTTGCATGGAATAGCTGGTGTGCCTTCAAATTTTTCAATGTTGAATACGTTTTAGGGCATTGGTGACAAGCATATTTAGGTTTGACCTCAGTATGCACCCCCATGTGCCTCTTCAATCGTGAAGAGTTCACGAACCCCTTTCCACACACGTTGCACAAAAAAGGACGTTCAGTCGTGTGATGTGTGAGATTGTGCACCTCCAGATTCTGGGCTTGTAGAAATTGCTTGTCACAAACTGAACAACTGAAAGGCCTGACATCTGTGTGCACCTTTCTATGCTTTTCCAGGTACTCTGGAACTTTGAAAGACCTTTCACAAACATCACATATATAAGGCCTGCTTTCACTATGCGTCTTTGAATGTCTGTCAAGTCCACCCTTTGTTATGAAACCCTTGTTACAAGTTGGACATCTGAAAGGTCTCTCTTCCCGATGGCTAAACATATGATTTCTGAACCTACTGGCATTTGGGTACCTTTTATGGCAAATCTTACAGCAGTAGTCTGCACCAACCATGTGTCTTTTCAAATGACTAATGAGCTTCACTTTTTCAAAGAATTTTTTTTTGCAAATGTTACACCTCAGTGAATTTTGTTTGCAAGCATTCGCTTCATGTTCATTGAGTATGGCGATTTCCTCAAAATCTTCCTCGCATAGTTTTTCATTCTCTAATACTGGGACAATGTGTTCAAGGATATTAATATTTACACCTGGGTTTATAGGAATCAAAGGTGGTAAGTTCTCAGCTTCTCCAGTTTTGTGTTCATAAGCTATAGGTATAAGAGGTGGAGGTTCAATAGTGGCCTCAATTCTGTTCTCAAATCCTATGATCTTAGACTGTTTGGGGCTTGTTTCATATTCTTTTCTCACCATTCTTTCACTGAGAGGAATGTCTTCATCACTCATATCATCCTCATTTGTAGTACTTCCACTCTTGTTTATATTAGCTTCCGTCAAAGCCATATTCAAAATATCACTTCTGCTAACGATGTTTTTTGTGATCTTTCGAAGATATTTATCACTGTGCTCTATCTTTCTCTTGAATGCATACATTTTTTTGAGCTTACAGAAGCAAACTACACATATATTACCTGGTAGTCCATCATTTTCCATCACCTGAAAGAAAAGTCATTGATATTTTTCCCAGCCCTAAATGCCCCCTAATGCTCAGATTACCCTAACACATGCACATGTTTCAATCATTTTTGATATTCTTCCTCGGTAAATATCTCTCAAACGTCCTTTATTGTTCAGGCATATTCGACACATTTTCTCAAAGTTCAGATTGTTTTCATGTGATATTCGTTTCTCTACATTCAAATTCATTATTTATTAAATTGATAAAACGGCAGTCTAAATGAAATATATTTTGATACGAAAAGATTTCTTCAGTTTTTGGATATTGTTTTGAAATAGAATTGAAAAAAACTACATAATAATACCACAGAATGACGGAATATCAGAACTACAAAAATGTCAAAAATACAATGACCTGAATGGCCGCGTCTAACAGCTCACAGCGCTTATAGCCGCTGCAAACAATTTGGTGAAATGTCAAATTTTAGTGAAGCGGCTTTAAGCGCTGTAAGTTGTTAGACGCGGTCATTGGTTAGAACCAGTTGAAGGTGACAAACGACGAAACACAATGTTTTTTGAAAACTCTAACAGCAAAAGATGAATTCAGAATCTATCTGAGGTCTAATGCAATGCTGTTAATGGTTTTTATTTTTTGTTTGCTTCTTCCATATCAACCATGCTGAGATCAAAACTTTAAGAGTTTCTTCCACACAAAATGGTGTCAATGGAAATATAAATGGACAAGTATATTTCATTTCACACTCTGAGACTGTGAGCTATTCTGATTTGACACCGTTTCCAGACATACTACTTGAATGATGATCTGTATTTTCAACATGTCTCTTTCTCATACGCAGGCAAGCAGATGTGCTCCTCTCTTTTATTTGAGATCACAGATCTCTTATTTGACAAACTCCATCCGTTTTGACATCAAATTAGCAGCTGCTTTCTTTCGGAGTTTCAATCCCCGGTACTCATTCTAGCTTCACCATTGGTGGGATTTGAAACTTGTCAATTTTCAACCAATAGTAAAGCTAAAATTAGCAACCTCCACACTTGAAACTGTTAAAAAGAAAGCTACCATAAAGTAAAAGTAGAAGAAGAATTTAGAATTCGGGACGGTAGTAACAAATCAAGTTCCTCTGGTTGAAAATCCATTGATTGTCAAAAGTTTTTATTTTTTTCTACAAAAATGGAAGAATGTGAACTTCGGAATATATGCCGAGCATGTTTGACTGAAGAAGGAGAATTCCAATCTGTATTTGTACCTGAAGTGAGCTCAGGAATTACTTTACACATTTCTGAAATGATGAGTGCCTGTACTTCTATTCAGGTGACATTTCTACAAACTTTTAAAGAAACATTTCGTTTAATCTAATTTTCACAGATAACCCTTGGAGACGGCCTGCCTGAACAAATTTGCACAACTTGTGTGAGCAATACAGTCCACATGTATCTCTTCAAGTTGAAGTGCGAAAGAAGCGATAAAATTTTGAGAGAAAGATTAGAAAAAGGAACGTATTTTTATGAGGCTGATCTTATAGAGCACGACGCCAGCAATACAGAAGAAACAATGAAAGATGAAGGAACTTGTGAAGAAGTTTCTACTAAGGAGACTATTTTAGATGACTTTGATTCCTTTGATTTCGACACATACAGAGACGAGAGCGAAGAAGATGAACCTAATCATCTTGAAGAAGACTCCTCTCCAAAAGAAGAGATCAAAGTGAAGAAATTTGAATGTGATATTTGCCAAAAACGTTTCAGTCGTTATGATCTGCTTCTGAGACACAAAATAGCCCATGCTATGAAGATGGAAGAACAAAATGTGCAGTATGATGGAACGTATCAGATGGAAGATGAGCTAGATATCAAGAGAGAAGATATTGTGTATTCATGTTCACGTTGTGAGTCCCTGTTTGTACACAGAGATGACCTTGATGCACATTTGAAAACGCATGTCAAAGAGTATAAGATTAGCTGTGAAGTGTGTGAGAAAAAATTTACCAAAATGGCCCACCTGAATAGGCATTTGAGGACGATGCATTTCATCGAGAAGCAGTATAAGTGTTCTCTGTGTGAAAAAGCTTATCACAGGCAAGAACAGTTGAGGAATCACATGAATGGCCATACAGGGGCGAAGCCACATGTTTGTGATATTTGTTGTAAAGGTGAGTTGTCAAAAGGAGAAATTAGACCTGAAAGAAATTTGTGTCATGGAATATTACCTCTAGGGTCTTATTTTTACATGAGGGATGCTCCCATATCAAGAAATATATCAAAGTTCTCTCAAGTTTTCCACTCTAAACTCTAAAGGTGGAAATATGGATATACTGAACGCATAATGCCTGATTTAG
The DNA here is from genome assembly GCA_032362365.1 of Zygogramma bicolorata. Lineage (NCBI taxonomy): Eukaryota > Metazoa > Arthropoda > Insecta > Coleoptera > Chrysomelidae > Zygogramma > Zygogramma bicolorata. The sequence goes on from JAVJAQ010001017.1 coordinate 220,403, forward strand.
TGCATAAAGCATAACTCAATTAAGCGAAAATAGCATTTCCCACTTGAAAAAATTCAATATGGTCACCTGAAAAAAATTTCATTCCATATACTTGTTAAACATTAAAGTTTGAGAAGTGTCAGTTTTCAGATAGCTTTTTTCCAAAAAAAATACTTTATTCATACACCAAAGAATCTATCACAATAATCACAACAGAAAGTATTATTCCAAATCAGCAATAGTGCTGGTGGAGGAACATAACAGAGTTTGTAACATAAAAATTAATAACAAGTAGTAAGTATATCTATATTAAATTTAACAATAGATAACAATAGGTACAACAATATAATTATAAATATCCAGAAATGAATACAATACACAAGTGTCTTAAACAATTACATATTATGAGTGCTTATATACGTGATCAGTTCTTTTTTGAATGTTGCATAGCTGTCTTTGACTTTAATATAATTTGGTAAGGCATTGTACGTTTGGAAGCATTGTGAAAGTGGGTCATTCAGAGCCACATTAGTTTTTACTCGTGATAAATAAATTTGATTTTTTGCTCTGGTATTGTGGTCATGAATTTCGCTTATTAGATTTATGGATGTGTTACATTTTTGTTGGTTCCTCATGACCTTATATGAGTATTTGCACTGTTCAATTTGTAAAATTTTTCTAGTGGCAAAATCCCCGTGGTTCTGTAAATCAAATCCGTATTTGTTCCCTTATCGAAACCAAATAAAACTTTGACTACTTTGTTTTGCAATGTTTTCATTTTTTTCATCAGTGTTTTAGAGCAAACTCCCCAATTTGTTATCAAGTAACGAAATATTGATAAAAAATAAGCATTGTATATTACTAATTTATTTTAGTTGTCCAAATAATCACGACATCTATACAGGGCTCCGATCATGGCAACAATTTTATTGGTAATATGTTCCGCGTGTTTTTGCCAATTTAATTTATCATCCACAATTAGACCAAGGTATTTGGTACTTTCTACTTTTTCAACCACAGTATTTCCGATTTTTATACTAAGATTTTGGGTTTCTTTGTTTTTATTTTTAAATAACATGTATACTGTTTTTTTAACGTTAATTTTTAATTTATTACTCAGCAGCCATTCCGAATACAGATTCAGATCTTCATTGAGCGTACTTTCCAGTTCTTTCAAATCTCCCCCTTCATAAACAAGAATCGTGTCGTCTGCAAATGTGTAGTAGTGCCCTCTTAAATTTGCCCTTTTTAAGTTAAGAGTGTGTAAAGAATACAGCAATGGATCCAGTACTGAGCCCTGAGGTACTCCACAGTTAGTTTTCTCCACTTGGCTCTCAACATTATTCAAAGAGACATATTGTTCACGGGAATGTAGGTAAGTTTTTATCAGGTTCAACGTTATTCCCCTAATGCCTAAAGCATTCAACTTTGTAAGTAAAATATCATGGTCTACTACATCAAATGCTTTCTGCAGGTCTATAAAAACAGTAATCACATACTTTTTTTCATCAAGTTTTTTTGTCACATGGTTCAGGAAGTCTATTGTATCATTCGATTGTTTTTGAAATCCATATTGATATCTGTCTAGTTCGATATATTTATCTATGAATCTAATAATTCGATTTTTGATGAGAGTTTCTACCAGTTTTGATAACGCACAAACCACTTTAATTGGACGATAATTCTCAATTTTTGATTTTGAACCTGCTTTGTGAATCGGAGTCACTCTCCCAATTTTCAATGTATTAGGGAAGAGTCCCTTATTGAGAATATCATTTATCAAGGTTACTAGGATTGGTACAAGCCATTCAGCTACTAGTAATAATTCTCCAACTGCCTCAATTTGAGTTTTGCGTCATCTACTGAATTATGCATTATGCGTTCACTAAATCTGCCTTAAGATTAATTGCTCAATAACATTCTCTTTAGTAAGTTATTTTTTCTTCGATTGGAGCAAATATTAATTCTGCAGACACATCATCTCTGGAGGAGTGAGTACTTCTGAGTCTCTATCACTATCCATATTGTCAAACTATAATTACTATGAACACATACATTTCTATAGCAACCACTGCCCAACAAAAAGCGAATATATTTGCAAGTATGTTTGCTAGAAATTCTACTCTGGACTCATTGGAAAAAGATCCCCCTGAAAATGAGGCCTGTCGACAGTCATATGCCTGAAAGAATTTTTCGCCAACAAAATATAAGAAATATTCTAATGGACCTGTAGACAAATGAGGCTTGCAGATCTGATGGAATTCCACCAATTGTTCTTGAAGTTTGTGCCCCCGAATTGACACCAGTACTTTTCTAATTATTCAACCTTTAGTATAACTTGGGGGTTTTTCTTGGAGAACAGCAAGGGTTCAGCCAGTTCCTACAAAATTAAAGAAAACTTTACCTTCTTATTATAGACCAATTGCATTGCTATCTATTATTTCCAAAGTCATGGAAAAAGCAATCAATATGAAGCTTATCAAATATCTAGAGAAATAAGGAATAATTAATGATCGAAAATATGGATTTTGCCATCAAAGATCAACCAGTGACTTATTGGCATATGTTCTCTTCTTGTCAGGTTCAAATGATTTACAAGGCTCGAACGGATGACCCGACGAGTACAGAATTTCCAGCCCTTTGTTGTGAACTAGGAGACCCATCAAACCTCTCATGCGCTCAGGGTTATCAATAGAACAGCTGATCTTTGGAACTCCTTGCTGAGAGAGGTTTTTCCCGAGACTTGCAAACTTCAAAAATTCAAAGTGAATGTAAATTCATATCTCTTGTCTTGATTCACGCGGTGCTCTTTGAACATTACAGGGCTTCCCTTTCGTGTGAATCTGCATATAAAAGAAAAAAAATAACAACCATTCCAACACTTGCAATTTCTAATTCCTATCAAATTCTGTTTCAATTTATCACTACAGGAAAAATAAAAAGATTGTGAGATTTGTAATAATTTGTGAAAAAATTATATGTTCAATTCGGCAGCAAAGTAGATTAACTGCCTTAGCTGAATTCCTACTATCAGCCGCGGCAGTCAATCTACTAGTTTGCTGCCTAGTAAAACAAAAACTATTTCTATATGGAATATTCTATGACTTCTCTCATAAAATAAAATTTATATGGGATTCGTATTCAGAATTTATAGTTTATAGCCTGTTAATACACTATAATAATAAATCATATCAAAATATACTTTTTTGTCAGAAGATTTGCATCCCATTGACAAAGATTTGTAAGTATAAATATAAACTAACTAATGGTGTATGAATAAAACTGGTAATTTACAAAAAGTAAAATAACACAACTACAAATACAATAAAAACAAAATTGAATGCACGTTTTTTGAAAACGATTCATTAAAATACAAGGTGTGGTTGAGAAAGATACAAACTGGATAAATATTAAAGATTTCAATAATAGTCCAGTAAATGAAGGGACGAACCTGTGAATAAGTCTATGAGTTCTTCACTTGTGGCTCAATTCGTATATCGTCACAGATGTTTTCGAAGGACCCAAAACTTAACACGATTGCGGTCATGGAAATGGCCGAAAATGGCCCCCCAAACCCAGAAAAATGGGTTTCCCGCCAATATCTGGCTAAATATACGAATTAGAGAATATACGTTCAAACAAAAATTAAAGATCGTCTCATTATCTACAAAAATGACCCTCATCACTTTTTCCGAAAACTCAACAGTTTTCGAGATAAAGCGACCCAAAACTCTCCTCATTTCAGCTGCCGCTTTCTCTATAGGAATTCTGTTGTCTACGCATTCGCTTGGAGGCGGGCGGACGAATTGTCTCATAACTCAGGCAAAAACTGACATTTTTCAATGATTCAAAGTTCAAGATAATGAGGAAACCCGTAGCTAGCATTCCATGAATTTTGAAGTTCTTTCTTATTTGGCAAAAAGATTTATTAAGCTGTGACCGCACCATTTCGACACTTTCATTAATTTGTTTACATTTTTTTCAAAAAATAGTCTTTTATCGGAAATTTGTGTTTATAATGGGTCCTTGGGGGGGTCTTGAATGATCTCTGAATTTTTTTTGTACTTTCCCCGCGTTCCAATAAATGATCCATTTGTTTATTTACATTTTTCATGCGATTTCGGAGTTATGTAGAATCTGCGGAACAACCGCTAATTATAAAATTATTAGCCATAAAAAATATATATGTATTCGGAAACTAGAGCATCTTGGCTTCAAAACGATGTGCATGGCAAGTCGATAAAATGGCTAATAATTTTTTAATTCGCGGTTAATCCGCAGATTCTACATAACTCCGAAATCGCATGAAAAATGTAAATAAACAAATGAATAATTTATTAGAACGCGGGGAAAGTACAAAAAAAAATTCAGAGATCAGTCAAGATCCCCGAAGGACCCATTATAAGAAAAAATTCCGATAAAAGACTATTTTTTGAAAAAAATGGGAACAAATTAATGAAACAGTGTCGAAATGGTGCGGAAAAAATTTCACAGCTTATTAAATCTTTTTGCCAAATAAGAAAGAACTTCGAAATACATGGAATGATAGCTACGGGTTTCCTCATTATCTTGAACTTTGAATCATTGAAAAATGTCAGTTTTTGTCTGAGTTATGAGACAATTCGTCCGCCCGCCTCCAAGCGAATGCGTAGACAACAGAATTCCTATAGAGAAAGCGGCAGCTGAAATGAGGAGAGTTTTGGGTCGCTTTATCTCGAAAACTGTTGAGTTTTCGTAAAAAATGATAAGGGTCATTTTTGTAGATAATGGGACGATCTTTGATTTTTGTTCGAACGTATATTCTCTAATTCGTATATTTAGCCAGATATTGGCGGGAAACCCATTTTTCTGGGTTTGGGGGGCCATTTTTGGCCATTGCCACGAACGCAATCGTGTTAAGTTTTGGGTCCTTTGAAAACATCTGTGACGACCTACGAATTGAGCCACAAATGAAGAACGCATAGACTTGTTCACAGCTTTCCCTAGTTTCGCACTATAAGTGCAAAGCACTTGTTTGCAACAAGGAAATTTGACAATTAAAATAAATATATAAAGTTTGGAACATCTAACGTAGAACTAGAACTAGAGTTATGTTTTATAAAATATTTCCCAAATGGTAGTGGTAGTATGCTATACATGCACATACAAACATTTAAATACATATATACACAAGACAATGTTGATAACACGATGTTCATAATTTTTTTTCAGCATTCAACCAAATTTCCAACCTGAAAGATCACATGAGAACCCACAACGGAGAGAAGCCATTTTTATGTTCTACATGTGGAAAGGGCTTCAACCAACTGGGCAATCTGAGGCAGCACACTGTGAGGCATAGCGGTGTGAAAGCACATCTTTGCAGCACGTGTGGCAGCGGGTTCGCTAGTAAAGGGGAATTGTCTGCACACCTTAGGAAGCATACAGGTACGTACAATTCGTACAGAGTGGTTCAGCAAAAAGTATGCAACTAGCTAATTTAGGGTATAATTGAGTTTTTCTATTACTCTATCCAGGCTTACATGTTTGCAGTCACCACCATATCGTCTGCAAATAGGTTAAGGAATTCGCATTCTTGAATATAGTTCACGTCATTTAGGTATAGGATAAATAATAGAGGACCGAGTACACTTCCTTGGGGTACTCAGAGGTGATACTTTTATTAACTGAAAAAATTTTTTTTTTGTACACTGCTCCCTATTCAAAAGGAAAGTGTTGTTGAACCAAGCTAGTGCAGTGCCTGGTATGCCATAGTATTTGAATTTAAATAGTAGTAGGGAGAGGTCAACAGTCTCGAAAGCTCTTTTAAAGTGGAGGAAGATTGTAAAAATATATTTATTACAATCAATTCCTAGTTTCCAGCTAGACAGTGTCAACTGTAAAGCAGTTTGGCAGGAATGCTTGGATCCGAATCCGGATTGATAATCCATCAATATTTTATTGTTTTCAATATACCTAGATATATTATATAAGCACCTAGTTCTTATATTTTTTCCACTAGCTATCATTATTGACTCGTGGTATAATATACTTTTATTTCTGACCGGGATATTATAAGCTTATATCGTCATAGTTACGCTATCAATAAAGAGGGTCATAACTCCCTTGGGACATTATAGATTTTATAATTCCCTCTACCTTTCACAAGTAAAAATAAAATTATATATATATATATATATATATATATATATATATATATATATATATATATTTATTTATGAAATGAAAACTGAACCATATTTTATTTATTCACGTCATTACAAATAATAAATGTACAATTTTGAAATGTTCCCTGAAAATTACTTCCGCCACTGGAAACAATTTCTTCTTTTGTGTGGCTGGAGCTTCTGTTCACTACAGTCGAGGTACCAAGTAGACAACATACGCGCCGTTTTATTTCTCAATTCGATGCTATCCTCCAAATACCCCTCCGCCACCGTGGAACTTTTCCAACCTCCGTGTCTTTTTAAGTTAGTCATAGTTGCTCCTGCATTGGCTAGAGCAGTAGCAGAAGTGCGACGAAGGCAATGTCCCGTATAGGAAGATGAGTTTGGCAATCCTAAATACATCGCGATTTTGCTGGGGATTTTCCCAAACATGTTTTTTTCCAATTGGCTGAGATGTACATTTATTTTGTCGGAAGCTCAAAAAAAATCGTTCAATACCTTTAGGACGCAAAGACATATAAAGTCTTAATAAAGGCAAAGCGGAGAACTCTTTTTCATCCACAACTGTAAATTTCTTCGATACACCAGTTTTACTTTCCGGTACGTTCACTACCATAACGGAATCCCGGTCCTCTATATCCGATATCTTCATATTCAAAAGTTCCTGACTTCTGCATCCTCCAAAATAACCCATAATCAAAACAACCTATAACAAAAAAAAAGGAAATAAATACACACAAAAAGGAAAATAAGAAAAAAATTACCTTATGCAATAAATGAGTATCATTTATCCTTTAGAAATCTGATAACATCTTTAGGAGATAAAACAGCAGACTTTTTCGGCTTATAACTCTTACTCTTCCGTTTCAAAAAAGCCTGTAGTTCATTGAACTTGGTGATATCTCGTTTCTCATGTATAGTCACCATCGATTTTAGCATTGACCATTTAGTCCATAAAGAATTCGGACTATACGTTTCTGACTGCAACGAATAAACACAATTACCACCAAATCTACCGAAAAACATAGAAAATTCCTTACCAGTTCTTGAAAATATGCCAGAAATACAGTTTCAGTGACATCTTTTGGCATAACATTTTACAGTGTCAGCCAGTCCAGATATATCTTGTATTCTTTTTAGTATACGGCTTCACTTTTCGATGGAATTAATGATTCTCTTGCTTGTTCAGCTTTTTTCAAAATATCCTCCATTATATTTGGGGTAGAAAACACGTTTTTACCGCAAACACAGCTTGATAACAAAGTTCTGTTTATAAACAAGTAACATAGCAACAACCTAGCAACAAGAAAACTCTACTATAATCAACGGTACCTGATTCAAATATACCGGGAAGGTAATGAATTGGTACATTTTTCCGTTTCAAAAATGAACAAAATTTCATTGAAATCGGTCAGAAATAAAATTATCTAAGTACCACGGGAATTAATGAGCCTTAATAACCTCAGGCAATTGCTGTCCCTTGGGCCAGAGGCCCTCGGGACGCAAACTTTGCCATCGGTAATAAAGGCCCTCCTAATTCCCTTGATACATAAATAACTATTAGCTACACCCGTACTCTAATAATACACTAATATGCCCACAACCCGTTTAATAATGAAATCCATTACGATACAGATTTTCATTACGATACGGATTTTCAACCAATAGAAACCGATTATTTTTTAATCAAGCGTGATGTGTATGCTCTGCATTTGACGTTTGTCAAGTCAAAATCGGTATAGGTATTGAATTTTTGAAGAATATAGCAAAATTTCGATAATCATAAAAAAATGTCTGATACCAGCGATATGGAAGAATCATTTTCGACACCTTCACCGGCAGAAATACAGTAAGAATGATTGAATTTTTCATTTTTGACAAATGCATGATTTAATTCTTTATTTGTTCAACCTAGTTTTCTGAGCTCTCAGTAGCCGAGCGGTCTAAGGCACTGAGATTGAATTGCTCGTTACACTAGTTGGAAGAGACATTGGTTCGAGTATGGCTTCGAGTAATTTTTTTTAAATTTCTGATCTTCTTTTCATTTTTCATCGTTTTATTTCTCGAAGTAATACCATTTATTACAATTTTGAAGAATTTTTCGAAGAAATTCGTTAAATGCGTATTATTGTGTGCAATACAATTATAAATATAATATTTGTAGTTCTTCACTATTTATCGGGTGTAGATAAAATAGCGTATGCAACTCTCATGTAATGGTTATTAATACATGATCGTTGCATAATATACTATTACGCAGGCATTGATTAACAATATCTCTATGAAAAATGCTCTTATCGAATTTTGTTCGAAGGTGCACGCCCGTTCGTATGTCAAGTATGCAACCACGGATTCACCACGTCCAGTTCCTTGACTAAACACAAGCGCATCCATTCTGGAGAAAAACCCTACGAGTGCGACACGTGCAAGATGAAATTCTCCCGATCCGGAATCCTAGCCCGTCACAAGCGTACGCACACCGGAGAGAAACCGTATAAATGCAAGGTAATGATCACGACATGTTCTGAAAGATGGCTGCAAAAATCGAAGAAAAAATATCGATATTTTTTGGTATTGCTGATGGATTTATGCAACAGTCATTTTCAGCAGTAATATTCCTGGGACATTGATAATTGTTCGAAAATTTCCTATGAGCAACAATCTTGAGAAAGTTGGTTGGAAATTTTTGGGCATTTATCAATGTTCGAGGGTATTCGGATAGAAAATTTTTTGCTAAATTTTGATTAATAAAAAAACTAATTCATCCTGCCGAGTTCAACATGGTTTTGCAGGAAACTTTTGTTCTCATGTTCTCAAAATCGACGCCAATTTTTCCGCCTCCCGATATCCATCTAAATGATACTTTCTATCATTGCAAAAGTTCATGAATGCTTTCCATACAAATTTTTGAATGTACACTGTAATTTTTGGTATATTTGATTCTATAATTTCATTGATATTCCAGATAGTATCATAACTAAATGGTGTCAGTATAACTACTTTTCTTCGAGCTTGAAGGCCGTCGTTCTTTGGAATTCCAAAGAACGACGGCCTTCAAGCCCGAAGAAAAGTAGTTATACTAATAACCTCGGCCGCGAAAGCCTCAACCATTTTGTAAATGGTGTCATTTGGAAATATCAAATATTTGAAACGTCAAAATCGAAATAAATCAATTTGTATGCATTCATGACAATAAGATAATAAAGAGAAAAGAGTACATGGGATATTTTCACTTATAATAACACGAGTGCATAAAAATGACCAGATAATTTTGCAAGAAAGCGTGATATCTAAAAATTGCAAGTTTATTTTCATATTTGGCGAAAGTCTTCTTTCTTTTACAAAATATGAAAATAACCGAATGCAATTTGTATAAGATACCACGCTTGAATGCGAAATTATCTGGTCATTTTTATGCACGAATGTAATTCATTGGAATATTTCACGAATAAAGAAATTCTCAAGGAAATGTTATTTTTTGTTCATTTATACTTTCCTCTATAGATTGTATGGAGCACTCAGTCTATCTGACATTTATTTGTGTTGTTTACTGACGTCTAGCGATACGGCTTCAAATGTGTTGTTATGGTGACTCGATACAATGCAATTACCGCTGTAAGTTTTCGATAATTGCATTGCTTGTTCCGTAGTTTTTTGGGTTTGTAACCTACCACAATCTGAAAAAATAAGAATTAATATTGGAATCTCAGATTGGATTCTTAGAACAAATATTGATCCACCACAAAAAAATGACGTTCAAACAATAATTGCATTGCTTTTATGGGACATTTTATACCGTGTGACGCAGACTCATGGTACACCCCCGTTTTCTCTTTTGTTTCTCTAGCTATATTTTTGAAATTCGGAACATTGAATATGCTCACTAAACAGCATTTCTCGACATATCTGAAAGAAAAAAACAACTCCCAATTTTTCCGGTAATGACATCAACTTTCGATTCTTGAATGGGGTACCCTGTATATTGTTACATGATCGGTTAGGGATGATCATGAGGAATCCAACGATATCAGCTTTTTTGGTGTTATCTCCGATGACTACGGAGATATCGCCATTTATATTATCCATAAGCTCAACGAGTAGGAGAGAGAAAGTTTTTCTGGCGGGTCAATCCAATTCTCTCTCCCACTCATTGAGCTTATGAATGAAATGAATGGTGATATCTCCGTAGTCATCGGAGATAACACCATAAAACCTGGTATCGTTGGATTCCTCATGATCATCCCTAACCGATCATGTAACAAAATACGGGGTGTCCCATTCAAGAATCGAAAGTTGATGTCATTTCCGGATGAATTGAAAGTTGTTTTTTTCTTTCAGATATGTCGGGAAGTACTGCTCAGTTAGCATATTCAATGTTCCGAATTTCAAAAATATAGCTAGAGAAACAAAAGAGAAAACGGGGGTGTACCATGAGTCTGCGTCACACGGTATATGAGGGAAATATTCAGTATAATTTTGTTCTGATTGGTTTTGTTAGATCAGGTGACTTCAAATCAACTGATTTCATTGGATATCTACTTGAGAAAAAAAATAGTAGTGATATCTCTAGAATACTGATAATAGTCAAGACGATTTTATGAAGGCTGTTACTGATCAAAGAGCTCGAGAAATCATGAAATTAATAGGCATTCATCGATGTCCAAGGGATATTCGGCGGAAACTTTCACACCAACAGTTTTTGACCAATGAAATGCGTATTTTGTTTCAAGTTACCACGGCAACTCGGGTATTTTATCGGAAATTTTTTCCTACATGGGTAACCTACAGCGAATTATAGTGATTATTTCCCTCAATGCGAATAAACGATGAAACAGCTGAAGGCTAGACTGCTTTTACAGAGTTTTACAGCGATAAAATGCACTAGACCTTTTAACCGATTAAAATGTTCGAAATAAACCGGGCGTTTGGATCACTTTTCAGGTACTATCTCTGGTACTATATTGTTCCTGTGTTCGATTTTGATGTTTCCTGAGTTTACATGTTTTCTAGAAATAATCTAAACATATATCCCTCCTTCACCAAGTTCAATCGACCAAAATGCGTGCATTTCTATGGTTTTCAAAATTTTGCTTTCAAGCAAATGCTTTCGTGTATAATAATTTAAAATAAAATCCCTCGACCTGCGGTCTCGGGATTTTATCAAATTATCATACACTCAAGTTATTTGCTAAGCAAAATTTCGAGAATCATGGAAGTGCAGCACGCATTTTAACCGATTAAACTTGGTGCACTCGGGATATAACCCCCGAATATTTCCCTTATATATAAAATGTCCCATAAGAGAATGCAATTATCGAAAACTTACAGCGGTAATTGCATTGTATCAGGTCAGCATAACAACACATTTGAAACCGTATCGCTAGACGTCAGTAAACAACACAAATAAATGTCAGATAGACTTCAAAAATAGAAAAACATTTCGCGTTTTGGTGAGTGCTCCATACAATCTATAGAGGAAAGTATAAACGAACAAAAAATAACATTTCCTTGAGAATTTCTTTATTCGTGAAATATTCCAATGAATAACATTCGTGCATAAAAAGGACCAGATAATTTTGCATTGAAGCGTGATATCTTATACAAATTGCATTCGGTTATTTTCATATTTTGTAAAAGAGCCCTCGTCCTTCGGACTCGGGCACTTTCGCCAAAATATGAAAATAAACTCTTGCAATTTTCAGATATCACGCTTTCTTGCAAAATTATCGGTGATTTTTATGCACTTGTGCAATTATAACCAACAATTTAACTTATGTATAAAATATCCCATAAACCGCCGTGATTTTGTCATTATGACAGCGAAAAACCTTTGCCCTATGTTTTTCAGCGACAAAGCGGAACCTAACTCTTGAAAGAATGGCAACCAGAATTGTAAACAAATCTTTGACGGCGTCTTTGTCAATTTTTCACTTGCGTTGTCAAAAGAGTATATCTGATCTGTGAAAATGAAATATAAGATTTTTGTTTTTAACAATTGTACTTTTCTGTTGAATTGAATAAACTAAACTGTATTCATTAAATTGTCGTACCGAACTACACCGGAGCTTTTTTTTATCGAAGAAAACTTGACATTTATTTTTATGAGTTAGTTGCCTTCCGACAGATTAACTCAAAAAACTGCCAGAAAAAATTACTCGTCCTACGGACTCGTAATTTTTCAGGGGCAGTTTTTTTCGTTGAGGTGCCAGGCAACAAAACTCTCATCGAAATGTCAAGTTTACTTCGACGAAAAAAGCTCTCGTGTAATTATGAGTGAAAATTCTTCAAAATAAGCAGAGTGATATTTTGGTTGTCATATAACTTTGAGCAGAGGTAATCCACATCTTTATTCGAGATCCACTGACACAGTAGTTTCTTGGCCGAATCGATTCATTTTGTTGAAGCTCACACAATAACCTAAATTAAATGTGACAGAACAAGGCAAGTTCTATTCAATTGTTCAATCTGTGATGTATCAAAGATTGTAGACTTTCTGAGCCGTGGTCTGCAGGTTTTTGGGCCTGACGTTCGTCTGCATCTGCGGCAGAATGAGAATGTCTGCCGCAACTGCAGACAAAACGTCAGGCCCGAAAACCTGCGGGTCACGGCTCAGAATCCCGGAAACTTCTAACAATTATATAATTCGTTGAAGTTCAATATGGTGTGAAATTTCCATAACGAATACCACACACTTGAATTATCCTTGTGATTTTTTTCTTGCTCACGATTATTTTAAAAAAGTTTATATTCAACATATTCCTGAGCTCGAAAAAAAATCCGGAAATCAAGCACTAGTGGTATTACAAGTAAAAATGTTTTGACATAAGTACATAATATTTAGTTTGACATACACGTCACTTACCCACTTTTAGATGGTTTAAAAAATTGAATTGAACTGGCCGATACTTGATGAAAATCCATATTAACAAAAATATATTACAGTTTCCTGTATGATTTTCACTTACAATGGGTTTACAAAACCGCGGTTTTGTAAACCCATTGTAAGTGAAAATCATACAGGAAACTGTAATATATTTTTGGTTTAAAAAATGAAACGTTCAAATTCGGCACTAGAGCAATTTGGCAGTCTAATGAAAATACAATATTAATCCACATCTTTATTTAAAAGCCACTGACACTTCACTATTATCATGTCCAAAAAAAAGGTTGAGTATTCTTCATTGATTTGAGTACGGATCTTGTGAAGCCTTGTTTCTTTCCATTACTGGCCTTTTAGGGCGTTGATATATTCCGGTGATAGTTATTTTCCTCGATGTTTGCAGAGGTCGTTATTTTTCGAATCCGGCGAACCTGAAATAAATAGAAATTTGGGGTTATATTAACTGAAGGTGTAGAACTAACAGCCGATTGCACCGACTTTTTCTTATGACTCAATTAATAAAGGGACTCTATGATAGGTTAGGGTTCATTAATGGGCGTTTAGTAGTCTCTTAAACTATGGTGCAATCGCTCCAGTGTGTTAAATGACCTTTAATAGACCATTAGCTTAATGCTTCAATAAGAAAAAGTTGGTGCAATGAGCTGTTTGAGATTTAGCAGATGTCCAATGTGATTAAATTAATGATTGGTTCAAATCTTCTTTCGAACAATCTGTTCAGGCCGGTCTCAAATTACCTACACAGTAGGTTTCGGCTGGCACCCGTCAGAAAACAACTACTCCCCTGGCTAATACCACGAAGGGCATTGAATTATATCCGACCAGGTGCCAGTGCAGGTTTCTTCACAGAAGTAAATCCTGCATTTGCTTTCGTCGATACAAATGAAGGAATTGATTTTCAATTATAGGGACGGACACACTTGCAGACCGGTTTCGGGCTATTTGGCCACTCGTCAGTGCAAGGCAGTGCCATCATCAACATAAAGTCGATGATTTCCCATAATTAAAAATCAAACTCCTACACGAGTATCAAGCCCCGGCCAAAGCTGATGCGAACAACGAAGTTGTTACACCATCTACCAATGGACGAGGTATTCCAAAAGCAAACCGAATTTGCCCATTCCTCCTGCGAGGAAAATGTAAAAACACTTGACATAGTCAGTGGGCATACTTGAAGACTGGCGTTAAATCAAATCTTCTTTCGAACAATCTGTTCAGGCCAGTCTCAAATTACCTACACTGGCCTGAACAGATTGTTCGAAAGAAGATTTGATTTAACGCCAGTCTTCAAGTATGCCCACTGACTATGTCAAGTAATGATTGGTTGATGAATATTTTTTGCTGACTTAATATTAAGTTAGCACATCCACTTGATTTCTCTAGCAAACGCTAAAAGCGTTAGGGACGACAGATGACGTCTAGTCATGTCAAATGTGTTGAAACCATGCCCAAAATGGTTAAAAAACGTCGAAATCAGAGGCGTTTTCTGGCGCTCTTGTATTCAAAACGTATTCGTCTCCCCATCTCTGTCCAACTATTTGTCTGTCCGTAAGTGAGAGAAAAGGAGACAGACGAATACGTTTTGAATACATGAGCGCCAGAAAACGCCTCAGTTTTTGACGTTTGTTAGACAATTGACGTTTGTGAAGTTTATGGTGTCGCGTTGTTGAGTAGGTGAAAGTGACCTAAATGAAACTCAAATAAATGCATGGGATTTTGAGGCAGAAGCCTTTATTGTCCGCCTACAGACTTTTATCTCGGAATTCCAACTTTTATCTTGGAATTCCGACTTCTATCTCGGATTTCCTTTTATCTCTGACATTGTAAAGAGACAGTCGGATTCCGATATAAAAGTTGAAATCCCGACATTTAAAAGTCGAGATAGAGGGGTCTAGATTCCAAGACAGAAGTCGAAATATGAAAAAAGAGATTGTATGGGCGGACTTTCATTTTGAAATTTTGACTTTTCAATCAACAAAATTCATATCATTGGATTCTAGATTTGAGTCGTTTTTTTATCTTGGAATTTTGACTTTTATCTCGATCGAATATCTACTTATATTTCGGAATTCCGATATGAAAGTCGCAATTCAAAAATATAAGTCGTAATTCGGAGAAGAAAGTTGGAATTCCAAGATGAACATACGCAATCTGTTCGAAAATCTCAAATTTCCTTGGTAAAAGTGGAAATTTCGACATTTGAATGTCAAAATAGAAGTATGAATTCCAAGACAGAAGTTAAAATATGAAAAAAGATTGTATGGACGAGGTTTTGACTTTCATTTTGACTTCAATTTTCGAAATTAAGAATTCTATCTTGGAATTGCACATCGTACTTCCGACTTCTACCTCGGAACTTTGCCTCCAATTTTTGAATTCCGACCTCTAGATTGAATTCTCAAATTAGATTCTAGATTTGAGTCGTTTTGTCATTCATCTGGAAATTTTGACTTTTATCTCGGACTTGCGGCTTTCATCTCGATCGAATATCGACTTATATTTCGGAATTTCGATATGAAAGTCGCAATTCAAAAATATAAGTCATTATTCGGAGAAAAAAGTTGGAATTCCAAGATAAACATAGGCAAAACTTGTGGTGTACCTCAAGGGTCTATTCTTGGTCCAATACTTTTCCTTATCTATATCAACTGCCTACCAATTTCAACATTGAATGGAATGATCAAATTATTTGCTGATGATACCACTACCATATACTTCTCAGATAGTTACGATGAAATTATAGATGATATGAAAAGTGATCTGGATAAAATTCTCATTCGGCTTCATCAGCATACATTAACTCTAAATTTCGATAAATCTTCATATATGTATATTTCCAAACGATCAATCAACATTCCTACTAATCTCATAGTATTCAATAATAAATTGATAAGATACAAAGAAACAACTAAATTTTTAAGTTTATATATCGATGAGATAGTCATGGCATAAACATATTGAAAGAATTAGAATGAAAATATTTCCTCTCATTGGAATTTTCTACAAAATCAGAAGCTACATATCTCTCAAATTATTGAAAAATATATACTTCAGTCTAATCTATTCACAATTGCATTATCTCATCTCCATTTGGGGGACAGCAAGTAAATCTATTATCAAACCTTTGGAAACTTTTCAAAACAATTAAATGTATTTATAAATCACCTTATCTAGAATCAACTGTAAATTTATACAAACCACACATTCTATTAAAAATACGAGTAAGAAGACATTATTTTCACTCAAATTTCTGATATCTATAATTATTCCACAAGACAAACAAAATTACTAGCATTGGATAAAACACAGTCAAATTTCGGAAAATAATCAATTTTCCATGATGACCTAATAATAAATATATAACTCGATTCCAGAAACAATTAAAGTATTTTGCTCAACAATGAAATCAAAGCAAAAATTCAAACAATTTTTAATTAGTTAAAGTACAGTATATTTTGCATGTAGTGAACATTTATGTTTTTTTATCTTCATTGGTATTCATCTGTTTCGAAAGCCATTTCATTTGGAATGCTTATAAATATTTAATTTCGTTTAATGTGTGGATTTTTTTTCCTTTTATATTTTGAAAATTTCTTTTATTGACTATGTAGTTGTGTGTTTTGATCTCTATTCATAAACATGTAATGTTTCTTGTGATAATAAAATTGAATTGAAGTTGAATATCCGTTGTTCTCTTACAGTTCTGCGACAAAGCCTTTTCGCAATCCAACGACTTGACGTCTCACCAACGGATCCACACCGGCGAGAAACCGTTCATCTGCGACGAGTGCGGCCAGGCTTTCCGCCAGAGTTCGGCGCTCAAAACGCACAAGAAGACGCACGCCGTCAAATCGGACGTCGCGACGGCGGCGGCGGACGACAAGACGTCGCCGACGTCGTTGGACGCGAAGCCGATCTTCCTGGCCGGCGTCTTCAATCCGGAATTCCTGCCGGGATTCTCGTGAGAATCGGCCCCCGCTCTCCCGGTCGCTCAGTGAAACCGGCCGAAGGTTTCGATTCGAGGCTGGTAACGCACTGCGCCAATTTTTCGAAAGCTGTGATTTTTACGAGTATTGTCGACGGGGAAGGTTCGACATGCGCAGATGTGGAGTTTGGTCGATTTCAGGTTGTCTCTCGAGTTTTGCGTGAGTCCCGGCATACCGAGCAAACGGGATGGTAGGATTTTTTTGCGAGATACCGTTTTTGATATAAACAGTGAGGTTGGAACCAGTGATGTAAAAGTTGAAACTTTTTGAAGAGATCTGGGTAATACTTCTGTCGCTATGAGTACCTTTCTCTTTAATTTTTTTTGTGGAACTTACGTAATTCGGTCTGCTGTACGAAAAATCCAAATGAAATATTCGGCGGTCTCGTATATTTTCGGAGATACAGGTCCATTTTGTTGTGAAACTTCACAATTTTTCACATCAAATTTCTGTTGTTTGAACACACAAAATTCGTCATTTTTTTGATAAAACACCACTTACTCTCCTCTTAACTCGTTTCAACATTTTTGAGCAGAAAAAACATTAGTTTTCCAAAAAAATGGAATAAAAGTCGAAAGTGATGTATTTGCAGTGTTGCCGCTCTCATTGTTATTGTTAAGAACTGAATGTATTAATGTTGACTTTTTGAGAAAATAATGTTTTTTTCTGCTTAAAAATGCTGAAAACGAGTGAATAAGAGAGTGAGTGGTATTTTATCAGAAGGACGGATTTTGTGTGTTCAAAAAAACAAATTTGATGTGAAAAATTGTTTAACAACATAATCGACCTGTATTTCCGAAAATATACAAGACCGCCGAAATTTTCATCGGGATATTTTGTAGAGGAGACCGAATTACGTAAGTTCCACAAAAAAATTTCAAAAAAAAGGTGCTCATAGCGACCGAGTATTACCGAGATCTGTTACCCTAACACCAGACTTGACCATAATTATATTATTTGCACTTGGTGCGCGTTTCGCCAACAAGGTTAGCATCTTCAGGAGAAGGAAATCCATAATAAATCTGAAGCGGTTGTTTACCCCAAGCATTCAACAAAATTGGATGGATTAAAGAAAAATGTAGAAACTACAAATGCAGTATTATCAACGAGATTATTTTCCATATTTAGATCGTTCGATAAAAACCAACCAATAATAAAAATTCATCTCATCACCAAATTACAACACATCTCCTATAAGAGAAGCAGTTTTCTTTGGAATACATGACGTCACATACCATAAGACGACTTACATTATATGATTCAGTTCAAGAGAATACACCATTTTCTGTAACTTACCTGGAATTTTTAGAGAAATGAGTGTTATGCAAGTCTTCTTTCGATAGGGACATTGTGATTTTCGAAGAAAACTGTACTCGGCACAAAATGTGGCTTGAAAATTTGATTCTGAATAAATATTCAGAGTTTGTTGGTTTCATACAGTCGACCGAAGTATAGAAAATCACTGGGTCGTTCTTGGAATAAACGATGACTTTTTCGCGCATTTTTGTCGTCATCTAGTATTAGAATGACACAGAAGACTATTTTGTCTAAATATATTTTTTGAATCTTATGTTTCAGAGTATTAAAAATTTCTAAAACGCATTACATGTCAGAAAGGCGTTAAAGTCAATTGACACAATCATAAAAGTCTGCGGTTCAGTTTCTTCACTCCTAGTTGGAACAAAATAACCGCCATCAGTGCCTTTGATCAAAAGCATTTTGGTCTGATATGGACTCCGTCTGTTGCTACTAATTACTCTGAATGATTTCCCAACAATATACTGGGAAGCGGGCTTGAAGGGATAGGCCCTTTGTCACCATTCATGCTATTTTTAAATTTTGCCATTTCTGGACACTCACATGTATCAAATAGCGTTGTGTCATGCGCATGCCTTATCAGTTTCAGATTGCTTTCACTGATCCAATGATTATTGTCCAACATGCTCTGAACAATGAGCACGAAATTGGTGAAAGAATTAGAAACTGAGGATATGCATGACACAAGACTATTCTATGATAATGAGAGTCTAGAAATTACAGAATGTAGTAATAGCATGAATGGTGACAAAGGGCCTATCCCTTTAAGCCCGCTTTTCAGTTTATTGTCGAGAAATTATTCAGAATGATAAGTATTATTATTTATTTGAATCCCAAGAAACACATGTGCTTATAAAGGGATGTGATTATAAGAATACAAAATATATAAAAAAGAAAAAGCCCCTATTGGACCAAAAACCTTACAGTTAGTTGCTGCACTACTTGGAATTGTTGAGTCTATAAATAACTAACCGTCTTTAGTTTTTTTGATTAATTTTCTTCTGACAATGGTAACCTTGTTAGCGAAACGCACTTCGAGTGTGAATAATATCAGTTTGGTGTTGGGGTAATTGATCTCTACAAAAAGTGGTAACAGATATGCTTTTGTTTGGTCAAGTTGATGCAAGTCCTATTTTTCAAAACTACAATTCCAATCAGGCGGCAATTTCAACAGAAATAAAAATATTTGGGTCAACAAAATGATCGAAAACTATAATTTTAAACACTCCTTTTACAGTATTTCAATTATTATTATTATTCAATACTTATCGAATCAAAAATGTAGTTTAGCTGTAAAATCAGCCAAGGAACATTACTTTGCTTGAAAAGTGGTTGACAATGTTCGTTGCTGAAAGGTAATGGTTCGGACTTCCATTGTCTATATTTTCAGCTCTATTGTAACCTGTTGCTAAGAACGGAAGGATTAAAAACACAAATCAAATGAGAAAATTAAAATCAAATTTTTGGTCAATAATGAAATTAGGGATTGATTGATCAAATAAAATAATGTTGTTACAAAAAATCGAGATAATGAATATGAAATATGAGTTAAAAAAAAATTAAATAACGAAATAAATGAAATAATATTGTGACAAGAAAATTGAGGTATCGAATGTGAAATACTAGTCAATAAATGTAAATAAAGAAATCAAATGAAATATTATGAATAACAGTCATCACCCGAAGACGATTGCGGATACCAGCAATCGAAACGTCGTGAGTACTCTCAACTTGAAACTTGGTTTCAACATTTCATTTAGTTTCTTTATTCACATTTTTTGACTAGTATTTCACATTCGATACCTCAATTTTCTTGTCAAAATATTATTTCATTTATTTCGTTATTTAAAATTTTTTTTGACTCATATTTCATATTCGATATATCGATTTTTTGTAACAACATTTTTTTCTTTGATCAATCAATCCCTAATTTCATTATTGACCAAAAATTTGATTTTGATTTGATTTTCTCACTTGATTTGTATTTTAAACCTTCTGTTCTTAGAGACAGGTTTCAGTAGAATTAATAATATAGACAATGAACATAATTTCATCAAACTCGACCCTAATCAGATATTCTTGTGCCACATTCGCAAAATGAAAACCGAAAATACGACATTTCATTACAATATCAAAAAATTTTTTATTCAATCGGTAGAAACGCATCACCAAGTTAGCGTTCTTCGGGTTTGAAGAATCGATAAAACTAAGATAAATCAGAGCTTCTGTAAGTGCATCACTCACTGCATTTGAGAACAATTTGAAAAAACGATTGTCGAGTGACAGGGATCTCCCACAAAAAGGGAAATGAGGTACCTACTTTCATTCTTTCAGTTCCTGACTTGATTCTTTTTTTTTCTGTATACGGCTGTGATATCAATGGTTTTTGTTCAAACCACATTTTAATTACAGCTAATCAAGGGCAACTTGACGTCGAAATCAGTTTTTACATTTTCTTCGAATAAGAGCATTTTTTTTTCTACCAGAATATATTGAGGCGCAGGTGAATCGTGAGAAAGTAGCCAATACCGTGATGTATTCATGTAAAATGCCTCTTATCGGAATGAGCTTTATTTTAAGCTCCAAACATACCTAGGAAAGTTCATTGAGGGTATTGGGACCGTGCGCGACGACAGCGCCATCCACTTTTGGAACTTTTGGGGAACTTTTATGCATTGCACCTTATGGAGATCGTACGAAAAACCGCGAATACTCACCAGAAACCTCGAAAAAACGTTCAATATTTCAATAGTTATGGTAATTGCATTCTAGTATTGGGATAAAATGTACCTACCCTCAAATCGCTCTGAAAATTTCACACCAACAGTTTTCGACCAATGGCGTTACCACGGCAACCAATGGCAACTCAGGTATTTTATCGAAACCTTTTTCCCGCATGGGTAACCTACAACAAATTATATTGAATATTTCCATCGTATGTTAAAAATCCCATATGAAGCGGGACATTTTCGATCAATTACAGCGATAAATTCCCGGCGGGACATTTTCGGACTGGTAAATACCCGGTAGGTATCGAAAAATACCCGCTCCGTCTGTGTATCTATAGTAACGATTGTTAAAATGTACATTTGTCATCTTGACAGGCAAAAATACTGAATTTTCAAAGTACTTGTTTCAACTCCGGAAATATTCTACCGAATTACACCCGTGCATCAAAATAAACCTGATAATTTTCCATTCAAGAATGTTGTCAGTAAAAAAAACTGCATTCGGTTATTTACATATTTTGCTAAAAGAGCCCTCCTTCGGTCCTTCGGAGTCGGGCTCTTTCGACAAAATATGAAAATAAACTCATGCAGTTTTTAAACAACATGCTTTCATTGAAAATTATCGATAATTTTGAAGAACTTGCGTAATTACTTCCGTTAAATTCCCGGCGGGGCATTTTCGGGCCGGTAAATACCCGGTAGGTATCGAAAAATACCCGCTCGGTCCGTGTATCTATAGTAACGATTGTTAAAATGTACATTTGTCATCTTGACAGGCAAAAATACTGAATTTTCAACGTACTTGTTTCAACTCCGGAAATATTCTACCGAATTACACCCGTGCATCAAAATAAACCTGATAATTTTCCATTCAAGCATGTTGTCAGTAAAAAAACTGCATTCGATTATTTTCATATTTTGCTAAAAGAGCCCTCCTCCTTCGGAGTCGGGCTCATAAACTCATGCAGTTTTTAGACAACATGCTTTCATGGAAAATTATCGGTAATTTTGAAGCACTTGTGTAATTACTCCCGATTATTTCTATCAATGCGAATAAACGATGAAAAAGTCCAGATGAAGGCCAGACTGCTTCTAAAGAGTTTTACAGCGACTTAATGCACTAGACCTTTTAACCGATTAAATTCATCAAAATAAACAGGGCTTATGACTCACTTTTCAAGATCTATCTCGGGTGTTATATTGTTCGATTTTGATGTTTCCTGAGTTTACCTGTTTTCTGGAAATAATCTCAACATATATCTTTTCTTCACCAAACTCAATCGACAAAATGCGTGCATTTCCATGATTTTCAAAATTTTCCTTCCAAGCAAACGCTTTCTTGTATAATAATTTAAGATGAAATCATTAAATTATCACATACACTCGAGTCATTTGCTAAGCAAAATTTTGAAAATCATGGCTGTGCAGCACACATTTCAACCGATTGAACTTGGTGCACTCAGGATATAACCCCCAAAATTTTTTGACCTTAGCAGAGTCTATTTTATTTCACACAACATGTCACTGCCTTAAGTATGCCCACTGACTATGTCAAATGTTTTTATGTCACTTACCTACTATGAGCAGAAGTTAACAAAATGTAACGTTCAAATTTGACACAAGAGCAATTTAGCAGGCCAATGAGAATACAATATTAACCCACATCTTTATTTACGAACCACTGACACTTCACAATCTCTATTTCATCATGTTCAAAGGAGAGTTTAAACAACAAATATAAGGAACAAAAATAAAACAAGAAAGTTAAACATAGATCTTTATGATAGCGTTCATACAAGAAATAATATAAAATAAGAATAACAACAATAGATGCCATCTGTCACTATTTTGTTTCATTTTGTTTGGAAATTGATAATGCGCAATACCGAAATATTATTCAAATTCAAATTATTTATTTTCCTCATTGACAAATTTACATTTGTATAGGAATAGTCATAAAAAAATACTAATACTACAGGTATGCTGGATACATAACAATCACGTAGTCAGTGTTGATGAAAGCAATGTTAAAATTATAATTAAAATTAAATTAAAACAAAATTTAAAATTGAGGGTAGAGCGACCAGGAGATTTACAAAATCTATCATACCGAAATAGTACAGAGCAAATATCACAGTTATCAATCACAATTAAAATATTCAAATTTCATGAAACAAGAAACTCATTCAGCGAGTAGTATTATCTGTTCTTAACGTTCCGAGTTTCAAATTATTTTACCTTCTAACCTTACAATAACTACCTGAATATATCATTCACTGATAATTTCTGTAATATGTAATGGAATCAAAATTTAAAATATCTCTGTTGCTTTGGTACGGATCTTGTGAGGCCTTGTTGTTTCATTGCATTACTGATCTTTTAGGGCGTTGATGTATTCCGGTGATACTTATTTTCCTCGATGTTTGCAGAGAAATCGTTATTTTTCGAATCGGGTGAACCTGAAATAAATTGAAATTTGTGGTTATGTTATATTCACTGCAAGTTGAATCGGGATTACTACTAAAATCAATTTGAGTGTTCATTGCTGAACTAAAAGACTTACCAGATGTCCAAGGCATCATTGTATTAGATTTGATTATATTTTCTATGATATAAGTTCACCTCTTTTTGTCATTCATATTTATTGAAAAGTTTCGAAAGAATACCAGGTGGTGGCAGGATTGGTCGGCAAGATTTTACCAACGTAGGCTACAAATATACCAATTTTAAAATTTAGCTTCTATTTTTATGCCACTAAAGTAGGTACAATGAATAACTTCTATAGTTTCTTGATAGAATCAATTCATTATTTAATGCCCACTCAAACTAAATTAAATGTGACAGAACAAGGCAATTTCGATTCAGATTGTTCAATCTGTGATGTCTTCCAAAGCCTATCTTGTCGTAATTTGGAAGGCTAAAACGTGACTTTCGAATAATTCAATGAAGTTCAATATGGTGTGAGATTTTTTTACCGAATACCACGCGTACTTGAACTATCCCTGGAAATTTTTTCTTGCTCACGAATACTTTGAGAAGATTATCCCTCGCCTTTGGCTCGTGAAAATTTTCAAAATATTCGTGAACTCGAAAAAATTTTCGGAAATTATTCAAGCACTAGTGGTATTATATGAAAAAATCTATCGCATTAGACAAAGTAAGGTTAACTTGGTTGACAACTCAAAACCGAGCTTGAGAGAAATGGACAAAATACTATCAATAATTAATCAAAATTAACTTGATCTGCAATTGGTGAACGAATTGACATTGAACCCTTATTCACCAATCATGCACGATTCTACATATTCAGCCCAACTTTGAAGTAATTTTAATTCATTAAAAAAAATTGAAAGATCGTTTTATGGAGGAAGAACGTTTTCCTTATAGTTTTTTCGTATCTTTAATCTACTACAATCAAAATCATTTATAGAAGAGAAGTGTTTGCGATAAGTATTGGAAACGGAAACAGATTTGACAAAATGGTAAAGGCTTTCGCGGCCGAGGTTATTAGTATAACTACTTTTCTTCGGGCTTGAAGGCCGTCGTTCTTCGGAATTTCTTCCCAACGTTTCGCTAGCGCGAGTGGCCAGCTTCTTCAGAGGCTTACTCATTTCCGATGTCAGTCATCGGAAATGAGTGAGCCTCTGAAGAAGCTAGCCACTCGCGCTAGCGAAACGACAGGAAGAAATTCCAAAGAACGACGACCTTCAAGCCCGAAGAAAAATAGTTAAACTGGAAACAAATTTGTTTTCCGAAACGTCAAAGAAGTATTCATATATACATTATTAGTTGTATTTTTGTGAGTCAAATTTAAGTTATATGAGAAGTTGCTGACTAGTTTTTATTAACGCAGCAAGTTGTTGGGGTTATTCTACATTTGTACAGTTTTCAATATAAATTCTTAATTTTGCCTATTGTGGTGGGTTTGATAACCCAAAGAACTGCGAACAAAAACAATATCGTTAATATAAAACACTTGTGTAGTTTCTTTAACTGGACAAATATTTGATACAAATTATGAGCAGAATGAATACCCTCAGTTAACTCAGCTGTTTTGAATTTTTCACCAAATTTTGATAAATTGGGAAGCGCGTTCTTAAGTGAGGCATTCCAGTTGCTTTCTTCATTCAATTTGGAAACAATATCATATGGAACTACTCACTTCTATTTAAAATTTGTCGGACTTAGATTTGAAGTTGTGATGGTTACCTGTTAGTAACTGAATGTAGCTTAACATCTCCAAGTGAAATATCCGACACTCATTCAGTGTGAAACACGAAAACGAAATCAGCAATGGGTTCACTGTCCACGTGCCGTTTACTTTTATTTCAATACTTCAGTCGCTATGAGCACCTCTTTTTCGAAAAAAATGTGTGTGGAACTTAATAATTCGGTCTCCTCTACAAAAAATCCTTATAACATTTTCGGCGGTTTCCTCTATTTTCGCAGATACAGGTCCATTTTCTTGTAACTTCACAATTTTTCACATAAACTTTATATTGTTTGAACACACAAAACTGATCCTGTTTATCAAAACATCACACAAGTGCTTATTTACTTGTTTGTAACACTTATTTACCCTTCTTCAAAAGTCAACATAAATATATCCAGTTTTCAACTATAACAACGACGGCGGAAACGCCAGCAATATCGCAAATAAATCAGTTTTGAGCTATGACATCCCAACAAAATCTTAACGTTTTGAAAAAAAAATAATTTTTTGAAAAAATAATGATTTTATCTTTTTGAAAATGTTGAAAACGAGTAAATAAGGAGTGTGTGATGTTAGAAGGATTAATTTCGTGTATTCAAACAAAGTTGATGTGAAAAGTTGTGGAGTTTTACAATAAAACGGACCTCTCTCTCCGAAAATAAAGGAGACCGCCGAAAATGTTATGACGTTTTTTGTAGAGGAGACCGAATTACGCAAGTTCCACAAAAATTTTTTTTAAAAAAAAGGTGCTCATAGTGACCGAAGTATTACCCTTTTATCAACCGAACACTGCGAGAAAACTCAAATAACTGCATCATCTTTCAAACATGTCTAATCTATCCTCTATGGTTTTGGTCTAATATTTCACTTGAAATATTTTTTTAATGAAATAGCACCGATAAGTGAAATGTCACACAAACGTCACGGTCCACAATAATATATATGGCCGTATTTATTCTAACTTTCATGCCTGAAGCGTTTCCGAAAATGTCGGTCCCACAAAAATTCTCGATTTGTCCACGTGGCGCGCTGCAGTCGATTTTATTACCCTACCACGTATTTCGCACGGTCCCAATACCTACCTTGAAAAAAATTGTATGTCGCCACAACAATTTTGACCCTTTATGAAATATATTTTTTCGGAATTTTTCTCTCCAAATCGATATAAAAAAAATATATATAAAACGGTTGAATAATGTTTTTCGGGCACACTAAAAAAAGGTTTGCGGGAACTTACGTATTTTGACCTCCCGAGCGAAAAATTCCAGTGAAATTAGTTTCGGAGATATGGGAGAATTTTTGGGTGATTACTGGCATTTTATGGTACACGTTTCTGCGGCCAAATATCAGTTAAAATGTCTCCTTTTTAATCAGAACAACCTTAATCATCCATTTTACACATTTTTTTCAATTGAAAACACCACTTTTTATCAAAGAGTGCGCCCTTTCTCTAACAGTCAAGAAAATAACAGATCCCGATGCTTGATTAATATTCATGTGCCGGTATCTGTTCACCTCTGCTATCATGTGCCGAATTTTTCATATTTTTGTGGTGAAAAGTGCATTTTTTTTTGTTGAGAATGTAGTGTTTTCGATTGAAAAAATGTGCAAAACTGATTATTAAGCTTGTAAATATTGTGATGAAAAAGGAGAGAAAATGCCAGGAATCACCCAAAGATTGGCCCGTATCTCCGAAACTATTGAGATCGCCGAAAATTTCATTTTAATTTTTTGTTCAGGAGTACAAAATCTGTATGCTCGACGAACGGAATTTTACCTACAAACATTTCCTAAAAGAAGTATCATAAAAAATAGTTCTGAGTCTGTACAGTAAGCAATTCTATTTTCAGAAGTTACTTTGTATTGATTCAAAAGCGCCAAATTCCTGAAAATTATAATATTTCACATAATTGCTGTACCCCTACCATCACAGTGTTTCAACGTACCAACCCCTTTTGAAGACACCTTTTATATTATTTTTTAGTCAATTTTCGTTGAATGTATTATTCGATCTTTTTTGATCTCTAATGGCGAATGTATGATATTCTAACAATTTTTCAGACTGACAAAGCCATCTTTGTAAATAAAACAAAGTTAAAATATGATGACTTTTATTTCTGACTCTTAACAAACTTGCGTATTGGTCAAGCACGAAAAGTGCTCATAATGTGGGAAAAGGTTTGCACTACCTCTACAAACTTGTTTTACATGTTTCAGAAGTGCAAATCGACAAAGTTAACATCTATCAAGCATCTAGCCTGCGATGATTATACAGTATGGCCATATATATATACAGTTTGTCCCATGTAGAATACTTCATACTACTTTATACTTTCATTATAACGAAAAATAATGGAAAATCGGAATTATCAAAAAGTTGAACGAAACAAGTTATTGGTGAAAGTTAAATACTTAAAATATCATAAAACAAAAATTGACCAATTGGAAAATCGGAATTATTTTATGTAACTTAGCTGTAATTTTGCATATGGACTAAAAATTGCATTTTGATAATCTTTGATATTTTTAAACCTTTCAACATGTTTTTGGGGAAAAAATTGAGTCTGACATGTAATTTGTCAGTTATTTTCCATATTGATCGAAGCAAAAATTGATGCCGAAGCCAAATTGCAAATGAGTTTAAATTAAAAATCCCATATGATGCCAACTTCATTAGTCGCACAAGCTATGAGAACAAGCTATGTTAATCAGAAGGTAGATCTAAGATCAGTTGAGTTCCCACTCCCATACTGAATAATACCAATATATGAAGTATTTTGTTGGGATATAAATGTCTAGGGAAAAAGCTCTATTGTCACCTCAACTTTATTATAATTTTTCGGAACTGATTTGAATTTCGTAATAAGACTGACCCGAAAACATTCCTTCGAATTTTATTGTGAAACTGTGTCTGATGTGAGTTATCTAGTAAAATGAAATTTGCTTCTCTCTTCTGGTAAGTTGAATCCTAGGTCAGTTCCGGAAGTGCTATTGTTGATTTTTTTGATAGCGGGTCCATGAGAGTATTTTTCAGACCAAATATTGCATGTAGGTCTTTTATTTATCGATATTACGAAATATAAGGCATTTTGTCCAAATCGGTTGAGCCAAAATTCCGAAAAATTGCCTGATCAAAAAAATGCAAAAATGTTCGAATGAAGGTTGATCAAACTTTTTTCTGATACATTTTTTACAGTTTTCCCTAAAAACTACGATTTTCCAAGGATTTCGTATGAAAATGTGACTGTTCCAGAATAACAGCTGAATTTTCATTTACAGTTGAGCAAAAACCATCTGCAAGTCAAATATCAATATAATACAATACTGAAGACTCCAGGTTTTTTGGCGATGTGTACATCAGGTATGTATAACTAGCCAAAAAACTTCAACGTTCACACTAAATGTTCCATTTATACCTACCTATGATTTCAACATCAAACCGAATAGATATTGTTACGAATCCGCTAGCGCTCTCCTAACGCCGGCCCTGGCGAGATCGTGAACGCAGATGAGGAATCGCGTCGTAGCGAACGTCATTTTCCAAGAACCCGTAAATGCCGCCTGGAGAAGTCGAGACACGTCATCGGGGCTTCTCTCGAGGATTCTCGATAGGTACGCAGGTGTATATATACGGGACAGACTTCGCCTCGGGCAGAGTTAGTTAGTCAGAGAGTTAGTTACGAGAGAAGTTTTTTTCGGCGAGTTAGTGATTCGGCAGTTTTATTCAGAGCTAAGTGACGAGAGTTATTGAGAGCTAAGTGGAGCAGAGCTTTGTGCGGAAGTAGAATTTTTAGTACAGAGAGTTTAGTACCGAGCATTGGAAAGTTATCGGAGCGATTTAAGTGATTGTGTTGTATTGTATTGTGATAGAGAGTTATAATAAAAGATGTTTAGTATTGTTTGGTGTTTAAATCGACGAACCCAAGGATATATCGTAACACTGGTGTCAGAATTGAGATTTTCCAAGGGATAAATCGTAACAATATATTTTAAAAACCATTATTTTTGTTAACACAAGAGTTGAAGAATTTGTTGGCCTTTTGAAGCGAACAAAAAAATGTATAAAATTAAAATCCTCAGATAAAATCAAGAATTGAGAAACATTGATAATTCACTAATTTGCCTAAGGAGCTTGAGGAACAAGCTTGTATAGGTTTGAGAAAGAATTGTTATCTTGGTGAGAAAAATTTTATAACTATTTGATTGTAGGTAAACTCAGTAAAAAAATTGACTTAGAGGCAGTCTGTTTTAGATAGACTCTCTATTCCTTTTTCTGAACGAGTCAAATGTATATGAATGATTACACAGGGACCACAATTTGAACTATTGGGACGAAATATCTGATTCCACATTCTTTAAAAAAAAGTCGTACATGTAATAACATTGGTCAAGGAGATTTTTTGATACGATTGTCAACACTACAACTTCAACCCTCTAGGAAGGGTGGGACCAACCCTACTATCCAAATTGAACAAGGGGTCCAGTGAAACCTCTTTTGAAAGGATATGTATTTCTCTTTCAAATGACATCATTAGTGAAATTCGGTCAGATAGTTTCCGGATAAGTATCTAATTGTGTAATGGTTTTTCTAATGTAATCATTTGACTAGAAAAATACTAATGACGAAATTTTATACAAAACGTACGTAATTATTTACCCATATGTTCGAAATGACCTAAGGCAGGGGCAGGGTAGGACAAAATCTGATTTATTTGATTTTTTAAATTTGAATATAAAATTTGAACATTTTGATTCTTTGAAATTATTGTTGATTATTTTAATATATAAGTCTAAAAATTTTAATACAATTTGCGGCTCAAAAACTTGTGAAAACGCATTTGTCGCGCTTCTTGCAAGTAAATTCTTGTCGCGATTTATTTTCCTTCTGTCCTATACACTCGCTATACAGTGCCGAGTGAGGCACGAACGCGTTTGTTGTGCTTTTTGCTAGAATATTCCTGTCGAGGCTTGTTTTCGTTCTCAATCTATAAATTGACGTTGCCCAACAATTTCACGCATTTCGCTAGTTGTACACACTCGGATATTAGAAACAGATCAGGCATAGAAAAAGGAGAAAAACTCGTGTTTTTGTTTGAATTGTTTAACGAAAATGATTAGCCTAAAAATATACAGTAATAAAATTTAGTTGTTACTTTTAGTTTGAGAATTTGAAATTATGTACTTCTTTTTTGTTGTTTTTGCTAAAAGCGAATACTCCTTTTGATCTTCGAGAAAAATTTTATATTATGTTGCTATCTGGTTCTGAATAAAAAAAAAAACAAAAATTGATTCGAATCATGATTTTAATCACTTGATTTTAATCAGCCCAACCCTGGACCCAAGGGAAAGAATTATTGTAGAAGACTGCCAGCTGATAACAACAAAAACATGTTAGAGGCAGTTTGTGGAAAATTCAAATCTCACCTCTATCATTGCATTTAAGTCGGTGGATGTCATTATGAACATCTGTATG
Source organism: Zygogramma bicolorata (assembly GCA_032362365.1). Classification (NCBI taxonomy): domain Eukaryota; kingdom Metazoa; phylum Arthropoda; class Insecta; order Coleoptera; family Chrysomelidae; genus Zygogramma; species Zygogramma bicolorata. Next base: position 251,165 of record JAVJAQ010001017.1, read on the forward strand.
AATAATTAGGTACGTTTCGTATTACATTTCATCATCAGTATTTTTTTGGTAGTAAAATAATTAAAAAAACCATTGCACAACTAGACACTAATCACGAAATTACCTCACCTAATTTCACAAATGGTATATCATCACAAAGAGAAGTAAATACCCCTTCAAAAAGGTATCACTAGACCCCTTGTTCCATTTGAAATAGTAAGGGTTGGTCTCACCCTTCCTAGAGGGTTGAAGTTGCAGTATTAAAAGTCCTTGTAAACAATCGATTTTTTTTGAATAATCAGATATTTCGTCTGATTCGTTTTGAATGGTGACGTAATAATAATAATAATAATAATTTTTTAAGTCGCGGTTGTTCCGCAGATTCTACATAACTCCGAAATCGCATGAAAAATGTAAATAAACAAATGGATCACTTATTAGAAAGCGGGGAAAGTACAAAAAAAAAATTCAGCGATCATTCAAGACCCCCCAAGGACCTATTATAAAAAAAATTCCGATAAAAGACTATTTTTGAAAAAAAAAAAGTTAACAAATTAATGAAACAGTGTCGAAATGGTGCGGAAAAAACTTTCACAGCTTATTAAATCTTTTTGCCAAATAAGAAAGAACTTCGAGATACATGGAATGATAGCTACGGGTTTCCTCATCATCTTGAACTTTGAATCATTGAAAAATGTCAGTTTTTGCCTGAGTTATGAAACAATTCGACCGCCCGCCTTCAAGCGAATGCATAGACAACAGAGTTTCTATAGAGAAAGCGGCAGCTGAAATGAGGAGAGTTTTGGGTCCCTTTATCTCGAAAACTGTTGAGTTTTCGGAAAAAATTATAAGGGTCATTTTTATAGATAATGAGACGATCTTTAGTTTTAGTATGATTGAAAATTCTCTAATTCGTATATTTAGCCAGATATTGGCGGGAAACCCATTTTTCTGGGTTTGGGGGGCCACTTTCGGCCATTGCCATGAACGCAATCGTGTTAAGTTTTGAGTCCTTTGAAAACATCTGTGACGACCTACTAATTGAGCCACAAGTGAAGAACGTGTAGACTTGTTCACAGCTTTCCCTAGTTTCGGATCTTCAGTTACTGGACTGAAATGAGAATGAAAAACCAAAAAAATACATCCAAATGTGTTTCAAGAAACGCCAAAGTCATTCACAACTCACTCAAGTTTCTCCCCGGGAGTAACGAGACTATCACTGCTCGCTTCTGTGTCAGCTCCAAGTTTCATTTCAACCTTGATTATTTGTTTGTGAATTTTTGAATGGGTCTTCAGCGTGGAGTTCTGGTTGAAAGCTCTGCCACAGACGTCGCATTTGAAAGGACACTCCCCGGAATGAATTCTTTCGTGTCTCACAAGGACTGCTTTGGTAGTGAAGGATTTATTGCAGGTCTGACAGCTGAAAGGTTTTTCTCCCGTATGTGAACGGAGATGAACTGTGAGCTGCCCTAAGAAGAAAAATGGTAAAATTCGGAGAAATTACAGGGGTATACTTGAATTGTTATGGATCAGATCACAAAACAGAAATAAATTTAGAAAATTTTGTTTGAACATAAATGCATTTTTAGAAAAACTAATGGTTATTTCTGCTTAAAAATGTTGAAAACGAATGAATAAGAGAGTGAGTGGTGTTTGATCAGGAGAAGGAAAAATGTTGTGTGTTCAAACAACAGAAATCTGATGTAAAAAATTGTGAAATTTTATAGTAAAATGGACCTGTATCTCCAAAAATATACGAGACCGCCGAAAAGTTCAGTTGGATTTTCTGTAGAGAAAACCGAATTATGGCCGCGAAAGCCTCAACCTCAACCATTTTGTCACTTGTATGGTGGTTTACTAAACACTAAATAATAAAATTCAAACAATACCTGTTGTATTCATTTTCTTGCCGCAAATAGTGCACAGAACGAGCTTTTCTCCTGTATGAACTGTTCCATGAATCTTCAAATTTTTGAATTGCCTGAATGATGACCCGCAGGTATCACATACGTAGGGTCTTTCTTTGGTGTGCTTACGTGAGTGAGTTTTGAGATTACCTGAAATTAAAAAAAAATTTGAAACTTACTAAAAATAAGCCTGCAAATTTCTGAATTTATAGAATAATAAGTACCACACTCACAGCATCAGTACTATGTAAATGAGCCATTATTCATCTGGATATACATAATAAATTTTTCACATCTAAGTAAGGAAAGCATGTAAAAATATGAAGAAAAAGTGATGAAAAAGTCTATTTGAACAGTAATAAGTATCAAAATAGTACGAAATATCTCAATATAGAATGAGTTTGATTCAACTACAAATTATAGTAAAACCAGTACAAAAAAAATGAAGATTAGTTATACAAAAAATAGATATTTCATTATTTTTTTCCCTCTTATGCATTATTGAGCCCGACAACACAATAATGTGATGTTTATAAAATTCCACAGTTGCGTCATTATACTTCCGGCTCGGCGATACGATACTTTGGTTTGATAGGAAGCGCATCCAATTTGGAATCTATAATTACCATTACAATGATATATCTTGATCACACTTCGAATTCGCATACTAATGAAAAAAATATTCCTGAGCAAAAGAGGTTCGACAGGTCTCCAAGTTCACAACAAAGGGGTGGGAATTCTGTACTCGTCGAGTCATCCGTGTAGATATTGCCAAGGGTGGAACGATTGATAACTATTCAGAAGAGCATCGACTGTGAAAATATCTATAGAAGAGAGACAAGTCTTCGATCCTTCTACAATGTTTCAATTGACAATCTGCTGGTATAATTGAGATTTTATAAGAAAATTCTTTTTGTATTCCCCTTGTAACAGAACTTTCTCATGAAAATATGCTATGAAATACTGAACAATATCATATGAGTTACAACAAATCATGGCCAAACTCTTAACTCTATATTATTTATGCAGATTAGCTATTTTTAAAACCAAATTTTTCTCCATATTTCAACATCAAGTCTATCATTTCTTAAATGCTAACATAGGAATTTTTAAAGTTGGTTATAAACTGCAATAAAATCCATGTTTTTTATTTCGATACGTATTGGAGTTTCTCACCAAATTTAAAAATTCCTTACCATTTAAAAAATGATAGACTTGATGTTGAAGAATGAAGAAAAATAAATTTTAAAAATATATAAGCTGCATAAAAAATATTGTGTGAAAAGTTTTACTTTGAATTACTGTTAAGCACATGATATCATTAAATTTTAAATAGCATACTTTCATGAAGATATTTTGTTACAAAGGGAATACAAAAAGTAATATTTATGAGATATCAACTCTATCAGTAGATTGTAAATCCAAAATATGGTTGTGATATATCATTGGGAAGGTAAATGAATTATCCTCGGTTTCAAAAAAAAAAAACTTTTCATTTGAAATATGAAAATTGGATGCGCTTCTGGAAGTATCATATATGGTTTGCCAAGTTTACATTTACGACACCAAATAAAAGCATCGAATCTGAATATAACTACAAAATAACAAAGAAGATACAGGGGGTGAATTGGTTCCGGGTCACCCAGTATATTGGACATCAACTGTTGAACTTTATTCTTGATCCATTGAAAGAGCTTTTGTTTTCCACTATTTTCGAAAAAAATAAGGAACCGTTGCTCTCCATTGAGAGACAAATTATACATTCTATGATTACTTATTCCAGAAACTCGACAATAAAATACTATATTTCTTCTGGAATATTTCGTAATCTGTAATATCATAGGCCAAATGAGCAATTGAGTATGAGAGATTGAATAACAATAATAAAAATGGCTTTTACAGATAAAAAAATAAATTTAATAAATACAAAAATACAACCCCTATCAAAAGATGAACTAGTGACCTGAAGAAGTCTAGTTCGTTTCTTGTTCTTCCATCCAATTTTTTTCATTTTTTACTTGTTCGAGTAGCAAAGTTTCACTTACTTTTCGACGTGAAATTTTCCTTGCAAATCTTGCATGTGAAGGGTTTGTAACCCGAGTGTATCCTCTCATGAAAATGTAGTGCTCCATTCTGCCTGAATCCCTTCCCACAGATCTTGCACAAGAATGGCTTTTCTCCTGTATGGGTTTTGATGTGCTCTGACAGTAAGCTCGGGTACACAAAAGTCTTATCACACAAATGGCAGATGTGTGTTTTCTTCACGTAATTTTCCTCGTGTATCTTCATGTGTCTTTGAAGGCACTGAACTGATAGACATCCTGTGGAAAATGAAATTATTCAACGATTATTCCAGATTATTAGTTCCTATGCCCACCTTTATCGCACTTTGTGTATGGAAATGGCTTCACATTTTTGTGTGTAAACTCGTGCTGTTTCAACAAATTTTCATAAATGAACTGCTTTCCACAGTCCCCACAAGAAAACAGTTTGTCCCCATGTTTGATGTGTATTCTGGAATGTAGTTTCAAATGTATTTTTTTGGAAAATGTCTGGTTACATTCAGAACATCTGAAGGGATTTTCCGCATGTATTTTCTGGTGGCCCTGAAACTTTTTCTTGTTGTTGAAACACAAAGAGCAGTGCTGACATTTGTATTCATTTCTCAATCGAGCTATCGTAGATAGGAGCTCCTCAGGTGAACTCTTTGCTTCAGATTGAACCTCACAAGCTAAAGGATCTTCTTGGGGATCTTGCTCATCATTGAAATCACCCGACAGACAATCATTATCAAAAGGTTCTTCAAGTTTGATTGAAATTTCTTCCTCGAGAGCTTCCGCTTCGATTTTCCTCAATATCCTGCCAGTTTCTAGGTTTCTCAGCTTGGCATCAGAGGCAATGCACATTTTGTAAAATTCAAAGGCAGCACATGCATCACTTGTGCATTTGTCGCATATATTTTTAGGAAAAGGTTCGCAATTTTGAAGCTGAAATCATACTTTAGAGTAGGTTCAGGTTTATTAGCAGCAAGATATTTCTAACCTCCAAATCTGTTATTTTTCTTATGAAGTCCACAGTGATCATGTCATCTTTCGGGAAGGTTAGAGCAAACAGATCTTTCATATTTTCGGAGATATTCAAGCATATTCGACAAATATTTTGGTATCTGTTTTCTGTGTAGTCTGCCATGCAAAAATTCATTCATAGAAAACTGAAAATTTCAATTTGAAATTTTAAGGAATTCTTTACAGTTAAGGTAGATTCATGCAGCCTCAATTATCGAGTAACAATTGTTACAAAGCAGGATGCTGATTGGTGAGAAATATTTCCTAAGCCAATCAGCACTCAGATTTTTGATAATTGTCAGTTGTAATTGGTCGCGTCTAACAGCTTACAGCGCTAAAGCTGTCAAATTTTGTGAAGCGGCTTTAAGTGCTGAAAGCTGAATTCTTGAAGTGTTTTTGTTGCGCCATCTATACCATAAGGGCAATATTTCCGTTCACTTGACAATGCACGACAGTTTTCTTCTCCGAAGGGTAAAATATGTTTTTCACTTAAATGTTGAAAGGAAACTAATGAAGCTTAAAAATAAAGTTGACAATAGCTGTTTATACATAATAAAAAATTGGGCTTCAAAGAGTGAATGATCTTCGTTTTTGACGAAAAATTCCATGTTTGTTTCTGAATTCTGAATTGATTGCCATCTTTTAGTATTATGCATAAGTAATCAAGAAAATGTGTGATTAAGGCTACGACGTCCGTAAGAAAAGCAAAAGAAAAGAAATGATTGGAAACGAAATTACTAGTGCCATCTACCATCTTTTCAAATGATATCTCCATGAAGTTGACTAACTTCTCTAATCAATATTGTTAGTCAACCATATGAAAATATCATTTGAAGGGGTGGAAACTATCGGTAGATGGCACTAGTGATTTCGTTTCCAAGTCATGTCTTTTCTTTCGTTTTCTTTTCGTAGCCTCATATATATGCGTAGCCTTTTTTAATTACTTATACATAATACCGAAAGATGGAAATCAATTCCGAAACAGAAGTGGAATTTCTGTGAAATGTAGTAGATCATTTGTATTTTGAATATTATTTTAATACGTTAGCTTTCATTTCCTTCGTGAACATCTATCGTAAATTCTATTTCTAAATTCAATTATCTTTCTTTCAACATTTCAGTCAAATTGACAGACAGCTCTCTGCACCTATTGTAGGAAACTTTGTCGTGCGTTGTCAAGTTAATGGAAATGTCGACATTATACTGTAGATGGCGAATCACACATTTTTTTGATTAATTATCTATTATCAGTTCAGAAACAGAAATGGAGGTTTTTGTCAATGTCGTATATCATTCATGTTTTGAAGATTATTTTATTGCCTCGATTTTTATTTTCCCCATAAACATCTATCGTCAACTCCATTTTGGAGCTTCATTATCTTTCTTTCAATATTTCAGTCATACTGACAGACAGAACTCTGCATCTATTTTTCTCTTCAGAGTAGGAAACTTTGTTGTGCCTTGTCAAGTAAACGGAAATATCGACATTATTCTGTAAATGATTCAAATCCTTTTTACACAGGCATTGACTAACTATCTCTATAAACAATGATATTGATTCTTCATTTTAGTAGAAAATTTACAGAAAACTACTTCAAATCTGTTGACTGATAGTAATGTTGAATATTCCGCCACTAGATGGTCCTATTCCTATATTAAGAAAATTTGCTAGAGGGCAATAATGTTCTGTGCTTTTTTCAGGAACTATATAGACTTATAGACAATATAAACAATACAGAAACGGTTCATGAATGATTATTTCATGAATTTTGCAACCGAAAAAATAATTTGATTCCCTACCAGAACTGGGACATTTGAAGTACGTTTCCATTCTTGTTCTTGAATGTATTGGCACGTGGACTCAACATCACACACAGGTCATAAAATGTGCATTCAACATTGTATGCAACAAAACATGGTCAATAAGACAGAGAGACTTGTTATAATATTTATAACTATTCGCCATTTCATGAAATAGTGAAAAAATGATATCTGTAATGAAGTTTCACTTGTAATACCACTAGTTTTCGAGCTCACGGATAATTTTCATAAAATATTCGTGCGCAAGAAAAAATTCCCAAGGATAATTCAAGTACACGTGGTACCTATTCGGTAAGAAAATTTCCCACCATATTGAACTTCAACAAATTATTTGAAATTCATGTTTTAGCATTCCAAATTTGGTCAAGATAGGCTTTGGAATACATCACAGATTGAACAATTGAATCGAAATTGCCTTGTTCTGTCACATTTAATTTAGTTTATTGTTTGAGCTACAACAAAATGAACCGATTCGGTCAAGAATAAAGATGTGGATTATTATTGTATTTTCATTAGTCTGCTAATGTTGTTCTGGTGCCCTATTTGAACGTTCCATTTTTTTTACCTCTGCTCAAAGTGGGCAAGTGACCTGTTATGTCAAACAAAATATGCTCTGCTTCCGTTGAAAAATTTCCACTTTAATTTGAGGCTTTTCTGGCGCTCTTGTATTGAAAACGTATTTGTTTCCCCATTTCTGTCCAACTATTCGTCTGGCCGTAAGTGAGAGAGAAGGAGACAAACGAATACGTTTTGAATACATGAGCGCCAGAAAACGCCTTTGCTATAGGTTACCCAAGCGGGAAAATTTTTTCGATTATTTTTTTCACTTGTCAAAATGTGACGTTTTTGGCATTTCAACCAATAGTAGCGGGTTATTCTATGGTTATTCTAGCCAATCATTGGGTATTTTACTGATAAAACTGCCTGGTCCTTTCGATTGTTTCGATAAAACGTTTACCTTTGAACTGTCAAAACTATACGGTTTACCGCGTCGATTCTATTGAACTGGCTCATATTTATATAAATTATCATGAATGAAGAGTTATGCCTCATTATTAATAGTCATTCGCTTTTTTCAGCATAATAATAACATAAACAACACATTTCAATGAACACTCAAACACGTAAATAGCTCATAACTCATAACCTCAACTCTATGACAGATATAGCGAACGACCGATTCAAATATTTAAGGTTTCCTGAACTCAAATGAAGATGGCGAACAATTAGTTTTTATTAAATACAATTCATTTTTTGTGGTATGGGTATGAGAAGAAACCGTTGTATGAAGATTTTGATGCAACGACATAACGAATGATTTTATGTTCCTTCTGGCGCGATTTCCATTTCATAAGAAATTTTCAATTATCAACCTTGTACAATGAGAGGCGTGACGCCATCTCTTGGTATCGTCATATCATATTCAATGCGTAAGCATCATATATCTTCTGGATCATAGAGGGCATATATCGTTGTTTGATATTTCAAATTTGTGAAATTCTCACCTTTTCTCTTCTCCTTCTTATGTAAATAAAATACTGATCAATTAAATTGTTCTTCCTCATTTTTGTTCAAAAAATAATCTCTCCAAATACAACTCGTTCTTCAAATTTAATAAAATAAATTTTCATTTTCGAAACACTCAAACTTTTTTATTTTGAGTCCTACGGACTCGTGATTTTATCAATCGGTTTGTTTTCATACTTTTGCCAAATAAAAAAGTTTTTGTGGAAAATGAAAATTTATCGATTAAATTTGAAGGACTCGTGGTATTACCTTTGATAAAATCCTCAAAAATATCTGGGTTGCTATGGTAACGCGAAACAAAATAAGCATTTCATTGGTTGAAAACTGTTGGTGTGAAATTTTCACCTTACTTTTTCTGAAAACAAAAGAACTTTATTAAAAAATTTGCATTCCCCTTCACATATTTCTCAAATACCACCAAAGTTGGTAGAATAGTATTTTGCATTATTCACAGGTATATCTACATTGTTTAAGGGTTGTAGATCATATGTTCATTTTTTGAACTGTCAAAAAATTTCAACTTTAATATCGTGGCGCCTCGAAAAAATTTCCGGAATATTTTTTAGTTGCCATGGTAACTAGTTAAAATTGGTTGAAAAGTAGAGGTATGAAATTTTCATGATAAAATATGCTTTATTCAGGGTGAAATATAAAATTATCACAAACTCTACTGAAACAACTGAAACATTCGAATGTTAAAAATAACACAAAAAAGGAACGAAGGTTTTCAAATATCAGTCTTTTTTGATGTTGAAAGCGGAGGACTAATGGTTGAGTACCAAAAAAAAATTCAAAAGAAAAAACAACACAGAAAATGTACAAGGCATTTGGACCCTGTCATATCTCATATGTCTACCATAACAAATAAAAAAATTCGAATGTATATACAACAGAAACAACAAGTCCTAAAATCTTCAAAAAATTGACGAAAACAGACGACACCACAGAACCACAGAGTTGCCACTCTATGAAATATTTTTAATCAAATTCAGTTGTAGTTTGTGTGAAATACTCCACCCATAGACATAGATAGAACACACTAGGACATCAGAGCCCAGATTCTATTTCATGAATTCGATTATCGAATTGTTTAGAATATGCGTATATTTCCGGTACAGCCCATTCTACAGCCACAGTCTGAGCTACTCGACAATCGAATTCGTGAAATAGAATCTGGGGGCAGTTTGTGCTGTTTTATAACCTCACTAAAATAATTTGACAGTTTTGGCATTTTATAATTTTATTCAATGTCAGCGTGAATAAAATGCAGTAATGCAACTCTTCCAGAGCATTGTCGAAAAAGGGTAGTGCTGGTGTTGTTTTACTTAAGAATATTGAGTTAATTTTGTTCCTTTACTCGTACCTACTTTTCTGAATAAAGTTTATGAAAGATTAACCAAAAGTGAAGATGCTAAGTTGGAAAGGATCTATGCCACCAAGTACACAGTTTTTAAATATTTTGGGTGGTATTATCAAAATCTTTTCAAAGTTGAAACTCCTCAATGATATTCATTCGAATCGCCTAATTTTGGCTGCAGAACCTGCCATTTCATCTTAATTTTCAAACTCCGCGAAGTGCATTTGATATTTCCCATTTTACGAGTTATAATCCACATTGTTATATAGGATAAAACCGTTTCGTTCATTGCTCTACGATTATCCGTAGGGCAAGAAATAACAATCTAGTGGGACACTTTTTTTAGTAACAAATTAGATTGTTGCTAACCTAACCTATTTAGTTTCAACCAAATGGAAACTGTAGTTTCTACTAGTTGAAAGCTTCCCAAATTCACAATTGCAACCCCCAAAAACATTTCAACATTTTTTAATAAAATAATGAAAAAACGCCTCTTTTTAATTTCCGAGCGTAATAGTTGGGCAAAAAATTAGATTATCGACATGGGGCCAACGCTAATCGATAGATTTTTTCAATTGTCTACAAATTTCAATTCAACTTTTTTCCGATCCGACCAATAGTTCTCATTATATAAGCAAAAACAAAAAAAAATATGATTTCCGGCATTCAAATGCTAATTGTTCCTAAACGCACGGACATAATCTGGCGCAAACTTTAGGGGATAATGAGGACACCTGTTTCTGCCAGAATCCACAGCTACTTCTCGGGTAGGCGGAAATTTTACGAAAAAAGTTTATTTGATTGGACTATATTATTATCACCCATTTGTTGTGAATTTGGAGACCTGTCGAACCTCTCTTGCTCAGGGATCTTTTGTTAATAGAACAGCTGAGCTTTGGAACTCCTTGCCGAAAGAGCTCTTTCCTGAGGCTGACAAACTTCAGAAATTCAAATCTCCTGTCCCTTGATTCACGCGGTGTTCTTTGAACATCACAGGGCTTCCTTTTCGTGTGAATCTGCATGTAAAAAAAGGCAAACAGTTTTTCGCGTTCTTCTTGAAACTACTGTTGGAAATGAAGTTATTTTATATTCAAAACGTATTGTATAAGTTTCTAGGGGATATAGTTGCATGTTGTTGATAGATAAGTCAATTTCTTTTGTCAATAAAAAGTTCTTTGAGATCTTCGTTATTCTCTAGTAAAAGAAGGTTCATTTCGAACCGAATTGATTTATAACCAGTTCCAGTTATTATATTTGTGGCGACCGTGACAATTATGGAAACCTTCAAGATACGACGAGCCCAGCTGAGAAAACATGTCGACAAAACTTACGATGAACTTAATGACGTTTTGTCGAATGAAAATCCAAGTCGAACGAAGATCAATGAGTTATTACGTCTTTTGGAAGATAAATGCCAGAGACTTTTCATCATCGACGAAAATATCGAACAAGTTTTTTTCGATAATACTCCCAGTAAAGAAGAAATCGAGAAAGAATTCGATGATATAGAATACTACAGGGATATCATTACAAGTTCCCGTTCCAAATGAGAGATTTGCGAGAATGCGAGGGACGATGATTCGCAGAGAAACTACAGAGATGACAATTCCCAGAGCTACTCCGGTGAGAAGACTAAAAGGAAATTCAATCTGCCGAAATTGGAATTGAATAAATTCGATGGAGATGTACATAACTGGCTTGGATTCTGCGGTCAATTTAAGAAGATTGATGAAGATGAAGAAATAGATTTAGACGACAAGTTCCAGTATCTACTCCAGTCGACTGAGCCCAGATCAGTATGGAGTGATTTCAGATATAGAAAAGGCTTTTTTACAAATAAGTATGAATCCTCAAGATAGAGAATTTCTGAGATTCCTATGGTGGAAAGATTTTGCGAAACGTGAGTTGAAGATTTATAGGCACTGCAGGGTTGTATTTGGAGTTAAATCCAGCCCATTTTTATTGGCAGCAACTTTATCTATGCATTTGGATAATGTTTCTAGTGAATTCAAGGATACTACAAACAAATTGAAGCATTCGTTTTATGAAAATAATTGCATAGCTAGTCTTGACAGTGAGAAGCTCTGAGAACTCGATTCAAGAAGGAGTACTGGAACTGGTCAATATTGGTCATCGTAAGCACAGCACACTTCAAGTGGGAGATGTAGTTTTGATTGGATCTGATAATACAAAAAAAATAAATTGGCCGCTTGGAAGGATCGAGGAAATTTTTCCAGGGAAAGATAAAATATGCAGAGTTGCATGAGTCAAAACAGAGAAGGGAGAACTCACCAGACCATTCCAACGACTTTATCCGATGGAAGTGAGCAGCGCACATGGTGATAATTTCATTTTCACTGAAACAAAAGACAAGATATCGGAAGCTAAGCGTACGGTACAGCGTAAGAAAAAAGAAAATCAAAAAGAGACCCAATCTCCAGCAGATGAAAACAAAAGTGGTGTACCTACATGATGCACCAGTTTTTACAAGAAGTGGTAGAAAAGTGAAAAGGCCGGATCGTTACGTCATATAATTTCCGGGGAAGGATGTTGGAAATGAAGTTATTTTATATTTAAAACGTATTGTATAACTTTCTAGGGGATATAGTTGCATGTTGCTAATAGATATGTCAGTTTCTCTTGTCAATAAAAAGTTTTTTGAGATCTTCGTTATTCTCTAGTAAAAGAAGGTTTATTTCGAACCGAATTGATTTATAACCAGTTCCAGTTATTATAACTACATAGCTTGCACTTGTCAGGGTTTGCATTTAGACGCCTCACATGAAGTATTACTAATTAAATACCGGACTCTGAAGACAACTGCCGATCGGAACAAGAGCCGCCTTTCTCTTAAAATACATCTGATCGATACGATTAAGAACAGAACACGTAACCATTCCACGTTCTTGGTGGCATCCATCAGATAGAAATAATTGACGGTGCGGTGGGGGAAATCACGTTGCTCACACCGTGACGACCGTTTGCAAATAATTTCTGTGCCGTCTCGATATCTCGCTCTCTCTCTTCCACTCTATCGCCTCGGATATGGTCGTCTCTCTCGATCACGTTGCACCGGACCAGTGGCTCGTATTAGTTTCGAATCAGTTCCTAAAAGTGAAACACGCAAGTTTTAGACCAAATGATGTTTGGGGAAGATGTCTTTCGAATATTTCGTGAGTAAATTTTTTTTTTTAGTTCGTAATTCTCGATAAACGATGAGTTTGGAACCTTTGATGGGAAAGTTTAAACTTTTTTTAGAGATCCCTTACCCTGACACTAAACTGATCTTATTTGCATTCGATGCGCGTTTCGCTAACAAGGTTAGTATCTTCAGGAGAAAATTGGGTAAAGGTGTAGAATACGTCAAATCCCAGATTCTGATGAAAATCGCAGGGGAACTTCAGGGTACTTTGAAATGAATGGAAAACATGAAATTTTGGTGCAGAAACCGTAGGAAAACATTATTTCAATGAAAATTAATTTGCGGAGAGTACGAAAAAAACCTCAGATTTACTGTTAGTTATATCATCCTTGTACTTACCACTACATTTATGAAATCATATCTACATATACTATTTTTGAACAAATATTATGTTTTGTACACATTACAGCTCATACAATTTGCATTCAATACTAGAATTCAATTGCTACAAGTTAAAAAATTGACATCAACCTGATCCACCATTCATGAAATTTCAGTCATTTGACAGCTGCAGAGATAACTGGTACGATGTTGTCACAATTCTAAAATGTTCTATTTCATATTCGAATGGTATACAATTGCAAGTTATGATCCTTTAAAGTTCGAAAATGGACATGTTCTGCCTTCTTTTTCTGCACCACATAATCTCTCGGACCACACGCGTTTTAATACATGGTAAGTATATTTTTTATGAAGATGAATTTTTTATGAAGATGTTTCTTTGCATTCGGCTGATGTGATTGAAGATTTAGACTTAATGGAAGAGGATGGAAGCGACTATTATTGATGTTGTGGAAGAAGTTTAATAACATTTTGTTAAGTATAGGTTCTGTGTTGAGTTAGGTATGACTTATTCTTTCATATGATTGCACATTTTGGATCATAATCAGTTTTATTTTGTTCAATTATATTCAATTTCAATACATTTTCATACTTATTATATATAATATATGAGATGATAAAATTATATTGGTTGTTGAATATAATCGACAACTGTTATAGATGAATAATATGATGCACCACCAAGGTTTCTGAAGAATTTTTCAGGTGCTGATTTTTCGAAATGGTATATATTCAATTCTCAAAAAAAATTCGAGAAATATTTACTATTGAAAATTTTTGATTTGCACCATAATTGGTCCCATTTTCTTATACTTCTCAATAATCAGACGTTATTCAAGTGATGACAGGTACGTTAGGTTTGACTTTCATTAATCTCAATGATTAGACGTTATACAAATGATGTTAGGTTAGTTAGGTCCGATTTCGATTTATCCTAATAATCAGACGTTATTCAAGTGATGCTAGGTAAGTTAGTTTTGATTTTTCTCAATAATTAGACGTTATTCGAGTGATGCTAGGTTAGTTAGGTTTGATCTTGATTTATCTCAATGATTAGACGTTATTCAAATGATGCTAGTTACTTTAAGTTTTTGAAGGCGCTTCGAATACGACATTGTCCTGATTTACAGTTTGGCAACTTTGCTTTACTTCACGTGCGTTATCGTTAAAATGTTGTCACTATGACAGTCACTGCTGTCAGTGTCAATACTGTCAATGGTGAATTTTTAAAGTGAACATTTTGATATTTTCAATGGATATTTGGAAATAACATGTGCTCAATTCTGATGTGTTCAATCGAAAGAAGTGTGAGTACTTGTATTTTGTTCGAAATTTCGTGACTAAAGCAACAAAATAATGAGATTTCTTTCAATTCAGAAATGACTAGTTTTTTGGCTTTCATTTCAGTTTTTCACATGAAAAAATTGTTTTTCATAGCTTCCGCGCTAAAATTTCTATGTATTTTTCGATTGTAGGCCGTTTTTGTCGATTTCCAAAAAAAAATTCAAAAATTGGCGATTTGACGTATTCTACACCTTTGCCTAAAATATTTGTTCCGTAGTTTTCTGGGTTTTAACCTACCACAATCTGAAAAAATAAGAATCAATATCGGAATCTATACGAGTGAAGAAGGGCAGATTTTTGATCTACCCCGAAAAGTTGCTGCGTCTATTGAAAAACAGTTCTTTCTGGACAAAACAAGTCCAGTTAGTCAGCAATTTCTCGTATGACTCAAATTTGCCTTTCAAAAAAATAATAAGAACTAATATATATTATGATGTGAAAATACTTATCGTCAACGTTTCGGAAACTAATTCCGCTTCCGTTCCCAAAACTTATATGTAAATTCCTGTTCAAATGCAAATATCTGTTGTTGACAATCTTCGTAATTGACATTAGTCAAATATTTCAGTTCTGAAATAACAATTTTTCCTTTAGGAGGGGCAGCCATCCGCGATCCATATCAAGCGAACTCATAGATATGCATTCTTCACCAGACAACATGATGAAAGCAGATTCCTTTAATTTTCGTTTCCTGCCATTGCTCTCTTTCGTCATAATTTTAGTGTTATTCCATTCTACTGTGTGACCTCCATTGGCAGTATGAATATGTTCTGATAATTTAGAACCACCTATCTGTCTGTTCCTGATGTACATCTGGGGTTCACTTCGCACTTCCAATGGTCAAGACGTTTCACCGATATATTTTTGACCGCACGAACAAGGAATTTGATAAATTACAATTTTTTGTGTTTTCCGTTGTGTTATTTGGTTTGGTATGTGTCAGTATCGACCTTAGAGTATTTGTTGTTTTGAATGTTATTCTAACAATATGCCTTCTGCCGATCCGTTTAATTTTTTCAGACAAACGAGGGACATAAGGTCTTTATTCTGGACTGTGTTTGGATTTTCAATTTATGTTAAAGTTTTTTCTATTAATTTTTCTGGTTATCCATATTGAAAGAAAATGGACTCGATGAGTCTAGAAATAGCAAAATTTAAAAACAACATGAATGGTGACATGTCCGCTTTTTGATCTATTGTTGAGAAATTAGTCAGAATAATTAGTAATAACAGACCAATTTTATATCGGACCAGAAAACTTTGCAGATAGTGGCACTAGTTTATTATCGATAAATAAATGAGAATAATTTGCAATAACAAAGTCCATATCGGACCAAAAAACTTCAGGTATACAAACAGCTAACCCTAGTCTTTAGATTTAATATCAATTTTCTTCTCCTGAAGATGCTAACTTTTTTAGTGAAATGCGCGTCGAGTGCAAGAATATCTGATCGGTCCACTTCGGTAGTTTCGAACTATTTTTGAACTGTTGAAGGACTGGAATTCGCCATCTCCTAGATTTATGCAAGGGCACTGAAAAGCATAAAAAAATAATTGAAGATGCTGCACGGTGAAATAATGTAGAACGATGTGTATACAGTGAGGTTCCTTAAGTGAGCATCAATAGGATTTTTTTTTCAATTAGTTGAACAACCGAAATTTAGGTACATGCGTTTAGAGAGGCTTTTGGTCGAATAGTATACGGGGTCGAACAAAAAATATTGAATTTGTTCAAGAATATAGTTTCCCCATTTGGTATATCCAAGATAATTTCCTGAGAAAAAGTTGTTGAAAATGGAAGTTTTGCCCGAATATGGAGTCTTAGCCTGAAACTCGATAAAAAAATGTTCTTTTTGTAATTATCCCTGTATTATAAATGTAATTCTGATTAGTTTTTAGAAGCTAATATCAAGTCACTTTCGAATAATTTTTATCGCATATTCTCAGAATTCACATGCTCTTTCGTTCTTTCTTCGTTTTTTGATAATCCCCAACTTAATCTTTTTTGCAACGATATTTAATATAACTCTAGAATTTTGCAATTAACCATCTTAACAAAATGATGTATAAAAAACCGCGAGAATATCCGTCCTATAAACTTTATCAAGAAACAACGATAATGAATGTGAGTCAGATATTTGTTTTTGCGATCCTCCTGAGGCAGTATAGATATAAATCGTCGTTGATACCTATCCAGCACCATTACAACACAAGGCATAAAACTAACGCTGTGATACCCAAAACTGAAAAAACGATAGGACAGAAATGTTATACTTTTTTGGGACCAAAACTTTTTAATGAGCTACCGCCCGAACTCAAAACGATCAACTTATACGAAATGTTCAAGAAAAGGGTCAGAACTTGGTTGTTCACTATTCCGTTAGAAACACTAGAAAGCTTTATAGCTACAAACAGAGTATGTTATAGACTTACATAATATGGTCTGCAGATGTAACTATTCTCATGTGATTTCAATACTAAATTTTCCCCTGAATCTGATATAGAATCATTATTATTTTAGAATTGAGTAGACTAAAGCTTTTACAGTCATAACAATTACCTTTTGATCGCTTACTTTTTAGTTTGAATTTTAATCTTCCAGTCTCAAACATTTTTAAATTGGTGTAATTTTACATTTTACCAAAATTAAGGGATGTTTGTATTTGAATGATGTTCATGTTTGTTGTTTTAAAAAATATTCATTATGTTTGTTATTTAGTCCTTTAGTTTTAACAAAGATTCATTATGTTTTTTATTCAGTCCTTTAGATTTACATGCTTTTATTTTTATATTTAAAAATTATTGGAGAACATTTGTATTGAGATGCCGTTCACGTTTTTTAATGTATGGACAAAGATTTCATTCCACGCGCGGATTAATTTCCTTGTGGTTTTTCTGTGTTTATTCATTTTTGTTTAACGTCTTCGGAGTTATTTTATTTCAACCTAGACTGAAAAAAGTGTGTATGATGATATGATGAATAAACTTATATTATATTAAAAAAAAAAAAAAAAAAAAAAAAACAAGGCAAACGATCTATCAATAATACTGTGGTTTGGTTATGGGTACTTTGGATACGTAATAATCAGAATTTTGAATTATCATACTGAGGTAGAAAAATTTTTTTTTTGAGTTTCAAGCTGAGACTTCATATTTGGGCAAAACTTCCATTTGTCAAAAACTTTTCTCTGTGAATTGAATTTCTTGAAATTAAAGTTTTCATGAACGACAATTTCCGTAATGTCCAGATAACAACATCTGAACAGAGACACAAGTTATACATCATAATAGAAACCTGTGGGAGGAATTCTGCCGGCCTCTAGCCCCACACAAAGGAATGGGAAGCCTGTACTCGTCGAGTCAACCGCGATGAAACTGTCAAAGGTGGATTAACTGATAATGTTTCAGTTGAGCAACGGTCATGGAAGTATTTAACGCAGGGTATGTTGTCGTATAAAAACGTTGGGGATAGTTACGGGCAGAGTTACGGATGTATTCCATGAGGCGTGACAATGTGCTTACGCACAAACTTGCATTGAAAATTCTTGGGAGTTTACACTATTTCCGTTGATTTCAGAAATATTCGGGTTCACTTGCAATGAAACTGAACTGCAACGTTTCATTTTGGGGTATTATATTATTATTATTATCTGTCGTCTAAACAAATCTAGTCGGGTCCGTACTCCCCACTGCTCCGACCCAGTGGGCGAACGCGCTAGTAAAATTAACCAATGACCACTCCCCGCACCGCGGGGTAAGTGGTCACTGGCTCCGAGAATCGTGAGTCCTGAGCAGACGCAACGAACCGAGAATAACGGCCTTCTGCATGCGGCCGGCCAAGTTCTCTGCCGCATTACGGCATGCCGGTATGATCTTGAGCTCCGAGAGTAGCGTTGGTCTGGAACCACCGAGAACACCTATAATCAGAACCACTAATTATTATTATTATTATTATTATTACTATATATATATATATAATTACTATTATTATTATTTGTCGTCTAAACAAGCCTAGTCGGGTCCGTACTCCCCACTGCTCCGACCCAGAGGGCGGACGCGCTAGTATAATTAACCAATGACCACTCCCCGCACCGCGGGGTAAGTGGTCACTGGCTCCGAGAATCGTGAGTCCTGAGCAGACGCAACGAACCGAGAATAACGGCCTTCTGCATGCGGCCGGCCAAGATCTCTGCCGCATTACGGCATGCCGGTATGATCTTGAGCTCCGAGAGTAGCGTTGATCTGGAACCACCGAGAACACCTATAATCAGAACCACTAACTTGACAGAATAGTCTGGGTGGAGCCTGCGGAGTTCGTAAAGTAAAACCTGGTACTTTGTCCGTTTTTCCTCCTCTTTTCGGACGATATTCGTTTCGGCAGGGGCCGAAAACTCAATAACGAATATCGTCTTACTTCGGTGGTCGAAGAGGACTATATCAGGCTTATTGGCCTGTATTTGCCTGAGGGTGGGAAATGAAAAGTTCCAGAAAATTCGGCACCTTTCATTTTCCACAACGGACTCAATATCCCCTGGAGCGTAAGGCAGCACCGGTGTCCTGTCTATTTCATACGAGTGCCGAAGAAAATAGTACAGCACTCGTAAGGCCGCGTTATGGCGATGGATATAGGCCGAGACCGCATAAACTGCACAAGATGACAGCAAATGCATCAAAGTCTCGGGCACCTGTCGGCAGGCCCTGCATCTAGTATCAGGGACCTCTATACCCATCACGCGGCTCCGGTAGACTAGTGTGTTGAAGACACCGTCTTGGCACGCCATGATAAACCCTTCAGTCTCCGACTTCAGCTCACCTGACCTGAGGAAGGCAAATGTCAGCTTAACAGACAAGCCATGGTCCTCGATGTTCTTAAAGAAGACTCCATGCATGGGCTTGTCTGTATGCAGCTGCAGCATTTTGGCATTCTCTGCAGCCTTGATGTGAGCTTTTCTCCGTGCGGGCTCCAACTCGGTGACAGAGAGTTGGTTCACCCGCCCGGTGTCGAAGACTATACCAAGTTCATCAGCAGCGCGCCTTGCTGCCTTGAATAAAAAGGCTCCGACTCCTGCATGTTCGTGATGTCGGACCATGCAGTGTAGGGGATCCGAACTCCTGATGACTCTACAGGCTCCATCCAGCACCATTCTGTTGTGGAGACACTCCAAACTCAAAAGTCCACGGCCCCCTTGTTGTCGAAGGAGATATAACCGTGGAACGGACGATTTGGGATGCATGCTTCTGTGCATATGCATCATTTTGCGAGTCTTCACGTCAAGTTGCCGCAACTCTTCCTGAGTCCACTTGACTACTCCGAAGGAGTAGAGTAGAATCGGAATGGCAAGCATGTTGGTGGCAGAAACTTTGTTTTTGCCCGACAGCTCTGAGGACCAGATCTGCCGTAGTTTCTGCCTATACTTGCCACGGAGAGCATTTTTCACCGAGTCTACCTCTTGGGTGTGGCGTTGTTCCACACCCAAATAGGTGTATGTCTCTCCGGCATTCAAATGATGTAGAATTACTATTATTATTATTATTATTATTATTATTATAATATTTCGGAATTGAATGAAGATTCTAGTGAAAGTTTTCGGTAATTTATCCTCTTTCCCACTGAAGAGCCCAAGAGATAGTTTTCTCTGAGCAAATTGCTCTTTATTTAGCAATGTGTAGATTTGATTTAATTTTCATAAGCTTGATATGCGAATTGAGCAAGAAAAGGTGATTTCTATGTAACCCAGTGTCCGTCATAAAGGCAGTTTTAGATAGACTTTTTCTTCATTTTGGGAATGAACCAAACGTCTTTGAATGATCTACGCGTGACATGTACCTATCAACAGAGAGTGTTTGTATTTTTTTGATTTTACTTCTTTCATAGAAGTTGTAATTTCTATTTTTTGATTCGCAGAAGAAAAAAGCCAAAAAATAATTTATCAAATTTCAATCTCTCCACGAAAATAACTAAGCTTCTGATACATCTATACTATATTATGAAGAGGTTCGTTTCTGACTTTGTTGTTTGTTTGTGGGGGGTAATGTTTGGAAAGACTGATCCGATTGTGAAAATCCTTTCATTAACAGAAAGCTACACTATTCAGGAGTGATATAGGCAATATTTTTTCAGGAATTGACGGAAAATTCAGTGAGAAATAATAGTATATTTACGTAAATTGAGTCGGAGAAAAGTGGTTCGGTATAGACGAGCATAATGTTCACCAAAAATGTTGGTCTCTATTAGTTCTACAAAAAAATCCTTGGAGCTATAGCTAGCTTCAATATTTGAATCACTTGAAAGGTTGTTTTGTTGATGTTTTGTCCTGAATAACTGACTGACGGAACAACGCACAGCCTAAACCGCTTATAGTGCAAGCGCTGCGAAACATTCCGTTTGAAAAAACCGATGACCTCATTCTGATTGATGATTTGAGTTAAGAAAGACTCAATTAATGATATTGTGGAGGTTGCCGGATGGAATTATGGTCCAGTTTTTTTTTCGGTCCTATAATAGTTTTCGCTTCCATCGCTGTAGCTGCGAAAAAAAAAATTGTTATTGACTATTAACACCTGGTTTGGGTAAGGTATGGAGAAAAACGGCATGATCTAATTTAATACAAATTCAATAAAAAAAGTGGTTTACCTGTTAATAAGTAGTGAAAAATTCAGTCAGGTAAGTTTTGACAATTATTGCCGATGCATTTGCAAAGGAAAATACAATTGATTTCGCTTTTTCTACAAGTGCAAAACATTGTCAGGCATTCAGCATTATATTTGCAAAGCCTGATCAAAGAATTTGTCATAGGTGGTTTTGCCATTTGCACCGGGTACAACTTTCCATCTCGTCTTTCATGACCGAATTGGAGTAAGTTTGGAGGCCCATGTACAAAACATCAAAATCTAATAATTTCAGATACATTTGAATTGAATCCCAGCTTAGAAGATATTTTTTGGCTGATCCTTCAAACCAAATCCCCCAAAAACTACTATTCGATAGCTTATGCTAAAAGTGGATGTTGAGTACGAAAACATCGGAATCTACACAAATTATAAAAACTTGTTCAACTCCTTCACGAACAGCAACAAAAATATGGCTGAAAATCCTTCAATCTGCTTCTGGAAGGTTTCATTTTCTTTTTGATTATTAATGTAATAGCTCATTATTAATGTTACGAAATTTTCTAGATCCGGCCTTGTCGCTCGTAAACGCAGAATAATATGAATCTAACAATTCAGAAGACCTATTACCTTGGAGCTTGAAGATTTTTTGGAGTCTTCATATCCACCTGTAATGGCCAGCTGGGATTTTGGTTGAAGGACTTGATATAAATATTTGTAGTCAGTTTCAGTTAGTTTCGGTTTAGCAGTGTCTGAGGTGTTCCTTTTTTTTAAATGATTTATTCAACGTCGGCCTGTTTTCCCTACCAAGGCCAATCATCGACTCCGGTGACCACATTATCCCCAACCGGAAGTTTTGCCGAACACTCTGGTATTCCAACCAGAGGTAGGGATCCTTTAAGAGTCCAACAACCATGGACTCAGGACCGCCGGCTTTACGTCTCCTCCGAAGGACAGAACTTCCACAATATATCTTGTGTTCATTGATATATTGCCTGCGAGCTATGATATGATACTTTGCTGCAGTTTTATGAGCTTTCGACGCGGTCTTTCCCTGCTGCTTAGCTTCAGATATCGAATGACTAGTCAACACGGAGAGCTAGGCCATGCCCGTGAGGTATTCTTTCCATCATTCTTTTGTTGATTAACTATCATGATTGTAACGGTCATAGAATCTTCGCCACTCAATGTCTTCTTGAAAGTCATTGTCACAGTGTCTAAGATTTTTCAACAAACATATGTTTCCATTTAGTTAGGTAGGTGGTGAATGAATTCGGTTATGTTGCGGTGTTTTTCTGTTCGTTACTCTGATATATATCACTGAACACCGCTAATGCTTCATGGAGTGTATTGCCAGACAATTTCAGATTCTGACTACTTAATGAGGCTTGTATGAAAGTCTTCCATTTCGGCGTGAATGTGCATTTCTTCGCGGCATCTTCTATAAGAATTTCACCACACAACTTTTCCTCTGGTATAAGTTCAGTAGTGGATAGTTCCTTCCGTAATTTCTTAGCACACATGACGATTTTGCTACAGTCTAGCCGACGTACACGTTCTGCTATTTCCTTAATGAACTTCCTGCCATGGAAACCAAAGAAGATTGCTTCCTCTCAGTAAGATATGAGAATGAAACCTTGTCACCAAATTTATTGATCAGCATCACTTTGAGATCACGATTAGAACTACATCCTCTACTTCAGCGAGTACAGTCATGCGTTGAGCCAAGTATGTCAATTCAAAAGCGGTCGTCAAAACACCGTCTTTTATATCCGCCATTAATTTGTCAAAAGCAGCCAGTAACTGTATTTGGGATATTTGTTGTTGGTCGACCTCTTTCGTTACTAGAAGATATTGGTAATGAAACGTAATTTCTTTAACACGACGTATGATATTGGAAGTTTCTGCAAACAAATCTTCCGATGTTTCGTTTAACAAATTTTTGTGAAAATTTCATAGTATTATCAACGCATTGAAAAACAGCAAAGCTGCTGGAATTTCAGTTAAAAGATGACTTTTTTTATTTTGGTTTTCGTCGTATACCACAAATGGAACATCATGAGTCACTCTACGAATCGCTGTTGCTTCTTTTTGATTTGCAGGTCAGTTGATGATCCAGCTACGCCCTGTGTTGTTGATGAAGCTCTTTCTTCCAGCTTCCTATGTAGTGACGACGACGATTTTTTTCTTCGCTGATATAGCTGGCCATGCAACTTTTATACCACGAGAAGTGTTCTTCATCAGCATTCGGATCGAACAACTTCTCAAATTTGTCTGAAATTTCGTCTTTGCGTCGTCTTGCTGCATTTGAATAGTTTCTTTCGGTTCATTCACCAGTTCAGCATGATTTTTCGTTCGCCTTTTTTTTTATCTAATAATTGTAGCGATATTTATTCACTTTAAAGAAAGTTATCCCAAAATTCGAAGCACTGCTATTTTAAATATTGAAAAATGTATCTGTTATAATAATGGATGAAGTTCAGCTATAACTGAAGTCACGAAAACTGTTGAGAAAAGCGCGGCCCGCTCCAAAACTCGAGAGAAGGTATGTGACGCTGGGAAGGAGATTTATAATAAAACTGACAACGGGAATTTCTGGTAACTTTCAGTTCCAGGTTTGGAAGGATCTTGCAAAAACATTCTAGTCGAGAAATAGCGGTCAATGGTTTTTGCATTCTATACAACATTTTTTTTCAACAACTACAGCGATGGAATCGAAAACTCCTATTATAGGGCCGAAAAAAAAAACTGGACCATAATTCCGTCCGGCAACCTCCACAATATCATTAATTAAGTCTTTCTTTACTCAAATCATCAATCAGAATGAGGTCATCGGTTTTTTCAAACGGAATGTTTCGCAGCGCCCGCTGCTTATGGTAAAGACCTGAAACTTGAACGGTGTGTTCTTGGTATGACGTAGGTATCCGATAAAGAGTGGTTTGTCCAACCCTAAGGAGGTGAGAAACGGGCGCAAAATTTGTATGGGACAACGTGATGCCTTGGTACGATTCACTTCAAATTTTGAATAAACATTATTTGAGAGAATTAATGGGAGACGTGTTTTATTGAAATTCATCGCCTAACGGGATTAAAAGGTGTTGAAAGTAATTTTGGGGGCGAATCAACACACAACCCAAACCACTGATCGTAAATATCTGAAACTTGGAGGGAGTGTGGTCTGTCATCGAAGTCAAACTCAATATGTATGAGCCTCTAAAGGCTCACAGCAGAGATGTATATAATAAACCTATATTCCTAACTAGGTAAGGTTAGTTTAAAGCCAAATATGACACTGCTAAATAGCCAATGCAAAATTCACTTCTGACTAATTCACACTGAGCTGTGTATAAATATAGCACACTTACGTTAAAATAATCTTCACAACAATATAAACACGATCATGGAGGTACATTATCATTTCTCATTATTTCAAGCTATTGTTATGGTACTTTCGCATCGTTTCAAAACGAGAAAACAGTTTTTCAGGCGCAGAGTTATTTAAGCTTCCGCGATGATCTGTATAGCTATTAAAACTGAGACGTTTTCACTAAACAAACATGGGAAACGTCACTTACATCCCATTTATATTATTGTCTACGTCATGAAGGTATAAATTATTCATTTATGACATAAAAAATTATGCATATCATGATGTTCATAATTATCAAAATTATCAGAGGGTCATCCTAATAACCAGTCTTGGCATCGCTATAAGCTTCTCGATTCATGGTCATTAAAATACGTATTGTCAATTGCCACGTTGGGTCTAGTCGAACCTGACAATATCAATACTTGACAGATTTTTCATGGAATGCCGAATGAAAGAAATGGCGAAAGCGCATAAAAATACCACTACCTAAGGATTCTGGTGGAGGTGCCCTTTTTCATTGGACCTCCAGGAACGTCTAAAATGATCATCATGGTGCCGGTTCAAAATTCAAAAAGGATCTATCGAAATTTTTGTGTTTATGTAATCAAATAAGGCAATATCTAAGGTTGAAAATATAAAAGAGCAAACGTGTGAAATTTCGCAAATCAGGAAAAAAGTTTCTTTAGAATGCTGTAAGTCGACATCTACATATCGCATCAATTTTAATAGTTTTTCATATCAATGGATCAATGGAGTAATTGAATTTTCGGGTTTCGTTAGGTAAGGTAGGGTTCCACATACATACTAGAGATAAAACGTTATCGTTTTAGCAGTCATTTCTTCAAGTATAGCAATTAATGGTCTCTCTCGCTCAAGGTAAGTCCATCTTTATGTCGAAAATGCCGCTAATATTTCAGAAATACAATTATTGCTTATTTGCAGCAATGCTCGAAATACACGATCAAGGTCTGTGAAATTCTATAAATTTGTATTTATTGTTAGCTTCAGGAAGGAAGGTCTATTTGTGATGCCTCCTTGAAATACAGAAATTATTAAGATAAAAAATGCAAATATTCATTCCTATAGTGTAGCCGCTGAAAAGATAGAATGATCACGTGAACGGCACGCACTCTTTGAATGTTCCTCTCCCCAATGATACAAGTACGATTTACACCACTCAACAAAAACGTCGCCGCGTCGTTCTCCCATCAACTCTTGGGATGCTTTTTTATAAGTGTTCATTATTACACCTTTTTCCTCTACAGTTAAATGTCTTTTTATTATCTTTTTCTTGGAGGTGAAAGAGTGTTTCCATCCATATTATTTAATTAACGTAACACACGTAAATACAAAGCACAAATGAGTACAGTACAGTGTAAAGAGTTCTTCATTTATTTCAGTTTAGAAAGCGTGGCTATGCAGGCATTCACTGTTCACGCGTCCTTGAATTCTATCTTTTGAACAGCCCGACTATAGTTCGATTTATATTATTATTCTTGAATAAAATATTGTACAAACCTCGCCAAATTTAAACATGTCTTAGCCTAAGTAATTATATTCTACACAATTCAATGAAAAACACATTTGTAGAAAAATGTTCGTTAATTTTATCTCCGAATCATCAGGACGAAACATTCATTTGTGTAAAATTTTTCCATTAATGCATAAGTGCTCGGTTACAAATTCAGCAAAAAGTGAATTTCATGTAATTCAGAGCCCATCTTGCCATATTGGCAGGGGAGTGAATTAATTAATTGTTCATGAGTGAATTTTTAACTGAGTCTTGAGGAAGGAAAAGACAAAAATCAATAATTGACTTGAATTGATCGATACTTGAAGAAAATATCAGTGTCCTGTACCTACGATTCTCACTGACGATAGATTTACAAAACCGCTTCCTGAAATAGGATCCTGCTTGAGAAAGCTATTGTATAGCGAACCATGTGTCACGGTGTTGTACGCCAATGTCAGTGAGATTTTCAGGAGAGGAAAGCCATGTAATATTCGAAGAACAAGGGATAGAATTATCATGAACTCAAATTTGTTGAGGTTTGAGAGTCTCAGAAAAACCTCTCACGGCACGGAGTTTCGAAGTTCAGCTGTTCTATTGAAAGAAGATCCCTGAGCAAGAGAGATTCGACAGGTCTCCAAGCTCACAACAAAGGGGTGGAAATTCTGCACTCGTCGGGTTATCTGTGTTGATACCGCCAAGGTCTGACGACAATTCAGAAGAGCAATGACCGTAGAAATATCTATAGAAGAGTGACAAATCTCCAACCTTCAACGATGCTCCAAAAAAGTGAGCGAGTATGTGAGCAAGAAATCAAGAAATTTCAGTGAATGTTCTGGTGCTGAGCTCCACTAATGAGAACATATTCCAAGACTATCTGGCGAGATGTGAAGTATCTCTTCGCACGAAATGGATATCCACGCTTCTGGGAAGCACCTTCAGCTATCGATTTCACATGGTTTTCCCATGAGAGATAATTACTGATCGTAATTCCTAGCATCGAGATACTTGACTTAGTAGGAATAGTTAATCCTTACATCTAAATTTTGGATAAATAAAATAATCAGCTTCCTTTTAGAAGAGATGCTGGGTTTCCCCAGTATTAAATTCCACCAAGTTGATGTAACCCCATTCTATTTTTTTCGCCAAGTCATCGCTGACGCTAATGTCTCTCTGTATTTTTGTTTCTCGTGCTAATAATAATAATAATAGTGTATTTGTTTCTTCGATCATTGACATGATATGGAATAAGTCAAAGTGAGTATGATAATGTCGAAGTAGGTAAGTTTATAAGTAATAACAGAAGTATAATAAAATATAAATTATATTATATTATTATAAATAATATAATGAAATAAGTAAAAATAAAAGTAGAATAAAAATTACTAAAGTATAGTATAACTATGAAATATAACATTAAAGCATCTGACAAATACATTTTAATAACACTAAAGCAGAAAAGATTAAACAGTTCGAGTATTGTTGTTGTTCTAAAATTGTTCGTTCCGTTAACCAGCTGACGAACGTCAACCCTCAAAAGTCGAAACTTGTGCGAGCAATGGATCAACGAGGCCTTACCTTTTAACGTGCGATTACCCAGCACGGTGGCCCGGCGAGGATTCGAACCCCGGCCTTCCGCTTGATAGGCAGATATGGTAACCACTACTACACTACCGAGAGTATAGATACAATTTTGTCTGTTTCAAAATGCAAAGTTTAGAAATTCATCTACACTGTAGAAAGTCTGTTCCAAAAGAAGTTCCTTAACTGTTCTCTCAAATTGGTCAATGGAGAGGTCTTTGATGTATTGGGGAAGATGGTTGAAGAGTTTTATTCCCATGAGCTTTGGACATTGTTCAGTTTTAGTCTTTTTGTGTCTTTGTACTTCCAGCACTGAGGCATTCTTAGTGCAATAATTTTTACTTAGTTTTGCTAAATTTTTTATATCTTCTCTAATGTAGACTAGTACCTCTAGTATATATATGCATGAAACTGTTAAAATTTTCAGTTGTCTAAAATGTTCCTTGCAACTAGTTCTCCTACTGACTCCTAATATATTTCGAATTGCTCGTTTTTGTAGAATGAAGACTCTTTGATAGTCTGCACAGACTCCCCACACTGCTATTCCATATGAGATAACTGAGTCACTAAAAGAGATTTTCTACAGTCTTCTTCAGTTGATAAATCATATAGCACATAGGTGCAATTTTTTTGCATACCTCATTGATGTGAGTTGTCCAGTTACAATTCTCCGAAATATGTACACCTATTAAGGATTCTGGAAGAGAAACTAGTATGAAGAGTACTGTCGTCCGGAAAACTATGCACTGAACAAGATGTTTCCTACAGCCAATCATTGATATGAAGCAGAAATAAAGTGGGCGCCAGAACTGAACCCTGTGGAACACCTGCATTCATATTCTGAGATGACCACAATACTCACCTGTATTTCTGAAGATTCTTTACAACCCCTGAACTGCCACATTTGTAACCCCCAAGTGAATATCATTATAAAACACTATCACATTATAATTCAATCATTTCTTTGCCGATACATCCGAAGGAGGCTTTGTTCCCAGGAGAACTGACTATTGACTTGTATGAAAATAAACTGATAAACCTGTTTGGAACATTATTCCGTCCCTATATTTAACTCGAAGGGCAGGGGGTTGTGCAATCATCACAGGCTCTGAACAGCTCTATTTCGGTCTGATGATTTTTTTTCTTGTATAACCTGATACGATCAGACATTGACGGTTCTAAAAATAAAATCCATTATTGTCGATTCTGATACCAAATAGGATTCGGTTATCAGTTCATGAGAGAATTGAATGTTGTTACTCAACAACAATGAAGTTAATCGAGATTTATAATAAAGCATTTGAAGAGGGCAGCAAGAATGGGTAAATTTTATTTTTGAGTGTTTTCAGTTCATTCGATGAAAAATGTAGGAGGTAAATTTAGGGCATAAATGATGTCGAAATATTGAGGGAAACAGCAGGGTAACTATAGAGATTATTGGGTGAGACAATTCTACAAGTATTGAGAGGCAATGTACTGAGAAATAATTTGCCAACTTCATAGTCGGCAGAGCTCTTGCAACAATCGCCAGAACTATAACATACTTTTTTTCAAACATTGAAATCGTCAATGATTATGAAAGAATGTAGGCTTCCACGGCCGGTGTTGTAATATCGCAAGGTTTTCGGGCTTGAGGGCCGTGTATTGGAATTTCTAATTCCGGAGCTTTCGGCTACATCTGCGGCAGCCATCTTCAGCGGCGTAGTCGTAGGTCAACTCTCCTGTGCGAGTCTACTATGACTGGTGTTACATCTGGAGGTGGCGACTTGTTCTTATGAGGTTGGATCGTGTTCTGTCGGACGTCGGATTCTCTGGATATGTCGGACCGTGGCGTTAATTTATTCAGAACCGGATGCCAAATTTTGTTTAGACTTAATCCTTCTTCCTTCCTATTGAAATTATCTTTGTGTTTATATATTTCAATTGCTTCCCGGTATAAGCGAGTGGAGTAATGTTTGGTCGTTGAGAGAATTCTTATCGAACTGGATGTTGTGGTTTTCTATAAGGGCATGTTCCGCTACAGCTGATTTTTCAGTTTGCCCTAATCGACAATTTCGTCTATGTTCACTGATTCGTGTCTTGAAGCTGCGTTTGGTGGTTCCTACATATACTTTTCCACACGAGCACGGAATCCTGTACACCCCAGCATTAGATAGTGGGTCTCTAGGATCTTTAGCAGATCTCAGGTGTTCCTGTATTTTCCTCGTGGGTTTGTATATTGTTTTGATATTGTGTTTCTTCAATATTTTGCCAATGCGATCCGTGGTACCCCTCAGGTAAGGCAGGAAAGCGGTTCCCGTTGGAATCACGTCTTTTGATTTTCCGGTTGTTTTAGGTTGTATTGCCCGTTCTATATCTCTGTCCTGGTATCCATTAGCTCGTAGAGCGTTTCTGAGGTGATTAAGTTCATCATTCAGAAATTCCGGTTCGCAGATTCGTTTCGCTCTATCAACCAGCGTTTTTATGATGCCCTGTTTTTGTTGCGGGTGGTGATTGGAGTCTTTGTGCAGATATCTGTCGGTATGTGTCGCTTTGCGATAAACTTGGCCACAAAGTTTAGAGATAATTTCAATAGGAAGGAAGAAGGATTAAGTCTAAACAAAATTTGGCATCCGGTTCTGAATAAATTAACGCCACGGTCCGACATATCCAGAGAATCCGACGTCCGACAGAACACGATCCAACCTCATAAGAACAAGTCGCCACCTCCAGATGTAACACCAGTCATAGTAGACTCGCACAGGAGAGTTGACCTACGACTACGCCGCTGAAGATGGCTGCCGCAGATGTAGCCGAAAGCTCCGGAATTAAAAATTCCAATACACGGCCCTCAAGCCCGAAAACCTTGCGATCGTCAATGATTATTTGCTACAAGATTAGTTTTGCAACCGTAGGTATTTAGAACATTGGGCATTTTTGTGAAAAGAAATGAATTTTGAGGAACAATTTTTTAGCTTTTTCTTCCCGATTAAAAAAAACAAAATCACAACTTCTATGAAGCAAAATTAGCTGCGTTTATATCAAACAAAGGAGTTTGATTTCTTAACAAGAATCAGGGTGAAGTCCATCTAAAACAGCTACTCACCTGTCTATATGGTATCATGAGTTTGACGTTCATCAGCTGGTTGACGAAAAAAATATTTTAAAACTGAACATTTTAAACATTTTCACATATACATACATAAAGACCAATAAAAATCAAGAAGATCTGCAATATAAATTCGCTTACTGTAAGTTAACTGTTATTTGCTGTGAATGTTGATTGGTGTGTAAAGCTTGGGAGTTGAATAACTTGAAAGTAACCTGAATGAATTTATTTTTCTTGGTGCAAGAGATAAACAAATCGTGCTAACTATCAACAATCAATATAACACGCAGACTCATGGGCGCCGTTACAAAAAATGTTAGGGGGGATCAAATTATGCATTCAATTAAAATGAAAATCTGTTTGAACAATTCCTCACGAGTGTGGTTCAAAAAAAATTGCAAATTCAAGTCGATATTGTGTCTTACGCGGTGTATGGATTGAAAAATCTAAAATCCAGGAGTGGCACCCGCCCCCTTGCCCTCAAGGAACGGCGCCCTTGCGCAGATTTGAATAGAGGTTGTGCTATTTGAAACAAAAATTAAGAAATTATTCAGAACAAGAGAAATTTGACAATATGTGACAACTGAAAAAAATACTTTCTCCTCGAGAAGCTCTCAAAATTTTCAGACAAAAAACATAATCGTGAAAGAATTATTTAATTGAAATTATAATATCAAATTTGACAGGGCCTGGATATTACGTGACAGCTGACGTGAATAACTTTTCCCATGAAAATTATTCAGAATTTTCAGCGGAAACATATATTTTCCGAAGGATTATTGGGAAAGTTCAATCTCAGATTTACACCCAAATCTTCCGGGTCAAAAGCGACAAAAACTGAAAAAAAAATCTCAGCTTCTATTTCATCATCAAGAATGACCTGGGGCTCTGCCAGGTTAAAAAAAATGAATATAAATACTTGTTTCGATGCGGCATGCAATGTTCAATTTGGTTGAATAACTTTGAAGTGTTGTCCAAATATTGTTCACTATTACACAATTTCCTAGAGTTGTATCTGTTGCGCCTGCAGCAGAATTTTTCTGCTGTTGTATATGTAATTGGTAACTGTTGACTGCCTAGATATCAATCTTGGTAGGTTAGGCCTGTTTATCACAACAACTGGTTTCTCTGAAATCTCTCCATTAGTAAGACGCCATAGAGCGCTACGACATTCAAGAAAACTAGGTTTCCCTTACCCGCCCTGCCTTTTGGACTCACTCGTAGACTATTTGAAAACGAGGGAAATATTCAATAAGTAGCCATTTCTTTATATCCCTACGAACAATATTCAGTGAACGTTTAACTTGCTACTTAACAAATGACGAACCTGTCATAAGTTTTTATCAATTATTTCAACTACGGTGATAATTCAAATACTATTGGTATTCATGATGGAAATAGGACGCACCATGTAACACGAAATCCATAAATACTTGCACAGCTCAAAGAGAGAAAGCAATAGTCCACAACAGAGGTTTCTATTCTGGTAGAGACATTAGCTAATCCCAAGAAGTAACAGGAATAAATGAAGTCTTACATGTACGTTGTCAACATCAGATCTTGCCTTGTCGTCTGCAATTCCGCAGGATATCACATTTATTGAAAATCACATAACGCACTTTCCGGAGTATAATTAGCTGGAGAAATGAGATACGACCTGCCATTAGTTCAATTAGTTTTTTCAAATGATAATCCCGATGTTGAAAGAAATGTAACATGAATAAGCGTAGAAATAGATTCGTGTCTCGGAAATAAATATATAATCAGGCCGTGATACAAACTGGAGACATGGCAATTTGTGATTTACATGGGCAGAAATCTGAACAAAAATCTGAGATTGGATTAAAATGTAAAATTGGAATATATACAAGTGTAGCAGGACAAACTCCTAATCTACCACGAAAACCCACTGCGTTAATTGAAAACAGTTCATTTTGAAACAGGTCCTATTAATCAGAAACTTCTCGTATAACTCAAATTTGACTATAACATGATACTAGAAATAATATTTATGAGAATAATTGAATTTGTTGACATTTTGGAAACCAAATCCGCTTTCGTTCTGCAAACTTATTCGCAGATATTTCTCTTTGTTGTTCGTTTTTGGGAATCTATCAAAGACCTCAAATTCGACATACATTTTTTTTTGACTTTCAAGAGGGGTTTTCAGGTGCGATTCTCATCGAACGAACTCATTGAGATGTCACTTTCCCCAGACAGCATGATAAAAGTAGATTTCTTCAATTTTCGTTTCCTGCAATTGCTCTCTTTTTTTATCATTTCATTTTACTGTATAATCTCTAGAGGCAGTTAATGTGTTCTCATAATTTAGAACCACCAATCTGATGGTTCTTTATGTACATTTTGTGTTCACTCTTTCGCACTTATAGAGGTCTGGACGTTTCGCCGATATTCGATACATACAATTCTTTGTCTTTTCTGTTATGTTTCTTGGTTTAGTGTGTGCCAGTATTGAACGTGAAGTATTTGTTTTTTCAAATGTTCTTCTAACATTATACCTGTTGCCGATTCAATTTATCTTTTCAGATAGTCGAGGGACATAAGGTATAATGTTTGTTACAGGATGTGTTGTTTGTGCAGGTTGTATGTATTCACTATGGGATGTGTTACAATTTTCAATTTCAGTCAATGTATTTAGTATGAAATTCTCCAGATATCCATTTTCCTTCAATATTGATTTCATGAAATTAACATCTTCATCGGATTTTTTTATGAATTGCATACTATTGTTGTTCCATCGAAAAGACATTTTACTATTTTTTTTTTCGAACGCTTCAATGGTGGTTCGAGATATTATAGTGAAGATATCTGTCGGTATGTGTTTTCTTTCGATATACAATTGTGTCTAGATGTGGCAGGTTAACAAAAATAACTATTAGGAAAAATTATTCCATCACAAAATGCTGACTTTAGAACAGTAATTAGCATAAAATTATTATTTTTACATGAATCTATCAAGGGTGACTATACAAACCCTAAAAATTTTAGACAAATTGCTCTTTCATCGGTTTTTCAAAAATCTTTGAGAAGGCTTTTCAAAGAAAACTTATATCATTTTTATCAAAATCAAACACATTTACTACAAGACAGTATGGATTAAGAGAGAGAGAGAGAATATGTGTTTATTGTCCAAGATACAAAATCTTATTGACAAACACTGGTAAAAGGAAAGCATGTAAATAACTACATTCAGATAACTATACAATTACACAATTACATGAAAAGAATACACTTAAACACTCACATCTAGGTAAAATTACACATATATCATTACATATAAGCACAGTCAATTTCATATATTTTCGTCATTGAAATATTCTGTAAGATTATAATAGGCTTTAGATGTCAGTCTTTCATGTAACTTTTTCCTGAAGGTTTTGAGAGAATCTATGTTCTTTATGTCTGCAGGTAGCTTATTATACATTTTGACACCACCGTAAATTATCGAGTCTCTGATCAGTGTGGATTTAGGGATGATCAATGACAGATTCGCTGCATTTCGTGCAGTGCGATTGTTATTTTCATATGAAGCTTTATTCTTGTATATCAGACACGTAGTTTCTAAAATGTAGATTGCGGTTAGTGTCAGTATTCCGTGTTTCCGGAAAAGAGGTTTGCAGGAACTCAACCTATTTACTTGACACAAACAACGCACCGCCCGCTTTTGCAGTAAAAAAGGCTGTTCTACCCAAGATGCTATCTTATCATTTTATAGAGTATTACTAGAGAACTTTGATAAAAAGGAGAAAACTTCTGCCATTTTTTTTGACTTTGCACGTGCCTTCGATACTGTTCATCACCCACTGCTTCTACAAAAACTAGAGACATATGGTATTCGAGGACCTTCCTTGTCATGGATAGAAACCTATTTAACGGATAGAACTCAGCAAGTGCGAATAGTAGAAAATGGAGTATTATTGGCCCAACCCTTTTTTCATTTTTATAAATGATCTAGATATAAACCTTGACAAATATTTTTTAACTCTTTTTGCTGACGATACGTCCTGTATTGTACAGGCGATGAGTGATGAACAGCTTTCAAAAAATTCCACATATTGCATAAGCCAAATGAAATCTTGGTCCATTGCAAATGGCCTGAAATTAAACCTCTCTAAAACAGATTTGATGAATTTTAGTCCGATTGGGCACAAACAAGATCATAGTATTCTTGTGCGAACAGGAGAAATACCAAATTTATCTTTGAAACAAAGTGAAAACGTGAAATTCCTTGGTTTGCACCTAGATAGCAGGTTGACGTGGGAGACTCATATTGAAAAGTTGGTTAAACAACTTTCAGTATGCAACTATGTGATTTTACAATTTACAACTGTATAAAATATCCACAATATCCACCCTGAAAATGTATTATTATGGATGTGTTAATTCTGGGGAAATTGTACAAATGTTGAACGAGTGCTCATTTTACAGAAGCGTATCCTCAGAAGCATGTTCAATCTCAAACGCACTGACTCGTGTCGCTCTGTATTTATCAATGAAAAAATTTTAACTGTCATCAGTCTAAATATTCTTGAGGCTGCTTGTTATGTAAAGAGACATATAAATGAATTTCCAACCTTCAAAGATGTAAATAAGTATATAACTAGAAATGGGGACAAACTTTATTTACCCAAAGCTCATCTAACACAAGTTCACAAAGGACCATTTATGACATCAATAAAAATCTATAATAACCTTCCAATTAGTATAAGAAGTGAAAATAGATTTATCACTTTCAAAAAGTCAGTGGAAGACTATCTGAAGGGCCACGCTTTTTATTCGCTTGGGGAATTTATGGCAATTAAACACGACTTCTAAATTCGAAACAAATTTTAATATGTTTTGTGTTTTGTAACTTGATGTATGTATTTGTATTGTATTTTATTTTCAAACTTTAGTGTAAGTGTACTGACAATTTCGAAACCTGTATGGGTCAGATGAAAATAAACTTTATTATTATTATTATTATTAAATTCAATTGAATGCTGTTTTGTAACTTCACTGAGTTTATTTCTCAACAGAATTGTTGGGGTTAGATCATAGATAAAAGAAAACAGGAGATAGAACATGGTCAACTGCGCACTCTGCCAATTTCCCCTGATATTCCCACTCCTAAGGTCCGCCAATCAAATCGTATATCCCCACCAACGTACCGATTTGAAGGATGTGCACGCTTGTCAAAGTTTGTTATTTAGTGTCAATGTCATGTGTTTCGTAAACTTTTTTGGTAAAAAATGCCACGGTGTTTTGTGAAGCGATGCAGATACTACTTCAGTTCAAATTATAAGAAGGATATGAAATATGTACATCTATTCCAGTAAGTCTGTTATGAGTGCGGTATGGTTTTGATGGGAGTGGCCAGGACAGCAGGACCGTAGTTGTTTCACAGTCGAAGTTGACATTAATTTGTTTTCTTCCATACCCCGATGAATGAGACCAACGGGATAAATCGCGATAGTAATTCCATATCGTTCGAATATTGCGTTTTGATTTCCACAAGCCATCTCAAATATTGCGATAGATGTGCCTCGTTGGTATATCCCTCTGACGATGTGATCACCATTCGCACAACTGCAGACAGGATCATGCAAAATTATTTGAATGAAATTCAAATGGTATCACCATTAATTATGAAATAAACTATATAATCCAATTTTGTGTTTATTCTTTACTTTCATTTGTAATATTTTTGAATTTACTGGCAGTAGCATACTAGAGGATTATAACATATAATTATACAATGCCTAGAAAAATTGTAATGTACCAATGAATCTTCAGTAGATTCGAAAATGAATTTGCAACCTAAGGTGAGTTTTATTTGACTTATATGAAATCCTATTCATTATGAAATGCACGCCCCTGGTCGTTAGTATATGAACTATTTATTGTGAAAGTGTATGTTCCTGGTTATGGTTATATGAACTATTCAAAGTAGGTATATGAAATTTGGGAAAACCATCTTCATTTCAATGCAAATACGACTTTGGGCAAAATAACTGATATTTTTCCTGAATACTACTCTGTACCGCTCCCCACTCCTAGGCTTCAACTCTGAATATTTGGCAGGCTCAGCGCACATTGATTTGTATATTCATGTTCCATCTCCTGTTTTCTTTAATCTATGGGTTAGATCAAGAAGCTGAGAGCCACTTGCACTTCAATACCGACGTCTGAAAAATCGTAAGCGTGCAATAATCAGAATCGCAGTATTCAGGACATCCGGCATACGAAGATGTTTGGATGGTCAATTTTTCAGTGATGGCAGGGTGTGCCTTGAATTAAAATTCCTCAAAATTATTCCTGGTTTTGCATTGTTACCGGACTAATAAACATATTCGGCCTATCGTAATGACCTGAAGATGACTTAATGACAGTCGAAACGTCAACGATGAAGTGGACCTGATTTCTTGAGGTGAATCTGATTTCTTGAAGTGAATCTGATTTCTATTCATTCGGCTTATCCCCAATTGTTTCCCTAATATTTGAGTTAATTCTAGTCTGACAAACCGAATTGAAATAGCAATAAGAAAGTAATATAGTGTTTAAAACTATTTACCTTGACAATTTTTTTTTCACAGAATAATATCTCTTCTAGGTTTGGGAAGATTCTTTATTGGGCTGTCCTAATATTTGGTGAAGTGCTGTTTTTATATCCTTCGCCAAAATCACGAATTTTCAGATTTATTTTGTTATATAGTTAATTGAGTTCACATTATTGGGGTTTCAGAATATAATATAATTATATCTGTAGGTACCTACAGCCAATGGAAAGTGAAAATAAAAAACTTCTCAAATGATCTTAGAACAATTCGTTCCTACACAGTAGGAAAAAGATGTGTTCTACTTGGTCTTCTTCTCAATTGGTCACTTTCTGAATTGAAAGTAGGTTTTCTCGATGTTTGTTTGCAAGCACAATTTTCCACTGGACCAGATACACCCTCCTGGAATCTCACCACCAATCTCAATGCGATCAGAAACAATTCTCTGGAACGGCATATTCAATTGATAAACGTGATGCTCCGTTTGTAAGCGACGAAGGCCCAACTGAACGTCGTGACACTTTTCTGAGAACCCGATTCCGTAAATATTGTGCGCCGATATATATGTCCCGGCAACGTGTTTTCTCCATTGATTTTTCCGACTTATATGATAACGTGACATCGTCACATTTTGCAGCAGGCGTGTGCAGCGATCTCGATGGGGATGAACTGGTCTCCGTTTCTGTTGCTCTTGATTGGCGTGAATCCGTGAAACTGTTACAGGATCGGGAGTGACTGAATTATGAAGGGGGTCACCAAACTGTCTATGGATAGTGGGAAACATTATTATTTTGATCAAAGATTGAAGACATTCACGGCCGGCAACTGTTGAATTGAGAAGTTCCCGGGTTTCTGAGCCGTGGTCCGCAGGTTTTTGGGCCTGTCGTTTCTTCAGAACCTGCGCAGACATTCTCAAAGGCCATGCGGCAATCATTATTATTTTTTTAGAGAGAAGGGAGTTTTGAGGAATTCCCCTACTTAGTAATAATAATAATAACTGTATTTGAAATAGGCAATCCTAATCTACATTTATAAAAAATAATAATAACGATTATACATGAAGCAATCATATGTATATGTAGTATGTAGCAGCTCCTTCGATAGTATTATCATGTAAGCTATAAATTTCAATGTACTCATTATTTACATTTTACTGATAAGAGAAAATAACTATTCAAGTACAGCCGAATACCATTATAATTATATATGTAAAGATACATGAAACCAACAAGTATGCTTTCCCAATGCAAAGCACGTAAGAACATATAACAACCCTTAAAATTACTAATCATGAAAGATAAGTATTACGACCATTTTACTTTTGCAGTAAGTGGTTTATCATTTTCAATTTGAGCTGTTGGAGGGTTTGTGATCTCTTCACATCATCTGGCAAACTGTTATAAGCAATGAATCCCTTGAACACTTAGGTTTTAGTATTGTAAGCCTTTGATTTCCTTGTCATATGTAAGTTATGTTTACTTCTCGTATCATGTTGGTGGATTTGCGTATTGAAAGTTATAAATTTATGAAAATATGATGGAAGGAGATTATGTTATTATATATAATTTTGAAGATATAAGTCATAGTTAAATAAATAAGCCTATTTTCTATTGACAGCCATTGCAATGTTTCCAACATTAATGATATTGGTGTATATCTGTTACATCTCAATGTGATTCTCATTGCACGATTTTGTAGTTTTTGTAGTGATCTTATCTTATTGAGGTCAAAAACATATAATTAAGTCGGGCAATACTCAAAGTGAGGTTTGATAATTGTATTATATACTGTAACTCTTGAATTCATACTCAGATGTTGAGATACCCTAGAGAAGAAATATAGTTTTTTGAGTATTTTTTTCTGAATATAATTAAAATGACTATTCAACGTTGAATGGTTGTCAATCATAAACCCTAAATACTTAAACTCGTGAACTAATTCAATTGTGTTATTTTTCCATTTTGATGTGAATTTCATTTATATCAATTTGTCTATATTTGAATGGTGTAGTAATTATCATCCCTTTTGTTTTGTTCACGTTCAGTTTCAATTCATTCATTTTGAGGTATTCTACTATTCTATTTAAAGAATTATTCATCTTCATTACTGCATTTTTCAGATCTGTATCAGTTACGGATATTAACGTGTCATCTGCAAACAAGTGTATATAGTCATTCATCATTCATTGTATTGATTAATGTCATTTATATACAGAAGGAACAATAGCGGACCCAAAATGCTTCCTCGTGGATCTCCATGTTGCACTTCTAATGGAGCTGACAATGAATTACCAACTTTTGTCTGTTGTTTTCTACCTGTTGAATAGTTGTTAATCCAAGCAAGTACTTTTCCTCCTATGCCATAGAGTTTCAGTTTTTTTAGTAATATATTATGGTTTATGGTTTCAAATGCTCGCCTCAAATCCAAAAACACAGCCACAGTGTACATATTTCTACTCATACTATTTTTCCATTCATTAACAGTTAACTGAATAGAAGGAGTTTGAGTTTCTGGTCAGCCAGCAGATGGCGTTCTGCCATAGAGGTTTACACCACCTGCAACAGATCCAGACTTTTGTTTCATAGGGAAGAGACCGTACGATTCGAGAGTTTTGTGTTCGCAAGTTCAGCTGGGTGTCACCCTATGACTCGTGCGATATGGCCACCATATGTACAAACTATTATTCTATTTGAAATATCACCTGGAATATCGACACAGCGTCTGTGTAATAAGAATTATTATTGGAATCTACAAAAGTGTAGAAGGGCAGATTTTTAATCTACCCCGAAAAGTTGCTGCGTCTATTGAAAAACAGTTCTTTCTGGATAGAACAAGTCCAATTAGTCAACAACTTCTCGTATAACTCAAATTTGCCTATCAACATAACATAACATTTTGTCCTTTGAGAGGGGCAGCCATCCGCGATCTTTTGTCATAATTTTAGAGTCGCTCCATTCTACTGTAAGATCTACATCGGCATTAAGAATTTGTTTTGATAATTTTGAACCACCTATCTGTCTGAGCCTGATGTACATTTGGTGTTCACTCTTTCGCACTTCCAATGGTCGAGATGTTTCACCGATATATTTTTGACCGCACGAACAAGAAATTTGATAAATACAATTTTTTTGTCCTCCTTTGTGTTATTTGGTTTGGTATGTGTCAGTATTGATCGTAAAGTATTTGTTGTTTTGAATGTTGTTCTAATATTATACCTATTGCCGATCCGTTTTATCTTTTCAGATAAACGAGGGACATGGGGTATAATGTTTTGATACAGGTTATGTATTTTTTGTAGGTTGTATGTCTTCATTGTGAACTGTGTAGCAGATTTATTTGCCTAACGTAAATAAAGATCTAACATGTATTTACGGTTGCCTAGTTCGCCCTGTATTCGGAAGCCTGAGAAGTTAGTTTCCTTCACGGTGATACTGGGCGTCTATTGCTTTGCTCGATAGAGGGCGCCACACCTTCTACTCTTGCGGGAAAATGTTTTTATCTTCGAATTGCAAAAACTAGTCAAATTCCTGGACGAATTTATCGGCGTTTTCGCGTCCTTTTTAGTGCTGATTTCTCAGACAGAAACATCTCTGGCTATAAATGTGCTTGGGGTTTTTTCTATAGCATAATCTCGAAGATTTAGCTTGTACCCGTATTTTTTGTAGGTAAGTCGAATTATGTAAAAATGAACTTTCCTAATTTTCCAAATATTGTCATATTAGATCCTATAATATACTTTGCTCTCAAGATTCATTAATTTCAATGTTAGCTATCTAAGCTTTTGTCACTGAGCATACTTTGCCTTTTTGTTATTTCAAAGTAAATTGGTTATGACCGTGATTTTGTATTCCTGTGTAAACGTATTGTTATTTTTTGTAGCTGTTGATGAAAAAACTGTTCCTCCATCATTCTATTGACATCGGGAGAACTAAGGTGGTAAATAAATATACTGCGGTTAAGGAGACCAAAGACTTTTAATCCAAGAACCCACAAAACCTCGGAAATCGCGCCGACCCTGAGAATATCCTCTACATCTTGTCACCCAACTCGAGGCTGGATAGTTTTTTGGGTTCCTGACCAACATGGTTCTGGAGAAAACACCACCATACCAACTCCGGAGCAAAGGACCACAGGCAACTCTTCCCGAAAACCAGCAACAGACATCACAGGCTGGCAGAGGAGGTGCAGCAAGGCTTTCTCTGGGAAATGCACAAAACGTTGAACAAGGTAACATTTTCCAATCTCCACACGCTACGGTGGAAGGTAATACTGGGTTACCTTTCTCATCGCGGCAGCGGGCAGTATACCAGCAGCCCGAATTCCAGGATTCTGTACTACCGGAAAGCGCAGGTACCATTCCGTTGAACAATTCTGAAAAACAGTCAACTGATTTGTCAAATAACCCATTAAGTGATTTTCAACGAATGAACATAAATTCAAATGAAAGTTTTCATGAAATAAACACAAATTCTGTAGATACAAATATTTCTACTATGGATATGCGCAAAATTATCGAATCGGAAGTCATGAAAATCATGCAGAAAATGAATTTTTCTAACACTGTTAATGCTTTTCCTCAAACGGCCACCCGTTTCCAAACAAGGTTTCAAAATTCTTTTCAGAATCAAAATTTTCACATTCCACGTTGGCACGAGATAAGCAATAACAATGTTACTCATAATAGTCAGGGAAATAGTTTGTATAATGTAGGTACCAGTTCGGTGCAAAATTCTTTTGGAAATGATGTTAAAAATTTGCAAATGTTACCAACGTTCGCAGATGATGGAAATTTACACCCGGTTGATTTTTTGAATTTTTTAGAATGTTTTATTGATATTAGTAACGTCAATATGAATCAGTTTTTTTTGTATACTCATACTCTGTTTGAGAAGTCAGCAAAAACATGGGCTGACGCTTTTATG
Source organism: Zygogramma bicolorata (assembly GCA_032362365.1). Lineage (NCBI taxonomy): Eukaryota > Metazoa > Arthropoda > Insecta > Coleoptera > Chrysomelidae > Zygogramma > Zygogramma bicolorata. The sequence continues at coordinate 293,346 of JAVJAQ010001017.1, forward strand.
AACACTTTTGATTCGTATGCAAATTTTAAAAAAGCTTTTCTTGAGCAGTTTTGGGGTCCTACTAGGCAACATAGATTGAAATTCAGGCTCGAAACAGGAAAATATTACGAAGGGGACGGATCTTTTGTTCTATATTTCAACGAGTGTGTAGCTAAAGCGAAATATTTAACACCGCCATATCCACAAGAACAACTAATTAGTACCGTGGCTCGACACTTTCCCCCTAATATTGCTGCCACCTTGGTAGGAACAAAAACCCTGCTCGAGGCTGTGGAACGCCTCAGGCAAGCGGATCATTATTTCAATGACAGAAATAGTCATGGCATTGATCGAAAATCATTTCCTAACCAACGTTCTGGTGATACAGATCATCAGCAAATTTTCACAAGAAAAAATTCTAGTGCCAAGTATTCTCGTGATAACACTCCGCAAAAAAATGTTTCTTTTTTGGAAATGGAAAATATTTTGGATTCTTCGGAAAACGAGCAGAGCCCCCAGATCTAGGCTCGGAAATGGGTGCTGTTGTAAATAGAGTCACAAACTTTATATTAAATAATAACCCAGTAGAGGAATTGCTGGAGGAATGCGATTTCGATCACACCCCTCCGGAAATTCGTTCTCCTAAAATCGCAATAAAAATGTATGGTTTGAACTTTGAGGCCTTGATTGATACAGGCAGTACTGTATCTGCAATTTCTGAAGTAGTTTGGGCACAACTCGAAGATTTCAAAAATAAAATTCCATGTTTTCCTTGCACAGGCATAACTGTTGTCGGAGCATTCAAAAGCAAACATAAAAAAGTGACAGCACAAATGCAAATTATTTTCGAAATTGAATCCAAACTATTTACCCATGAATTTCTTTTGATACCAGGTTTGGCTGTTCCTATTATTTTGGGAGTAGATTTTTTGAAAGTTCATTCTGGTTCAGTGGATTTGGAAAAAAGTAGAATTTCTCTGAAAAATGGCACAGATAAAGTTATTGTTAAAGAAATTATATCACCACACGGTATGGAAAATGATTTGCCATTGAATATTTCTGCTATTGTGAACGGTTCAGTGAATAGATACTCACCAGTTCATGATGTTTTTAATGTGTGGGAACCATTTGATATAGAGTCCCTAGTTTCGTCTCATGTTTTGTCCTCTTCTGAAAGAGAAAAATTGAAAATTTTATTATTAAATTTTAAAAAAGTTTTTTCAAATGTTCCTGGAAGGACGAACCGCTATGAACATTCCATCAAATTAAAAGATGAGAGTGGGTTTTTCATTCGGCCTTATCCTATCCCAGTGGCACACAGGGATATTGTTTTCAGTGCAATCAAGCAAATGGAGGAATGGGGTATCATTGAGCGGGCCTCAACACCCTATATATCTCCCCTCATGACCACCGTCAAAAAAGATAATGGTATCCGAATTTGTCTGGATGCTCGCCATCTGAATTCGGTGATGCTTCCTGACAGGGAATTACCTTTACGTATTGAAGATATCATAAAAATGATGGGTGGGAAAAAGTACCTTTCTAAGATCGATTTGTCGAGCTCTTATTGGCAAATACCGCTGAAGAAGGAGGATAAAAAGTATTGCGGCTTCATGGTTGGTACGAAAACCTACCAGTGGTGCGTACTACCTTTTGGGCTGGCCTCTGCAGTCAGTAGTTTCACCCGAGCAATTGATACTATTTTCGGTGATGAGTTTTCAGATTTTCTGATCACTTTCATTGATGACCTGTTGGTGATGAGCAAAACTTTCGAGGAGCACTTGGCACACCTGGAAAAAGTATTTCGTAGGCTCCAAGAAGCTGGCTTTACCGTTAAGGCTTCAAAATGCAAATTTATCCAGAAGGAAATGCGATTTTTGGGATATATCGTTAGTCCACAGGGTGTTCAACCTGACCCTGAACGAGTCCAAGCCATAGCGGATTACAAGGAACCTCGAAATATAAAGGAAGTGCAAAAATTCCTTGGTTTGTGCAACTATGACAGAAGTTTTTTGCCTCGATTTGCAGAAATTTCTGAACCACTCACCTACCTTTTGCGTAAAAAGACTGCCTTTCGATTTGGGAGTGCCCAAAAGCAGGCTTTTCAAAATCTCAAAAATGAGCTGGAGTCAGCTACCCTGCTGTATCACCCAGACTTTTCTTTACCCTGGCATGTTGCGACAGATGCCAGTGAAGTGGGGATAGCTGGCCAATTGTATCAGGAGTTCGAGGGTCAAAAACGAGTAGTAGCATGGGCTAGTCGCCTCCTCATAGATCGGGAGCGCCGTTACCACGCAAATGAGAAGGAAGTTCTAGCAGCGCTTTGGTGCATCCAACGTTGGAGGACTTACCTTATGGCTAATAAATTCACTTTGCATACCGACAGTAGGACTTTAACTTACCTGAATACTTGCAGACTGCTGTCTCCTCGAATAACGCGTTGGGCCCTAGCTTTGCAAGAATTTTCTTTCGATATTGTTCATGTTTCAGGTAAAGAAAACTTTGTGGCCGATGCCCTGTCCAGGTATGCTTGTACCCGTTTGCCAACACCAGCAGACAAGCATGTCAATATTTTTTCCATATTGACTTTGCCTTCGTCTTTTCAGGAGAGGCTGAAAAAAATTAGTGAGCTTCAGTCCTCTGACGGAAAACTTTCAATTATTATAGATAAGTTGAAAACTCAAGAGCACTTGAGGACTCGTTTTGTTATTAGTCAAAATATTTTATATAAAAGGGGTTCTGATGATATAAACTTACAACTTTGTATTCCTGAAAGTCTTGTTCGTGATATCATAATTGCTTTTCATGAAACCTTTGGACATTTCGGGGTGTATAAGACGTATTTGGCTTTACGTGGTGAAGTTTATTTTTCTAATATGCAACGCGAAATAAAAAAGTATGTAAAGAGCTGTGATATTTGCCAAAAAGCTAAAATTTCCAAATTGCCAAATCCCCCTCAATCTCAAATAATACCGAGTTCCAAAGATGACCTGATCGCCATCGACGTTTTAGGGCCTTTGATAAAGTCTCGTGGCGGAGTTAGTTACATTTTTGTAGTCTTGAATGTCTTCACAAAATTTATAACCTTGTACCCTCTCAAAAGGGCTACTACAAGGGCTATGCTAAATCGTCTTACTAAAGACTACTTACCCTTGCACGGCATGGTACAGCGAATCTTATCCGATAATGCGACACAATTCACTTCCCAGCTCTGGAGGTCAACTTTGCAAGGACTTGGAGTTCATCTCACTTATATTTCCGTCCGCCACCCGTGTGCCAATCCGAGTGAACGGACCATGCGTGAGATTGCACGTATTCTGCGGACCTACTGCCATGAAAACCATCGTAAGTGGGCTGTAGATATAAAACTTTTTGAACGGTTTTTAAATTCCGTAGTGCACGAATCCACGGGTTTTGCACCGGTTGAGCTTCAGTTCGGGGAAAAACGTCCTCGCTTATTACCCGAAACTTTGTTTCCTTCTCACTCCCTCCAAGAGCCTTTGAGTCACTCAGCCAAGTTAGTCCTTGCTGAAGAAACGCTAAAGTCTCGTGCGGCTCGTAGAGCAGTGGCGTATCATGGTCGGCCATATCCCGGGTTTCAGGTAGGAGACCTTGTGCTTTTAAAGGCGAACAATCTTTCGTCCCTGATTCGTGCTGAAACGAAAAAGATGTTATTACTTTTTGAGGGCCCTTACAGGATCCAAAAGAAAATCCGGGATCATACTTTTCTTTTAGAGTTTTTAGAACGAAGTGGTGAACGTGGGGTTTTTCATGCGAGCCATCTTAAGTTGTATCATCACTTACCACCTTGAACCGTGTTTATGTTTACGTGTCCTGTAGTGGGGGTCACTCAAGTCTCGTGTGTTGCTCACCTCACTAATATCACTATTTTTTTGATGTACCATTCGTTTCTCCTTAACACACTCGCCTAAATGGAAGGGGGTTGGATGTAGCAGATTTATTTGCCTAACGTAAATAAAGATCTAACATGTATTTACGGTTGCCTAGTTCGCCCTGTATTCGGAAGCCTGAGAAGTTAGTTTCCTTCACGGTGATACTGGGCGTCTATTGCTTTGCTCGATAGAGGGCGCCACACCTTCTACTCTTGCGGGAAAATGTTTTTATCTTCGAATTGCAAAAACTAGTCAAATTCCTGGACGAATTTATCGGCGTTTTCGCGTCCTTTTTAGTGCTGATTTCTCAGACAGAAACATCTCTGGCTATAAATGTGCTTGGGGTTTTTTCTATAGCATAATCTCGAAGATTTAGCTTGTACCCGTATTTTTTGTAGGTAAGTCGAATTATGTAAAAATGAACTTTCCTAATTTTCCAAATATTGTCATATTAGATCCTATAATATACTTTGCTCTCAAGATTCATTAATTTCAATGTTAGCTATCTAAGCTTTTGTCACTGAGCATACTTTGCCTTTTTGTTATTTCAAAGTAAATTGGTTATGACCGTGATTTTGTATTCCTGTGTAAACGTATTGTTATTTTTTGTAGCTGTTGATGAAAAAACTGTTCCTCCATCATTCTATTGACATCGGGAGAACTAAGGTGGTAAATAAATATACTGCGGTTAAGGAGACCAAAGACTTTTAATCCAAGAACCCACAAAACCTCGGAAATCGCGCCGACCCTGAGAATATCCTCTACAACTGTGTTTGGATTTTTAATTTCTGTCGAAGTTTTTTCTATGAATTTTTCTGGATATCCATTCTCTTTCAATACTAATTTTATGAAGTTTATCTCTTCATTGATTTTTTCTTGTGAGTTACATAAAATTTTTGTTCTATCATAAAGTCATTTTACTATACCTTTCTTGACACTCGTTTGGTGGTTTGAGGTGTAGTGAAGATATCTGTTGGTATGTGTTTTCTTTCGATATACATTTGTATCTACATGTCGTTTCGATTTCTTTATAATTCTAGAAAGTTCATTGCTATTTTTCGTTTCTAATGTGAACTTTATTGTTGGTTCTTGTTTGTAAATATGTTCCAAAAATGTGTCAAGTTGGTAGGTTAGGAACCCAGAAGACTACTGAACAAAGAAAATTATACTCAGGTGTTAGTGGTAGTGGAAAAAATATTATATATATAGCTCGGGTGAGAACACTGATATTTTTTGCACTCGACGCGCGTTTCGCTAACAAGGTTAGTATCTTCAGGAGAAGAAAATTGATACTAATTCCGAAGCTAGGGTTGTTTATATACCTCGCACTCGAAAGAGCTTTTGAAAGAAGTCGAAAATGTTGAATCCCATTTTATCCGAGGGGTAAACCACTGTGGAATTCTTGTGTACAGACTTGTGGAATTCCCATGGAATTCCGTGGAATTCCTTGGAATTCCTTGGAATTCTGTGGAATTCCTTGGAATTCCGTGGAATTCCTTGGAATTCCTTGGAATTCTGTGGAATTCCGTGGAATTCTTTGGAATTCATGTATTCATTTAATTTAATTAATGATGTTATAACCCGGAATCAGAATGGAATTAATGTTTAATCAGATGTCGTAGACGAAAAATTGCCATTTTATAGAGCAACAAAATTGGATAAATCAAACCTGGAAGTTTTACAAAATCCTCGTATTCAAAGAAAATCAACCTAACCTTATCAGCTATTTTGAAAGCAATATCTTTGTAATGAAAAGCAATTTCGTCACAGAGTTCCTCATAATATTACGACTTAGATTATCTTCACTCTCTACTGTTCCCCGTCCCCGTGAACAGTAAGAGACTCCCTCGAAGACACCCGACAGTCTCGTTCCCTCGCTCGGTCCAATATAGTTTTTCATTCGGGCGCGGTTTTGACCAGTAACATATTCATTTATTGTATAACGAAGTAGTGCAAAACTCTCCAAGCTTCAACTGACCCATTGATTGCAACTGTTCTGGTAGCCCGTATGGAACCGAACTACCCCGACAGCGAAGCCGAATGATCTCTTACTCGACTCTCAAGTCTGACAGACCTGGCCTGACTTGTAGATTTCTCCGAAGTTTTTAAGGAAACCGCCAAGTGTTCTATCGAATAAAATCGACAACTTATTTTCCAGTATTTGCGAAAGGAAAGTCAACCTATTATAATCTATTAAAGTCGAACCATTCTCTCATTTGGCGATTACCTACTTGACAAAAAATGTGCTGTTTAGTTTGCTTTTTACCTCGAAATGTGATAATTTCTGCAGTACCTACTTGAGTAACCTCGTGGATAACTTTTGAGATAATTTTGCATGATGAACACAAATCTGCATAAAATCTTCTAGCAGCCCTCGACGGTTCAACTGTGAAGGTTGAATTGAAAAATCATGAAAAACCCTCTTCAGCTCAGCATTATGATTCAGAATTATCTAGTTCAAGTAAAAAAAATTACAGAATCAGCGACCAAATTGCAATCGTCCAATAAAATAACCGTTTTGGAGAATAGAGTTATTAGAGAAGGAATCCCAAGATCGACTTCTGATACTTCTATATCACCAGATCATGAGCTAAAACTTGGTATCGAAAACTCAAATGAACAATCTGTTTCAAATTCCATGTGGAAAACAATCAGATATCAAAGAGGTGCACGCTTCCTCAGACAGCTTGAATAATCTGATGAAAACCAACTTCTCATTACGAATTTCATGAAAGTGATACACCAAATTGAGAAAGTAGTGACAGAATCACCAAAACTTGTTCAAAATTTAATTTCAAATCTTCAAATCAACGGGAGCGAAACTAGCTCTTTTTTGAAACAACTCGTCATGAGTGCGGAAAAAAACAGCCACAAGAACCCAAACGGAAATAGGTATGACGACAACCTGAAAAAAATATCGTTATATATTTTTTTACGTTGGAGGAAGACTTTTATATGAAACTCTGTATGCCAATCTTAAAGACATTCTACCATCCATAACGACTTTGAGCCGATTTGTTGATAGTGAAACGCATAAATTGCAAGAAGGTGCCTTCGATTTTGACGGTCTGAAGCAATTTTTTGAGAGAAGAAATCTCCCAAAAGTGGCATGGATTGCAGAAGATGGGACGAGAATATCGGGTAAAATACAATACATTTCAAGAACAAACCAGATTATGGGTTTTCCGTTACCTATGGACTCGAATGGAATACCCCTTTGTGATTCCTATGCTGCAACATCTTCGCAAAAAATACTGTCATATTTTGAAAATCATCAGGTTGCGAATTATGCATATGTTTTGGTAGCCCAACCACTATCTATTAATTCGCCGTCTTACTGTCTATGCGTTTTCGGAACGAACAATAAATTTGACTTCTCTGATGTGATGAAAAGATGGGATCACATGGTAAAACAGGCAAAAGAATGTGGTATTGAGATTTTGGGATTTTCAGGGGATGGTGATACGCGAGTATTGAAGGCAATGCGAATCAAATGCAATTTATCTCCTTCTGTTTATAATCCAAGTTGGGATTGGTTCCATGTTGATCAATTCAGTAAATCTGATTATGGTTGCATTCAGGACACAGTGCATATTTGTACTAAATTACGAACACGCTTCCTCAAACCATCAGTTGTACTTCCTCTTGGGAAATATTCGGCATCGGTGACTCGCTTACAGATTTTGATGAAAGAGTATTCTAAAGACAAACATTTCCTGGTGCAGTCAGATCTCAAGCCGGAAGACAAAATGAATTTCAAAGCCGCCGAAAAAATGTGCTCAGATAAGGTAGATAGTAATGTAAAATGTCTGGATAGTATATCAATTGCCGATTGGTGTTTATTTGAAACAAGAGACGATTGCGAGTTGAACGAACAACAAAACATTTTGAATCATATCGTGATTGGAAGAATTTTGTGTTTCAGCTATTTAACGGGGTCTGAAAAAGAACGCAGTTACTCTCTAGATATTGCGTCCACTAGAATGCAAGGAACTCACAATAAATCAGCGAAGGGAATAGGATGTCTCTGTAAATGGTATGGACTCGATGAAAGTGGAGTTTTATTTGGAATTGAATTGAAAGAGGGATCATTTTATGATATCAAGAATTACAGTAGGACAATTTCATCTGATTTGTTCACATATAATGAAGAAAAATCCCAGCTGGTCATAAGAGATAGTGAACACTTAAAAAAAATTAAAGTCCACACTGCGGCACATAATATTTCATCTGAAATGTCTAATGTAAGCCATTCACGAGATCAGTCAAGCTATGAAGGTATTGAAATCTAATGCAAAGAAATCAAGATAGAGAACGAGAAGTATTATGCCGTTTGGTATGATGAAATGTGGTACGTGGGAAAAGTAATCGATAATGAAGGAGATAAGTATAAAATGAAATTCCTAAAAGAATATGCATCAGGGTTTTATTGGCCAAAACGACATGATATAGATGTGGTCGATAAATGTCATATTTTTTATGGCCCTATTAGTATGATGGGTGAACCAATGACGATCTGCCAGAGAGATAGAGACACCATTGAAAGACTTTACAAAGAAATATAACAATTTTTTTCAAACCTACCGTTTCAATTCAGAATTTATTTATTGTTGAGTTAATTTCACTGAATTATTATTATCGTTTCAGTATTTGAAGTTGATTCAGTTTCATTACCTAGAAAGTGATGTTTTTATTATGTGCAATATATAAATATGTCAGAAATGTGTGTATTTCGTCGTATTCAGCATATATAATAAATGTATAATTTCCCGAAAACACTGTTTTTTTGTTAAAGCCATTGTTGACATCATATTAACGAAAAAGTGAAATATTTCACCAATATGAAATTCCATGGAATTCCGTAGAATTCCTTGGAATTCCGTGGAATTCCGTGGGATTCCTTGGAATTCCCTGGAATTCCTTGGAATTCCGTGGAATTCCATGGAATTCCCGGGAAAATGGAATTCTTGTGTACACATTTCCGCAAGTGGTTTACCCCTCGATTTTATCCGATAGACAATAAATTTCAATACAATATGAAACATGTCTTCCATCAAATCTGTTGAAGAATTGTTTGCAAACGTTGTCCCATACAAACTATGATCCCGTTTTTCACCCACTTAGGATTGGATTTTGGAAAAACTTTCCATATCTGATGCCTACACCATATAAATGATACACCCTCCAAGTTTCAGACCCCTACGATCAATGGTATAGGCTGTGCGTTTGACCCCTAAAATAACTTTCTACCACTTTAGGCGATTTATTTGAATAAAATGCGAAACAGGACATCCATCTCTTCTGTTGAAGAATTTTTATGCAAAATTTGAAATAGATTGGACCTATGAAACACGTTGTGCCATATAAACGTTGAACCCGTATTTCACCCTCTTAGAAGTGGAATTTCTGAAAAATATTTCTTATCGGATACCAACGTCACACCAAGAAGACACCCTCCAAGTTTCAGAACTATACAATCAGTGACAAAATAGTTGAGGCTTTCGCGGCCGAGGTTTTCAGTATCACTACTTTTATTCGGGTTTGAAGGCCGTCGTTTTTTGGAATTTCTCCCTGACGTTTCGCTGGCTCGAGTGGCTAGCTTCTTCAGAGGTTCATTCATCTTGGAATTCACTCCGATGACTGGAGATTGTTTCTTCGCAAGTTGTATTTATGCCGATTCAGGTAGTTTGCGGTGCTAATTATTCCATTCGGATTCGGGGAATTGTCATTAATATTGATTACCTTGTAAACAGAAAGTAAACAAGGTAATCAATATTAATGACAATTCCCCGAATCCGAATGGAATAATTAGCACCACAAACTACCTGAATCGGCATAAATACAACTTGCGAAGAAACAATCTCCAGTCATCGGAGTGAATTCCAAGATGAATGAACCTCTGAAGAAGCTAGCCACTCGAGCCAGCGAAACGTCAGGAAGAAATTCCAAAAAACGACGGCCTTCAAACCCGAATAAAAGTAGTTATACAATCAGTGGTTTAGGCTGTGCCTTGATTAACCCCTAAAATAATTTTCTACTCCTTTTCAACTCCGTTAGGCGATGAATTTCAATAAAATACGAAACATGTCTTCCATCAATTTTGTGACAGAATTTCTATGTAAAATTTGAAGTAGATTAGACCAAGGTACACGTTATTCACCAGTAAAGGCGCGGCAAACTTTAATAATGAAAATAAATGTTTATTTTCTTAAAAAAAATCTTAGATTCTCAATCGAAATACAGTTAAAAACACTACACACGGGATGAAAAATGATTAAATTACTGAAATGGCCATAAAAAAATAGGGGTTGGTGATAAAAAAGTAAAAATTTAGGGTTGTATGTTTTTTTAATGCCACATTATAAAAAAATAAAAACAAAAAATTTCACCAAAAAATTGAGATAAAATTTTTAAGGGTGAACAACCCTTATCACTTAGGGGTATGGAAAATAGATAGTAGCCGATTCTCAGACCTACTGAATACGCATATAAAATTTGGTAAAAATCGGTAAAGCCGTTTCAGAGGAGTACGGTAACTAACATTGTGACATGGAAATTTTATATATTAGATTATGAGCTGACTCGATTAATACCTCCCTTCATCTTTTTCATTTCTTCACAATACCCGAATTGAACATTATGCGACAAAAATATCAGTATTCCTTCAAGAAACCGACAAGGTTTCACTAACTTCTCAACTTCGACAGAATTGTACCCAAAATAACCACCTTTTGTTAGCCCAAACTCTCGACACAAGAATCTTCACAAGAAATCAACGTGGAGAACGTCCCAGCCCCCCCCCCTACCCCCTAAGAAACCCCGGTCACATAACCAGCCTCGTGAAAAGAGACAAAGCAGGGAGAAACAACACACCGTCCCCTTCCCCATTGGCAAGAAACATCCCCTAACTGCTGTTCTATTTTAAACGTCGAATCAGTCTCCGGCACCGAAAATAGACTACCTTGTATATACCTGGCTCACGTTGCGATCCACGTTTAAACGGAGTTCAACTGGGAATACTCGACAACCTCTTCGTTTCGTTCTCATTACACGCAAAGAGTCAGTCGTTGCATAACCGTGGGGATAGTTTCATTAGTTAGTTTATTGTGTTTGTAGGACCAAGTGCGGTGACCGACATGGCGATTGGTTAACTAGCACGTGTCGTGGAAAAAAGGTAGTGTACAACGATGTTTATATGTGTGTTGCCAGCCGTGAGAATCGAAAGCGAATTTTTCCCTCCGATATGCACTTTTTGGGGCTTGAATGCGATTTTTACATTTCCAGCGACCAGGATTTTATTTGATAGTATATTGTACAAATGACATATATTTCCTACGAGTATGAAAGCGAGTGCTGCAAATCATACGAGTAGGAAATGGTCATTCCATGCGAGTTTCACACTATACTTTTTCTACGACTGTTATAGTATAAAGTGTAAGTGGAAAAACAACAACATGAAATATGCACTTTTATTAATTATTTGAAGAAATTAATGTACTAGTTGAATGTGTTAAGCACCTACTACAATAATTGCGAAAAAATATCTTCTCAATTTCTATTAGATATATTCAATGTTACATTGGTAAATATATTGAAAACAACCTTTGGGGAACTAGAACCCTTTTTTTGTAAAGGAAAAGTTGACGTTATTGCCATTTTCTGTGTCTGATATCGATGAAAGATTTGACAACCTATTGATCGACAAAATGGTTAAGGCTTTTGCGGCCGAGGTTATAACTACTTCTCTTCGGGCTTGAAGGCCGTCGTTCTTTGGAATTTCTTCCTGACGTTTCGATAGCGCGAGTGGCCAGCTTCTTCAGAAGCTTATTCATTTCCGATGACTAAACAGTTAGATTTCTCAAGGCGTATTTATATTGATGCAGGTAGTCTGGAGTGTCAATTACTTCTGTCGGGTTCGGGGAATAATCATCATTATTAGTTGCCGCACTACCTGCTGTGATTTCATTAGTTATTCTTGATTTCTTCAGAATCGGATTCCAAATTCTGTTTAGCGTCAACGCTTCTTCCTTTCTGTTAAAATTGTCCGCATGTTTTTGGATCTCTATTGCCTCCCGTACCAGTTGGCTATGGTAACCCTGGTTGGGGGCAATCAGTGTTGCATTTTCGAACAGAATCCTGTGGTCGCCCTTGCTCAATGCGTGTTCCGCCACCGCCAATTTGTCGGTTTGCCCCAGCCTGCAGTTCCTTTGATGCTCTTTGTGCCTTGTACCCATGGATCTTTTCGTGGTACCGATGTAAACCTTCCCACAGTTGCACGGTATGCGATAAACCCCTGCCGCTGACAGTGGGTCTCTTTTGTCTTTAGCCGACCTGAGGCTTTGTTGGATCTTCTTGGTCGGCTTGAAAACCGTTTTTATGTTATATTTCCCCAAGAGTTTTCCAATTCTGTCAGTGACCCTCGGGATATATGGCAGATATGCATTCGCAACTACCTGAGGGTCCTCCCTGTTATGAACCATGGGACTCATGGCCCTGTTGATCTCAGATACACTGTACCCATTCGACCTCGAGGTCACTTGAAGATGTTCCAGTTCCTGCTATAGATGTCCTGGTTCACAAATTCTTCGAGCACGTTCAGTAAGGGGAGATATTCCCCGAACCCGACAGAAGTAATTAACACTCCAGACTACCTGCATCAATATAAATACGCCTTGAGAAATCGAACTGTTTAGTCATCGAAGATGAATAAGCCTCTGAAGAAGCTGGCCACTCGCGCTAGCGAAACGTCAGGAAAAAATTCCAAAGAACGACGGCCTTTAAGCCCGAAGAGAAGTAGTTATACTAATAACCTTTTGATCGAATCTCCTATTTTATTGGCTATTTTATTTCAACTAGTCAGGGACTCTTCGATGTAACCCTCAGCTACTGTTGTTGAGCGCCAGCCACCATGCCGTTTTAATGTCGTTATATCCTCGCCACTATCTATCAATATTGTAGCTGAAGATTGCCGGAAACAGTGGCCGGTGTATAACTCAGAATCCGGAAGTTTCAAGTATGAAGCAATATTTTTCCCCATATTTCCTACTTAATTTATTCCAATTCTCTGGACAGTGCTTTTCCTGATGATTTGGAAAAAAATAAGCATCGTTGACAACAGTATTCTCCCTTTAAGTAAATTTTCGAGAAGTTTTTGTTTTAGCGTTCGGACTGTGGACCAAAAATGCGGCTCCTAAATCTCTTCTTTGATGAACGTATCAATCTCCTTCGTTGTAAATAAAAACTTTGGAATTTTTGGCTTTGTCTCCATCTGATTTCTGCTTTAGAAATGCTCTCGATTCGAAATATTCACTAATATCCACGCCATCATTGATACTAAGCCATCAGAACTTTCTCTGAACGAGAACTAGTTTTCTGTTCTTTGCACCAGTCCATGAATAGACTATAAGAAACTGTATATTTTTCTTCAGATATTTCAGGCACTAAATTCAATGGAGCGTCATTTCCTGCATCCATAATACCTACTTGGTGGAGTTAAACTTCTTTCACCAGCACTAGTTTCCATGCTGAACTGAATTTGAAACACCTTTAAAATATCGTTGTAAAAGAACTCAATTTCAACAAATGTGAATTGCTTCATTCGAAACCATTGAAGAAACAAGTTTTACTAGAATTCATTAGATGCGGTCCTGGTTTGAAGATTGTTAATAGAACTAAATGGTCACTTCTCGGCACACCTCTCTCGGAAGAACATCTTGCTGAATGCTTGAATAAAAAAATTGATTGTTTGAATTAAGCAGCATCTCGTATTGAGTCTCTTCCTTCACATATTGGATATTTTCTTCTCAAAAATTGTCTGGCAATGCCCAAACTGATGTATACACTGAGATGCAGTCCCATCTGGCGATGCCCTAAAGAACTGGATATTTTTGACCAGACAGTACGTAAGATTTCTGAAGTTATTTCTAATTACAATTTCGATGAAAAGGCTTGGAATCAGGCAACTCTTCCTGTTAACATGGGTGGATTGGGAATCAGAAGTGCTTCTTCCCTCGCCTTACCAGCTTTCTTATCTACCTTCAACCGCGTGTACAAATATTTCAATTCGATATTTCCTTCTTGTGTTTTCTGACATAAAAAATTCATTTTATTCTGAATGTGGAGGGAAATGGCTCTCCGGAGGAAATTTTTCTTTAGCAAATAACAAAGGTTCTCAGAAGCTTTGGGATATTCCTCAAATAAATTTCAAATTAGAGCAACTTCTTGACTGAGCAAAGAACTCTTCAATTGATATGGCTCGACTCAAGGCTGTCATTAAAAAGAATCTGGTGCTTGGCTCGATACACTACCTGTTTCTTCACTTGGAACATTACTAGATGATGAGTGTTTCAGGATATCAGTTGGAGTTCGCCTGGGCTGTTCTCTTTGTGTGAGTCATAAATGCAGATGTGGTGTTTATGTTGATGAGAAGGGTCTCCATGTTTTGAGTTGCAAATTCATTTCTGGACGTTTTTCTAGACACTCCACCTTGAATGATCTCATCAAACGGGCTCTATCAACAGCTGAGATTCCTTCGGTTTTGGAACCTTTAGGAATCTTTCGTGGGTATGGAAAACGTCCTGATGGAATGTCGCTCATTCCTTGGAGTCGTGAAAAAACCTTTAGTCTGGGACTTCACTTGTGTCGACACTTTTTCGAAAACACATTTAGAAACAAAATCCAGGTCGGCAGGAGGAGCCGCTGAATCAGCCGAAAAATCAAAAATCAAAAAATATATATCATTACAAAATAACTATATTTTTTATCCCATTGCAACTGAAACTCTGGGAGTTTTTGGAAGCTACGCTTCAAAATTCTTCTAGTCTGTTGGTCAGAAACTGATAAAAATTTCGAATGAACCTAGGGCAAAATATTATCTGATACAAAGAATCAGTATCGCTATCCAAAGAGGGGATGCTGCTTCCATCCTTGGGACTATTACCAGACCAAATCGTCAAATGACTTTGGATTCTGATGAACTGAAATTTTTCTTAGAATCGTCGAGGAAAGTACTTTCCGCACGGTTTTCAATAAGCTGACAAAACCGAATCTTGTAAGATTTGTAGATGCAATTATTAATTGCTCCTTCCTATTAACAAAAATATATTACAGTTTCCTGTATGATTTTCACTCACAATGGGTTTACAAAACCGCGACAGGTGTTTCGCTATCACAATAGCTTCTTCAAGCTTGCTTGCTTGCTTGAAGAAGCTATTGTAATAGCGAAACACGTGTCGCGGTTTTGTAAACCCATTGTGAGTGAAAATCATACAGGAAACTGTAATATATTTTTGTTAATATGGATTTTCATCAAGTATCGGCCAGTTCAATTCAACTCCTTCCTATTGTCATTTTGAGAGAAGAAAAAGAAGTGTTGTATTACAAATACATTTTCATATTTTCAAATAAACGTTAATTATCGTTGTCTTTATTTCACTATAAAAGTTATTGCAAATTCGGGTGCACTTTTTATAGAAACAATATTCAAACATAGACTGACACAAAAAACTTGAGATTAGTCAGGCAACTCAATATACTAATTGTGTATTCGCAGTTCACTTAACGATAATGTCCATTCAACATCTATATTATAAATTATAAGTATTTACTACAAAAATCATTGCATTGAAGCAACAACAACATTAAATCTATATTCACCAATGGTTATTTGCAAGTACTCCTCTAGGGACTGTCAGCTGTCAGGTTACTGTTAAAGTGAAATCATATTGTAGCGTATATTACAAATACACGATCTGATATTTACATAGTGTTTAATGAAATAGATGGTCGTAGTGTACATTACTTGTGCGTTAGTGAAATCTCACTTACCTACATTAAAATATCAATGCACTGTGTTTATTGAGCATTTAATTGAAAGTTCGATAAATCAAGTAGCCTAGGAGTCAATTTGTCAAACAAACAATTAAGTTCGACTTGACTGTCATAATCAGGAACTTGGGTATTTTTGAATTGATAGGTGCTTCCGGGCTTCTGAGCCGTGGACAACAAGTTTTAAAGCCTGACGTTTCGTCTGCATCTGCGGCAGACATTTTCAAAGGCGATGCGGCAATGGTCGAAGTATCCTTCTCTGCTGTCCACGGCTCAGAAGCCCGGAAGGACCTAACAATTCATTAGTTGCCGGCCGTGAAAGTCTTCAATCTTTGGGTATTTTTGTTGAGAGAGTGGAGTTTGATGAATTATTTTTTGTCTTTTTTCTTCTCATAATCAAAAATAGAAATCGCAACTTCCATGAAAAAAAAAAAAAAACACAAACACTCTGCGTCGATAGGTAAGTGTATTTTATTCAAAGACTTTTGATTCGTCCACAGAAAGGAAGAAAAGGTCCATCCAAAATAGCTAGAGAGACTGTTTGTTTATTTTTTTTATTTCACTCCTTTCATAAAAGTATTAATTTATATTTTTTTGGAGAAGAAAAAGGCCAAAAAATAATTGACTATCATAAAATAAACGCTGTATGAAAACTCTAGGTGGGAATGTGAATGAAAACAAAAAATTAATGAGAATTCAAGTGATAGTGACTTTGATATGAAGTTAGGAAGGCGGAAATCGACGCAAGTAGCGTTTTGTTTCCATCCAAATCAGAGCGAATAGATAATTTTAGTGAAACCTTCCAACAGAACTTGAACTTACTAGTTCTTTGACGATTGTTTGAGGAGAATACAAGAAAGAACCCATGAATTTATTTGCCACTATCCACTATGACCTCTCACAGAATAATGTATCGGACTAATCTGACATCTACTGCAATCAAGGAAATAAAATCAATGCACCTTGTAGTGAGTGAAAGTGAAATAGAGGTTGAATGATTTTATGCTCAATTCCAATACCAGCCACCTGAAATAAAGAATAGAATGAACGACCTTTGCTCATTTGCAATTCAAATGATATAGGCGTCTATTTACATTAAAGTGATATAACTATAATTATTGGTTCCAGTTGCATTTTAGTTTGGCTTGTCTTCAATATAAACGCGTTAATGAGTACTTACTTTTTCTCGGTTCTAACTGAAAATTTTTTCAAGTAGTTTTGCCTTTTAGATTTAGAGGAGAGTATTCTTTCGATTTTAATAAAAAACTCAAAGGAAATAAACTTTATCAAATTCCATATTGAACGATACAAATCAAATTAGCAATGTGAAATGAGAGAAAGGAAACTCGAACCCACCACTATAGAGTAGATAGCCTCAGAGGACTGTATAATTT
Organism: Zygogramma bicolorata; assembly: GCA_032362365.1. Taxonomy (NCBI): domain Eukaryota; kingdom Metazoa; phylum Arthropoda; class Insecta; order Coleoptera; family Chrysomelidae; genus Zygogramma; species Zygogramma bicolorata. Next base: position 310,438 of record JAVJAQ010001017.1, read on the forward strand.
CAGGAAATTATTGGTAGGAAGAGTGGATGTAAGTCCTTCAATCTCACGAAAAAACATCGATTGTGAAAATTCAAAGTTGACTTATTTACGGGTGGGAGTGAAAAAAAAAAGAATATTATCATTATCATCATTATCGGACAGTAATTATATAATTTCTTCATTTGATCCTCTCTTTCCGCTCTTCCTTCAAAAAATTGTCTTCGATCAGTAAGATGCCCTTACTGTTCTTGATACTTGATATACTAAAGTACCTGATCTTATGTAGTGCAATCTTTCGTTTTCAGATATCTATAGTACTTAAGCGGCCCGTGTTCATTAACCATATTGGGTATGGAATCTGAATCAGGAACTACCAACACAAAAATCTCAGATTCAGGATACTCGAATAGCTGCAGTAATACAAATTCGCAGAGAAGGTAAGATTGTGTATATAGTTGGTATAACGAAAAAGTTTTTATGGATAAGTTCCTATTGGTTTTCTTCTATTTATGAGAATATTCAGCCTATCAATAACATATCACGAAAACATGAATTGATTTGGAATTTGTTGTTGACATTACGAATTCATTCTCTGATGAAGCATCACGTTTCTTAAAGTTACTTGGGAAAGCGACTGTTTTTGAGCACACACTGAAAATTAATCTTATAGTAGTTCCCCAGGGCTCAACTTTGGTCCTTCACTATCAATTGTGTATATGAACAATATGCTATACAATTCAAACAACCTTCTTATTGTCGATGCTGATGCTCGTGTTATATGCCAAATAAGTATAATAATATATAATTACACAAATCATTGAGGAAGCTGTAACATTTATCAGATTGCACCTAGATTCTGGCATAACTCTCAATGAACTTTCACTATATTTTGAGCAAATCCAAATCATATATATTTTTCCTCACTTGTTTACTCTTAAACAACAAGTTTCGATGTTTTCAGTGCTAGTTCGAAATCGAGACACAGTGGAAGCAATTCAAGTGGAAGTAGTGGATATTGTGGAGCAACAGATCCTGATGGAAGGTAAGCTTGTTCTACATACTAGTGGAACTAATTCAAGTATAGCTACAATCAAACTTTCATCAGGTACACTGTGAACTAGTTCACAGCACATTTTTTATTGTAGTTCTTTGGTTATTTCAACCTACCACAAACTAAAAAAATTACTATTCATTATGTCAGATTACGGTTTGTTGAAATACCTAAAAAGTTAAAAAGATATATATTTAACATTAGAGAAATGACTTTCAAGCAACAGTTTGTTTCTTACTGTAGTGTGTGCACTGGCGTACACTCATCTAAGCGCAACAAAGAGAAGGAACACAAGAAGAAAAAATTCAAGTCCATCAACTTTATCTGCAATCTTCCAACTATCCCTGCATCTACTAGCACTCCTGCCCCCTCTGAAAGTCGTACGACATCGAGTCAGAACGAGCAACCCACAGTATCAACAATGGGTGAGTTCTTGAAATGAATGTATAATCCACCCCTAATATTCTTATGCAAATGTACTCCAGATGAAAACAATACCCGTCGTGGTATCATCCATAGAGATACTTCACGAGTGTGTATATTCGCTTATATCTGAATACAGGAAAACAGTCTTCTAGACTTTCCTTTGTTAAATGTTATATATTCTGTACACGTAGAGCCAGATAGATATGGTGATATCGAAGATAAAGTTAGCAGTCATTTACTAATTTTTGGGTCTTCCAGATTTATCGATTGTATGCACTTCGACTTGGTCTCAAAAAGCAGCAATCTAATAAAGATGAATCTGGCGATCTAGTAGGCCAAGTTCCAAATTTTGTGTGATACATCAAGAGTGATGAGGAATATTGAACTCATTGCGATGAAGACGTGTATTACTTTTTACTTACCACTCGTCTGCTAACTTTTAACAGAAACATCGTTTGAAGTAGGAGAGGTCTTGTTGAAATTCTGCTGACCAAATACACTCATAATTGCTTTTCGAAAAAAATACGTTCCTCTTTCAGGTGTTGAAGCTGTTGTACCCCCCACTCCCGCAGAAGTAGCTGTCCACGTGGAGGTCACAGAAAGTCAGACTGCCGAACCACCTGTCACAATCATATATCAAGCAGAGCCAGTTACAGGTAATTGCATTTTTTTGGTGCAAGTTGAAAGCTACTTGAAAACAGAGCAAGCTTTCACTAGCTTCTTGGAATTTAAAATCTTGTTTTTTAACTTATTTTTTTAATAATAATAATAATAATTTTCGTTAGAGATCTGATCTATTTGCGTGTACTACTACTAGTGTACTACTATTACTAGTGTACAATAAATTATTATTATTATTATTTCATGAAAATCAGATCAGTAATAATAATCCTAGCTGCGAGAAATAAAATTACTAAAATGAATTGTTACAGTTGCAGCTTTGCAATTATACTTTTTTGGACAACAAAGAATCCATGTAATTTTGTGTTTGAAGTATCTATACAGGAGCTGATGCAAACCACAGTTCATAAGTTCATTGGGATGTTTACATTTTTCCTATGCTGGGTCTGTCCTCATAGAAGATAGATCAGAGTGAACCAATGCATAAGGTCTTCCTCAATAACGTAGAACTCCTGATTTTCTCAGCATTCTATTAGGAGAGTCAACTAGGATGATCTAACCTAACCTTTTTTGTTCATACCCGTCTATCATAGGTTGATTCGAACCTTCGCTAGAGCTTTAGAACTCAAACATCAAACTAACAAATTTGAAATCTCTGATAATACTGAGTACATTACATATATTATAGGTTTATAATGAATCTGTGAGACTGGTCAATCCAGATTTATTTTTGCTGAGTTTCGTCTACAAAATGCTTTAGCTGATAACTTTTCTCAGTTCATCAAATTACTAACACCTTATAATTGGAGTTAGCTGATTTATTTGAAACTGTTTTTCACATAACATACTTGAAACGGAGTCATCAATATGCAATGAGCATATGCTTTGCCACTAATGCTCATCTGATCTCTCGCACTAAATTCTCTTCTGGTGCGAGGCACTAGATATAACACGTTGTGTGTGGTATTTTCCACTTTTTCACGCCAGCGGAAACACCACCTCCCGAAGAAGAGATCTCCTATTGGAAGGAGGAAAATCAACAAGAACCGATCGTTGAGAAGCAGGTGAAAGAAAGTGTGGAAGTCAACGTGCCTACTCCTAGAGCTCAGTCACATCAACCTGAGGTGAGTTCAGTTTATGTTCATTCGTATTAGTAGTAGTCAATATTATTTAATATCATTCGAGTTTCATACCAAAATACCAAATGCCATCGACTTCTCAACCATGAAACGTGACAGAGTCATTCCCTAATACGACAGAAAGAAATTCTCACGCTAAAAATCTTCCCCTAGTAGGGGGTTTAAACCCACGACCTCTAGGCCATGAGCTTCACTTCCTCCCCTGTTCATTTATATTTCACTGTAGATGTACATGTACGTAACTCTAGCAAAATCCCCAAGTGAAATCACTTGTCAAAGCCCCAGAATGATTGAATAATCAATGGAAGTTCTTCCAAACGTAGGAAATCTCCAAGTGAAGTAACTGTCAAATCAACAAAAAAAAATTTTTTTCTGAGTTTATTGTCAAGCTTCGTTCGTTGATTTTTCTTTTCTTCATCTACTGTGAGTTTGATGTTCATTATATGAAATATAAACTGAAATCTGCCCTGTTCCAAATTGCTCTATACATTTCGAACCAAGTAATATCTATGACTATTCTGATCCATAATTTGTGATAAATTCCCTTCAACACTCAAAAGTGAGATCGACAATCTCCATTGCAGAACCATGAATAGCATTAATCATTTCGAAAAAATCCCTTTTTTCCGATTGTGACAGAGTATCTGAATTGATCAGATATATCTAAAAATCTCATTACTCACTTTGAAATCTACAAAAAGTTTTAGCAGAACTGCAATATATTTTTTGACCTTTGACAGAAACAACTATTTTCCAGAGAAACATCCGATTTACTATAAAACAGGTTCATTTTCAATATATTTTTTGAACGTTACAGCAAGAACTGAGGTTTGTCTTTATACTATGTTCGATTTTCAATAAACATGCATTCGAAATACTCCAAATAATTATGAATCTCATTATTTTTTCATTATTATTGTTTTTACGCTCATACTGACGATATGATTATACCATATTTACTACAGCTTGTCAAATGTAGGCAGCCACTTTCTGAAGTACTAGAATAATACAATATTCAAGTTATATTTGAGAAGCTGTACAATGATCATAATTATAATAATGCTATTAATAATGCGATTATAATAATGCTATATATTTTAATAATTGAATCCTATAAATTCTCCAATCAATGTATAATGTACTTAGACTCATAATATTGTTTGAGACGAAGACCAAAATACCAAAATTGTTCTCAAATAGTACTCGACTGTATTTTCGAGGTTGTACACATTTATCTCGATTCCTTTCAGGATGGTTTCTGCTGTGTGATTTCCATGTACGATGGGGTGGTGTTGTATACAACCTCCAGCCTAACTACGGTTCTGGGATTCCCCAAGGATATGTGGTTGGGTAGATCTTTCATCGACTTTGTACACCCGAAGGATCGAGAGACTTTTTCTAGTCAAGTGACTACAGGAATTGCCTTTCCATTAGTTGATTCTGATGGAACATATAAAGGTGAGTTGTAATAATGGTAAATATTCTTCATCTGAGTATAATTTTATTTTACAGAATACAAAAACTGCCTTTATGTGTGCCTGAGAAAGTACAGAGGACTGAAATCATCAGGTTTCAGAGTTGTTGATAAAGCGGTTTCCTATCAGGCTTTTCAACTAACAGTGAAATTCAAGCACGTAACCAATACCTCGGAAAACAAATATTCGGAAAACCACAGCGGAATGTTCCTAGTTGTAGTCGCCGTACCTGTGTACTCATCCTATAAAGGTGAGATATGCCCCTGATAATTTATCAAACACCATCTGAAGCGTATCACCACTTTGGCTGGTCCGACCCTGTCGACTTCAGGGTCGTACTGGACCAAAATACCATTTTAGTATTAGCTCTTTCAGACCAAATTGATAATATTTTTTTTAGTGCCCGATGAAAGGAGAAAATCTCAGAAATTCGGCATGCGCCATACGGCCTCATGCATTTTCAGTCACGTTGATCCAGATGTGGTGATCAATTTTGGATTTCTACCCCAAGATATGTTGGGAAAATCGATTTTCGATTTTTATCATCCAGAAGATATGCCTTTCCTTAAAGAAATTTACGAATCTGGTGAGTTTTCGATTTGATATAATAATAATGATAAAAATAATAATACTTTATCGCTAGCAAATATGTTAAATTGAATAACATTAAGTAAATACATTATTCAATACATAATTAACTTGAAGAATATACGTACCATATTTCAAATAAAAATATGCTTGGGGACATAATAGAATCTTTTGAAAATATATTTTCACTACATTTCATTCCTCTTGAAAAATCATTATATATTGTGAGACCCTTGTAGAAAATATTATTCTGTTGAAAATTTGTTCTGTTTATATCTTCATATCACTCAGTAAAAAAGTAAAACATAATAACTACACTCTAAATCTCTCATATGCTCATTCAACTGGAGAATAATTATAATTTTCAGAATGTTTATTCCAACTTCGTCATATATACACCTACCGTGATTTATATTGGGAAAATATTTGTAATTGAGTTTGAATATCTATTCTTTATGAAGAATAGAACCAATTTGTGAATCACAGACAGATATCCATCAGAAACGAATTACGTTCTTGACTATTATCACGCCGTATATTCCACTACATATAACAGACAGCTATCTGGATTTTTATATATTTTGTAGTCGTCTTCTGTTCATTCATACACTTTTATTATCATTGTGAATTTTGTTTTAGTGATGCGCATGTGCCAAATTGCCGGATCAGTTTTCCGTAGTAAGCCTTATAGATTTGCGGTACAAAATGGCGGTTTCGCCATGATCGAAACGGAATGGTCTAGTTTCGTGAATCCTTGGTCTAGAAGATTGGAATTTGTCATTGGCTTCCATAGGGTTTTACAGGTACGAAAATGAAAAACCAATAAAGTTTTATGAAATATATGAAAAATATAAAATTGTAATCGAGCTGAGAAAATCAGACGGCTTGAATGATGTTACTGTTGTGAATTATTCGAAAAAAAAGAATAAACCGAAAAAAAATTGTTTTAAATGAAATCAAGCAAATATCAGAAAAATTGAGTTCAATCTACTTGGGATTTCATTTCAATGCTTGATGAATTTTTATTTGCATTTTTGAAAATTTTTTTGGTCCATCAAATTTTCTGATAATTTTCGAAATAGTTTTACAATTCAAACGGAAGTCTCAACCACAAATAATAAAAGAATTCATCGAAATGTCCTTGTTATTTTCAGGGGCCTTCCAATCCAGATATATTCGACGTTAAGAAAGAAACAAGTGAGAACGTGTCGGAGGAAGTTTTGAAAGAAAGCAAACATATCAGAGGAGAGATTCTACTCCTACTCAACAAAGTGAGTACTCATTTTATATAATAGCAAATTTCTCAGATTAATTGATTAATATATGTTGTTGGAAACTGTGCCCTGATGATAATATAATCAACTTCCGAAATGTTGTCAGAAAAATGAATTATCCTCACCCTCAAATGATCTTTTTACGTATAACAGGGATTGCATGATTTTTTGGTTTTGTCTTGAATTCACATCTTCGTAAAAAAAAATTAATGAATTTGAAAATATTGAAATTACTTTTCAAAGTGAAATTCAGAACACTGAATAACTTTGACGCGTTTCAGTCATCGTTCCATATTCGAAACAAAACTCGTTGCACTTGAAATGGCCACAGGAATAGAGGTTTGAAATATTTTTCACACAGTATTAATATCGACGCTGATAAATCCAATGTTGTGTCATTCGACGTCACAATTCGTTTCGATCAATGATGAAGCGTTTCGTAAAAATTGCTTTAGATTTGAATTGTATAATATCAAGGGAACATTTTTCAGGAACTGCCCCGCACCACGGAAGCAGCAAAACATGAAGTTTCCAAACGGTGCAAGGATTTGGCTAATTTCATGGAGTCCCTTATGGACGAAGTTAATAACTCCAACTTAGAAATAGACTTACCGCAAGAGTTAGATCCCACAATCTCGGTAAGTTTGAAAAGGAGGGTGAGTGTCATTTTTTGTTTTTATTTTCACACGCTTGGGGAAATTCTAACGAACTAATCGACAGGTTATGGTTTGTAGTTGAGGTATTATGAGGGTATATTCTCAAAAAAAAATTTTTTTTAAGAATAAAATCTCTTAAAAACACTCATTCATATCTAACTAAAAACTATCAAATTAAAACAATTAGTATAATTTCTCATTTTCAATATTATTGCTTCAAGGGGTCATTTCGATTTTCTTGAGATTTAGTTTCCCTTATTATTTTAGTTTTTTGACCCAATACATTTTTTGGGCAGATTGCGCTCTCTTTATTGCTTTTATTTCATTAAATTCTCATTTATATTACCTTCCACATTTGCTTTCACTTCAATTTATGATCAACTGATCATAACATTATTCTATTATCATTTAAGAGTTTTTGACTTAATGTGCTTTGTGACTGGTGACAGTATAATGAATGTATGGGAGGAAATTTGAACCAAAACCACATTTTCAACTTAATTTGGTTGAAAAACTGGACTATCTTGAATCATTTATCATTTTCATAATTTTTTTATCAGCACAGACTATTGATTTCAAGTTTCAATTGAAAAACTTATAGACATCAATGAACACTTGAGGTCTATGGTCCGGAGCAACATAGCAATAAACTACGACCTTTTTTTTTTCTAATTGAATAATTTTCAGGAGCGGGATTCTGTCATGTTGGGAGAGATCTCCCCCCACCACGACTACTGCGATAGCAAATCGTCATCGGAAACGCCACCTAGCTACAACCAGCTGAACTATAATGAAAACATACAGAGGTTCTTCCACAGCAAGCCAAAAACTACCGTATCTGATGGAAGTAATGGGGCTATGCAAGGAGAAGACCAAGAAGCGAAACCTGTTCAGGACTGCCCTAACAACCAGTGAGTTGATGATACATATTTCTTGAAATACAGTTATTTTTGGTATATAGCTACTGTAATCTCAGTATACGTTGCTATGATGATATTTTGATACGCTATATCATTCGCAGGCATATCCTTAATGTAGATGAAGACTATAAGAGGCCCAATTAGGATTCCAGTGGCACGTTTTGCACTCTTTGACTTTTCTCATTTTCATTTTCTTTTCGAATATTTCACGCTTAAGCCGAGAGTTGTTTCTACTAATCTCAAAACACCTTAGCCTTTTCTAGGTTTTCAAATACAATGAGGAGTCTGTTGAGGTCTGCCCCAATCATTCTCACATTTCCGTCACTGATCAACGCTATATTTCTCCCTTTCGGATAGGCGCATAGTGATTTTTGAAACTGATTTCTATAGCTCGCTCACTTTGTCCAATATACTTGTTGTCAACATTATGAATACTTTCATCTGTCTTTTCCAGCTTACGTTTTTCATCTTTTTGATCACCAAAGAGTTGCCATACTTTATTGATGACGGTTTTACCTACAATTTTGGTGCTTACTTCTGGCAAATCCATGGAATGACGAGAAATTTTTAAGGATTTTTTTCCTCTATATCGTTTTAGGGTTCTATATACTTCAACCGCTAATTTCTGAACCATCATAAATGTTTCATGCCCTTATAATGTTGGTCTTCATTACTATGACAAATTCACTTGATATCGGTTTCTTTTCAGAAAATGCTTATCGCCAGTACAAAACAGCGGCACTTCTGGCAGTGGAAGTGCTGGAAATTTGAGTTCTGTCAGTAACCCGAACATCGAGAGTGGCACAACTAGCATCACACACAACTCCAATGATTCATATAAACCTCCGCATCTGACCGAATCTGTTTTGTTTCGGTAAGTCCACACATATTTTTTTAGAAATTTTAGAATATCCGTTTCGCGAAGATGAAAGAATCAGTAGCGTTCTGTAACATTCAATATCCGTTTCGGTATTAGCCGAGGCTGTTTTCGGTGAATTGTTTGACTGACATCGAATTTTCTTTTTTAGACATAATGAGGATATGGAGAAAATCATGATAAGAAAACACCGAGAACAAAGATCGAATAACAAGGAGGGCAAAAAGTCGCATCACAAAACGGAGAGACCGAGTTTTGTGGAAAGGAATGATTTTGATAAAAATGAGGTGAGTGAACAAAAATTCTTTCAATTTCAGTAAGGGTGCCATTAAAATAACGATAAACTGATCACGGGTCATTTTTTTATATGAATAATGTGTGTTGCTTCAGATTTATACCAACAAATGGAATAGATTGGGAAAATTCTGAAATATATCGTGGTTACTAATCACTCATTTTGATGCTTGTTAGCAACTTTGACTACGATTGATTCACTAGAGTACATGTTGTATGAATGACAGTCATTTCAGCAGACTTCGTTTTTGCAAGTCTGAATCATATAAAACCTACATTCCCCATTATTAAATTAATCTTTCATCGCAAACAACTTCGAAATGATTTTCATAGAAATGAACTGGAAAATTTAGGCATCTGAGTGCCGATTCTTGCCTTCCAACATCTAGCTACTTTTCCTTATTATAATTTTGCTTAGATTATGAAAAAATATTTTTTTTGGAGATTAGTAATTTTTTTTGAAAATTTTGAGATTTACAACTTTGGTCGGAAGTATTTTTTTGATGAAACCCTCCGTTTTCGAGCTAAACTTTTAAAAACCTGAATTATTGATATTTGACTCCGAATATCTTTCTTAGCACACATGGGATTGATGGGAACTTTCAAATTTTGATTCTTCATGGTGAGCCCAAGGTCTTTACCAAACTCTGTCTCTATCGGAATTTTTATCATTTCACTTGTCTAACTTGACAGGACAAACAGAAAAGACTTTTCACATTCAAAACTTCTTTTCATAGTATCGAGTTTGGCATCGGGGTGTCCTTTCTAAACTGCCGTCTTATGGTTTGCCTCCTCAGGTGTGTGCTTTGTTGAAGAGTTTTTTGTCTTATAAGGTCTTTTGTATGTGGTTGTTGATGAAATATCATCTGATATACTCCCAATGAATGCAGGTGTTCCACAGGGTTCAGTTCTGGCGCCCACTTTGTTTCTGCATCATATCAACGATTTGCTCGAGAAAACTTCTTGTTCAGTACATAGTTTTGCGGACGACAGTACTCTTCATACTAGTTTCTATTCCAGAGTCCCCATACCAGCTCGAGAAACCAAATTCAAAGAAACATTCACGTCAATAAAATCAACGATGACTTGGTAAAAATAATAGAATGGGGTAAAACGAACTTAGTGAAATTTGATCCAGATCTATCACCATCTAGTATTCAGATGTCAGGAGTGACTATTCCTACAAAGTCAAGTATCTCGATGCTAGGAATTATGATCAGTGATAATCTCTCATGGGAAAACCTGATCGATCGCTAAAGATGCTTCCCAGAAATTTGGATTTCTATTTTGTGCGAAAAAAAACTTCACTTCTCGTCAGCTTCCAATGATCTACATGACTCAGATACGACCTGTCTTGGACAGTTCTCATGTCTGGAGTTCGGCTCCAAAACATGAATTGCGGCTTCTCGATTCAATTCAGAGAATGGCAATCCGTCTTGTTGGTTATTCTTCGCTCACAGACTCGCTCACTTCATTGGAACATCGCAGAAGGGTCGGAGACTTGTCTGTCTTCTACCGATATTTTCACGGCCGATGCTCTTCCGAATTGTCATCAACCGTTCCACCCTTGGCAATATCTACATGGATAACTTGACGAGTACAGAATTCCCACCCATTTGTTGTAAATTTAAAGACCTGTCGAACCTCTCTTGCTCAGGGATCTTTTCTCAATATAACAGCTGAGCTTTGGAACTCCTTGTCGACGGAGGTTTTTCCCGAGGTTCACAAACTTCAAAATTCAAAGTGAATGTTAATTCATATCTCCTGTCCCTTGATTCACGCGGTGTTCTTTGAACATTACAGGGCTTCCCTTTCGTGTGAACCTCCATATAGAAAAAATTGACAATAATTATTCAAACGAAATATTTCAAATGGAAAGTAGCCTTTTAGTAATTTCTCTCACAATTCACATATCGTTCGAACATTTTTCTAACAAGAATATTACTGTAGCAGATCCTCGCTGGCTACACACACGGGGTCAAACGGAGTGGCTCTCATACCGGCGACGGAGACAATCACAAAGTGTCCAAATACAAACATCAAACAGGTATGCCGCTCCACAAAGACGACAGCCACAAAAAAAACAACATCCCTTCCTCGGCACGACCTACCCACATTCAAAACCAATCGACACCCTCCACCATGGCCATCAACGACAACATTTATCAACCAGGAGTAAGTACCGAAAATATCTGACTCTAATCGATCATTTGCATATATTTTTGGTTGCACATGTGTGTTGGCAAAATTGAAATTTTTATCACGTTACTAGAAGTTACCAAATTGATAAGTAGATTTAGTTTTTCACCCTCTTAGGAGTGAGTATCGGATGCAAACGTCATACAAAGAACAAACCCTTCAAGTTTCAGATCTCTACGATCAGTGCTTTGGGCAGTGCTTTGATCAACTCCTGAAATATCTGTCCACTCCTTTTTTTTTAACCCCGTTATAATGAATACTACAATAGAACAAAATAGTATATTATTCGAAGAGCTTATAATGATGGCTATCATCACGAGATGGAGTTCGAATCCTCGAAAGAATAAGAGCCAATACGCGAATAGAATACTATACTTTGTCCTCGACTATTGCATAAACCATATATTTTGAAAGCAATATTGGGAAGAAAGTTGTTATACTTCATCAAAATCGACATTCATTACAGTCTGTTCAAATAACTAGGAAATATCAATGATATCAAATGATTCAACAAAATTATAAAAATTACTCATAATGCACGTGTTTCTCCATGAATCACCAGTGAATAATGAAATCATTATTGACTATCATCAATGTGATGGTACTGTATAATGATTTTATAATAGTAATAATAATCTTTATTCATCCTTTAAGATCATACACATGATAATAGGACAAGTCAGAAAATGTATACAGACGTATAAAGTTAGACACAATACATATATACACTACACATATGCACACTTATACATATACACACATACGGTAGATAAATAACTATATTACTTCAAACATATCGTTCATCCAAAAAACTAAACAACAAAGTAAAAACTATGAATTGGCAAAATATTCACTAATGTCATAAAAGCAGGATTCCACTGAATATTTTTTCAATTTTGTTTTGAATTTATTAATATTTTTTTTTTCATTTTTGATATCACTGGGGAGATGATTGAAAAATCGTATTCCATTGTACTGAGGACTGCTTTCGTAAAGTGAAGTACGGTGCTTTGTACTTCTGAATAAGTCACCATGCCTCGTAGTATAGTCATGAGAGTCAGAATTTTTTGTGAAGCTCTTGACGTTGAGTTCAACATATGTTATAGTTTTGTAAATGTAAATCGATGGTACCGTCAGTAATTTGAAATTTTCAAAATGATTCCTACAGGTCATTCGGTTCTCTAAGCCAAAGATTAGACGAATCAGTCTTTTTTGACTGATAAAAACTCTGCGAGCATTGGCCGCACTTCCCCAAAGGACAAGGAAACTAGCTATTAAAAATAATATGTTTGACATTGATTTCAATAGATTTTAACTTGTTGATTCTTTGAGTGTGTGTTACCTTTAGATTTTAGATTTGTATTGGGTTAGGTTAATATCATTGTACAATGTTCCTAGTCCATTTGTGTCAGTGCTATACTTTGTATATTTTTGACACAATAAACTCTTTTTACTTACTTTACTAATTTTATAAGAAATATGTGAATATGAGAGAGCATAGTACACATTTATTAATTGCTCTAATGTGAATATATTTTTCAGCTGCAAAATTGCATAATAACTACTATTGAGTCCCTTACACACTTGATTTTATTATTCACTAGTGATTAATGGATATGGTAATTCTTGGAGAAACACGTGCTTTATGAATATTTCATACAATAGTCATGGACAAAAACGATAAACGCATCGGTATCAGTTTGAATTGTGTACATATGTACATTGTGTATAATGCAGTGATAACAAAAATGGAAAGGAAGAATCAGCTTTTCATAAGTGACTTCAAAAACCAGAACTTACGTAACTAAGGTTTATCTCATTGGAAGACACTTTAACCAGATACGGAAGGTGAAGAGTAGTTGATATTTGATCGAAGCAGAGATTACCTAAAACCTTCAATAGTTCCCAAATTTCCCTTGATAAAATACCTGAATTTACTAGAGATTATGAAGTGACAGAATGACAAGCACTGCCACAAACTCTCCTTCCAAATAGTGAAGCTCTAATTTTTTGAAAATTAGACTTGGATATGGATGTTATCAAAGTAACTGTACAAAACTAAGAATACCTTCCAAGCTTCTGGCATATTTTGTTGACACTGTGCGTGACCCGATTATGAACCACTTTCTGGGAAGATATATTTTCAATGATTGACTTGCTATATATTTTTCGATTGGATTGGTTTGATCATATTTTCCGCAAATCGCTAGGAAATTTTGACTTACCGGACAAAATTTCTTGAAGAAAAAGTCGCAATTTCCAGTTAGAATATATTATTTCCTTACAGTTATTTGTGTTCTACATAAATGATTGAAAACAGTGTCCATAGTAACCCAAGTAACCCCTACTCTATACTATTCTTCCTAGTTATTTCTAACAACCACTGGGCATCATGGATATTTGTCCTTTTCAAAAATCTTCTCAGAAGTGTCAATATTTTGGATCAGTTTGCGGAAAAACATCAAACTGAATTGGTTTGGTCCTTCGAACCGGATTTCCTGTCAAAATAACATTTTGGAAATCATTTGATTTATTTCCCAATATATTAACGTGAATAACAACGAGAATCATATAAATACAATTAATCGACTGAGGATCGTTTCTTTCCAGCTGAACGACGTGAACCTCTGGCCCCCGTTCTCTGTGACAGTGACTCCGATGAACAACACGCAGCCGTGCAACATGAACACCTCCCCAGGCAACACGGGGGGGTTCGCTGCGGGCATGTTCCCCGTTTACTACGTTCCTACTCCGCAGAGGCCGATTCCAGGACAATTCATCGATCCTGGATTGAGTTCGTCCAGATACCAAGGTGGGTAATATCAAAAATTGGTTTTCGCTCTGATGAAATCAGAGAACAGCGAACATTGGAATCTCATATTCCGTTTAGATTAAGAAACACGGTTACGTTGAGAAGGTGTCTATCGCGATATTCAAACGTCCCACAAAAAAGAACGTAAAATATTAGTGGTGATTGAACCTCTGACAGAAGCATTGAAAAAATTGGAAAATCTATCTCCTCATTCTTCGAAGGTGTATCCGATTTCACATTTCCTATAGTATTTTGACAAATAAAAAATACATATGGCAGAAACTTCTTACATTTGTCAACAACTGGCCAGAACAAGGAGGCATGAATATAAAACAACAACATGAGTAGTATTTGTTGATCTCGCATTTTTTCTGAGGAATTTGTCGAATTCAAAAAAATCACCGGTGACAAAAAGTTTCAATGTTTGTGACCATACGGAGGACTAGTATGAGACGAACGATATTGAAGTAGAAATTAGTTTGATTCTGGGGTGTTATACAAGTTTGTTGCCGTGGTCCACAGGTTTTTATTCCTGACGTTTCGTCTAAAGCTGTGGTAGGCATTATCAAAGTCTATGAGGCAACGGAAGCAACGTTCTCGTTCTCACAGTACATACTACTTCGCTCATGTTTCGGTCCGCTTTATATCTACCCTCGTGTCGGATGTTCTGTGTGTTAGAGATAAGAGTGTGGCTTGTTTTCTATTAACTGGTTTTGGTTGTACACTCTTTAGTGTAGAGAACCAGACTTCATTGATGTTCATGCCTTTTTCATTTCGGTTGGAATTGTCCTTATGTTTGTGTTTCTCTATTGCCTCTTTATATAATCTGGAATAGTAGCTCTGAGTCCTGTCGATCACTTGAGTTTCGTCAAATGCAATAACGTGATTGCCTTCTCCGAGTGCGTGTTCTGCTACTGCTGACTTGTCTGTGTGTCCTAGGTGACAATTTCTCTTGTGTTCGGAGAGCCGTGTCTTGATGATTCGTTTGGTGGTTCCAATGTAGACCGATCCACATCTACACGGAATCCGGTACACACCTGGTGTTACCCACAGTTCTCCTAGATCTTCAGCTGTCTTTAAACTCTCTCTCCAAGGTCAGCTAAAGATCCAAGAGAGCCGTGGGTAATAGGACTCTGAGCTATATCCCAGATTACACGAAGAGGCAATGGAGATACACAAATATAAAGACAATTTCAACCGAAATGAAGGAGACATTGACACCAATAAAGTCTGGTTACCTGTACTAGAGAATACATGACCCAAACTAACTAATAAGAAACAAGCAACTCCCATCTCTCACACATAGAACGTCCGTCACGAGAGCAGATATAACGTGGACAAAAAAGTGAACGGAGAAGTATGTGAGAATGAGAACATTGCGTCCGTTGCCTCATAGACTTTGATGATGCCTACCACAGCTGTAGGCGGAACGTCAGGAATAGAAACCTGTGGATCACGGCAAACAATCCCGTACAACATCTCAGAATCAGTTTCCTCCGGCAGAGAGAGTTTACGTTTTTGGAAATCAGTTTGAAGTCACTCATACTTAATAATAACAATGCAATGGATAACTATGAATTCACAATGAAACTCAAAATGAATCCTTTAAAACCTGAGATATACCTCAAATACTTCGATATGATTGTTTACAGCCTATTAATGTTATTAAATGTCGATTGTTTGCAGTTCAATACATGCCCGCCGGAATGATCTACAACTACAACAACGCCATCTACCCTCCTTCCCCCATAATCTGTTCCACCCTGCCGGTCGTTCCGGTTCCCATGGTACCTCCCATCAACTCCATTCCTCTCATAAATCCTTCGGACAGCCGGCAGATTCCCAACTTGCAGCAGGTCAACAACGCGGAGAGCAACCCCCACGTTCAGCTCGAGCACAAAGCGAGCACCCCCCACACCCCGCTGTTCCAGAGGCCAGCTTCCCAGGCTACTTCCGTCAAGGCTGAGCCCGGTAGCGGCATGGGATCCATAGCGTCAGCCAGTGTTGCCAATAAGGTGAGTTTGTAAAAAAAAAATCTTAAACGTTGTTTGCCTTGGAATAAATCTTTCCTGCTACTCTCGAGTGCGTGGATTAGCACCTGTTAGTCAGGGAAGTAGTTGTTTTCTGACAAATTGCAGTCCATTAACCCATTGTTGAAACTGGCCTGAAAGAATTGTTTTGAGGTTATACCCCGGTCCATATTTGGATAATAGATTGAAACACATGAGTCTGTCTTGTGGCCTGCAAGATCACCCGACCTAACCCCTTTAGACGCTTGAAATAATTTCTAGACCGACATTATTTTCTGGTTTCTGCTATGAATTTGTGGTTGTTCAATTCATTTCTGATATCCATTCGATCTCCAACAATGTATTCAGTTACTAATTGAAAATATCAGTTTATCAAAACGCCAAAAGTTGTTTTTTGTCAAAACAACTTACCTGACTAGTCCCGAGGATCTAGAAGAAGTCTTAAGGTGTTAAATCTGGTTATCTTGTAGGCCATCCGACAGAACCACGTGTTCCAGTAATTATTAAAATATCAACTGTGGCGTATCATTGGATTCAAAAAATTATGTAGACTCCAAAAAAGTAATAACATACAGGGCGTTCCAATAGTATCCACCGGGAATAACTTTCTAGAGATCAAAACTTTCGTGCTCAATGACTCCCATGAAATATCATCACGGCTGATGAGTCATAAACTAATTTTGAATATTGAAGAATCCTCATATATCTCAAGAAAATCCATCTCCATCGATTCAAAGGATCCTATTAGATTCCATTAAAAATATTTTGTATACTCCTGTAGTGAAATTTTTAGGATTTTTAATTGATGAAAATTAAGTTTTGAAAAAATATTGAATTATTGGGAAAACAAATTTCTGCAATTATTGGTATTCTTTCAAAAATACGTAATATGTTGCCATTATTATCTCAAAAATCAATTTATTTTTCTCCAGTATAATCCAAAATTCAATACTTGATTCCAATTTGTGGGGCAGCTCTAAAAACCTTATTGAAACCATTGAAAACTTAACAGAATGAAGTCATAAAGAGTCTATACAAACTTTATCGAAAAGAACCAACAGCTCATTTATATAAACAAAGAAAACTCTTTCTTCATTAAACACGTTCAAAATCAGTACATTTATTCACCTGGTTAAAAATAAATTCAAGAATCTAAATTTGATTTCCAAAATAAATAGTGACCAACACAATCGCTCGACAAAGTATTTGGGGT
This sequence comes from Zygogramma bicolorata, assembly GCA_032362365.1. Taxonomy (NCBI): domain Eukaryota; kingdom Metazoa; phylum Arthropoda; class Insecta; order Coleoptera; family Chrysomelidae; genus Zygogramma; species Zygogramma bicolorata. The sequence goes on from JAVJAQ010001017.1 coordinate 327,992, forward strand.
TGATAAGAATTAAAACAAATATAGGACAGCAATCTGTTTATCACAATGGAATGAAACTACAAGAACAATGATCTACCGAATTCATTGAAGAAATATGGGAAATTTCGTTTCATTCAAAGAAATATTGTCAATTGAACGTTTATGTCATTTTCGAAAAAAAAAACCGGATTTATAAAAATCTACAAACACGTAAAAAATTGCCTTTTTGTGGGCATATTAAATATTTATAATTTCAAAAATAGCCGAAGAATAAAGAAAACAAGGAGGAGTGCACCAGTATTGGCCACTCGTTATAGATTCAAACTATTTCGAGAGGACTAAGTGTTTTCTGCATGAGTTCCCCATGTGCCTTTGTTGGTGTGGTACAAAACTTCAGAGGTGATTCGTTAGGTCATTTTAATAAAAAAAATTTCCATGAACAATTGTCCGGATTTGTTTTTTTTCTGAGATACAGGCTGTTGAAGATTAACAAAAAAAACGGTATTTATAA